>CM032447.1:250256928-250283154 GCA_019049505.1 Pachyrhynchus sulphureomaculatus
GGACACTAGTAGCGTGTGTTGCCTTCTCTACTTCGGATGACAGCGTAGGTATGCTTCTAATTAAATTTTGGATACAATCTTGAGGAATTTGCTTCCATTCTGTGATAACTGCATTTTCAAGTTCCCTCAGGTTTCTAGGTTCAGGTATATGACGTTTCACATTTTTCTTAAGGTGATCCCATACGTGTTCTATTGAATTCAGATCCGGGCTTTTTGGTGGCCATTGCATAATCGGTATATCAACTTGATTAAGATAATCGAGTACCTCCCTAGCCACGTGAGGTCGAGCGTTGTCTTGCATAAACAGGAAATTGGGCCCCACAAAATGACCGAAAGGCATCACATGTTCTATTACAATATTCTCAAGATAGTAGTCAGCATTCATGGATCTCATACGGACAGGAACTAACTCTGTGCGAGCATCAAAGCAGATGCCACCCCAGAACATAACAGAACCACCGCCGAATGAAATCCTTGCAGAGATATTGCAAGGAGCAAATCTCTCTCCTGGTCTTCGCCATACTCGCTCACGACCATCTGGATGTTTTAGACTAACCCTAGTTTCATCTGTGAAGAAAACTTGTTTCCAGTCATCCACATACCAGTTTTCGTGATTTCGAGCAAAACGTAACCTGGCAACTCTGTTCTCTCTAGTAAGCAAGGGCGCAGTGGCTGGTCTCCTACTGTTTAATCCAGCTTCATTTAACCGTCTTCTAACTGTTTTAGAAGAAATTGTGACATTGCAAACAGCTTCGAGTTCGTTTCTTATTATAGAACTAGTGACAGTCCTGTTTCTTAAAGCATATTGTCTTATAAAACGTTCATCTAGGTTGCTACTGCATCCTTTTCGCCCTTACCCTAGCCTTCTAGAATAAGTTCCTACGTCATTCAAGCGTCTTACCATACGACTTATTGTGGAACGATGTTTGCCTAACAAATTGGCAACATAACTCTGACAATATCCCTCATCCAATCAAATTGAGGCTCGCATTACCTCGTGTTCAGTTAAATTCCTTGTTCGATTCATTTTTCTAATTCTTCGGGGTCAAAAATAAAACAGTCTACCACAAAAACGTATTACTTTGAAAAAGGGAACAATTTATAAGCTTACTTTTAAAGAAAATCTATCGCATTATTACAGAAAATTGTTTATCTTCTAAAAAATTCTTTAAGACTGTAAATTTAAACGAATTGTTTTGATTTGGGTCATGAACAACGAAACAAAATATGCATAACCTACTATTCAAATACTCGATAAACTTTAAAACTGACATAAGAAAAAGATAAATTAATTTTCAGATTGTTGCGTTAATTTTGTCCAGGAGTGTATATATATATATATATATATATATATATATATATATATATATATATATATATATATATATATATATATACTCCTGGACAAAATTAACGCAACAATATATTAAATCATACAAATCTCTATAATAAATTAATTTTAATAATTTTTTATGAACACTAAAAGTTAGAAAAAACTTATTCGGATACTTTAAAAGTGAATTAGCTACCAAATTTCTCTGTAAGATTCGAATTAAAATTATTCTTAAGACCTAATAACAAAATCGTTGTAATTTTGTAATAATGAAAAGAATAAACTGGGACACTAGTAGCAAAATTAATGGTGTAACTGGGACACTAGTAGCGTGTGTTGCCTCCTCTACTTCGGATGACAGCGTTTATGCGCCTAGGCATGCTTCTAATTAAATTTTGGATAAAATCTTGAGGAATTTGCTCCCATTCTGTGATAACTGCATTTTCAAGTTCCCTCAGGTTTCTAGGTGCAGGTATATGACGTTTCACATTTTTCTTAAGATGATCCCATATATGTTCTATCGGATTCAGATCCGGGTTTTTTGGTGGCCATTGCATAATCGGTATATCAACTTGATTAAGATAATCGAGTACCTCCCTAACCACGTGAGGTCGAGCGTTGTCTTGCATAAACAGGAAATTGGGCCCCACAAAATGACCGAAAGGCATCACATGTTCTATTACAATATTCTCAAGATAGTAGTCAGCATTCATGGATCTCGTACGGACAGGAACTAACTCTGTGCGAGCATCAAAGCAGATGCCACCCCAGAACATAACAGAGCCACCGCCGACTGGAATCCTAGCAGAGATATTGCAAGGAGCAAACCGCTCTCCTGGTCTTCGCCATACTCGCTCACGACCATCTG
This sequence comes from Pachyrhynchus sulphureomaculatus, assembly GCA_019049505.1. Taxonomy (NCBI): domain Eukaryota; kingdom Metazoa; phylum Arthropoda; class Insecta; order Coleoptera; family Curculionidae; genus Pachyrhynchus; species Pachyrhynchus sulphureomaculatus. Next base: position 250,259,130 of record CM032447.1, read on the forward strand.
GATGTTTTAGACTAACCCTAGTTTCATCTGTGAAGAAAACTTGTTTCCAATCATCCACAGACCAGTTTTCGTGATTTCGAGCAAAACGTAACCTGGCAACTCTGTTCTCTCTAGTAAGCAAGGGCGCAGTGACAGGTCTCCTACTGTTTAATCCAGCTGCATTTAACCGTCTTATAACTGTTTTAGTAGAAATTGTGACATTGCGAACAGCTTCGAGTTCGTTTCTTATTATAGAACTAGTGACAGTCCTGTTTCTTAAAGCATATTGTCTTATAAAACATCATCTAGGTCGCTAGTGCATCGTTTTCGCCCTTGCCCTAGCCTTCTAAAATAAGTTCCTACTTCATTCAAGCGTCTTACCATACGACTTATTGTGGAACGATGTTTGCTTAACAAATTGGCAACATAACTGTGACAATATCCCTCGTCCAATAAAACTGAGGCTCGCACTACCTCGTGTTCAGTTAAATTCCTTGTTCGATTCATTTTTCTAATTCTTCGGGGTCAAAAATAAAACAGTCTACCACAAAAACGTATTACTTTGAAAAAGGGAACAATTTATAAGCTTACTTTTAAAGAAAATTTATCGCATTATTACAGAAAATTGTTTATCTTCTAAAAAATTCTTTAAAACTGTAAATATAAACGAATTGTTTTGATTTTCAGATTGTTGCGTTAATTTTGTCCAGGAGTTTATATATATGTATATATATATATATATATATATATATATATATATATATATATATATATATATATATATATATTTATATATATATATATTTATATATATATATATTTATATATATATATTTATATATATTTATATATATATTTATATATATATATATATATTATATATATATATATATATATATATATATATATATATATATATATATATATATATATATATATATATATATATATATATATATATATATATATATATATATATATATATATATATATATATATATATATATATATATATATATATATATATATATATATATTTATATATTTATATATATTATATATATATATATATATATTTATATTTATGTATATATATATATATATATATATATATATATATATATATATATATATTTATATATATATATATATATATATATATATATATATATATATATATATATATATATATATATATATATAAATAACGTGGAATCTTGAAAATTATATAACGGCAATCTGACTCGCTATTGACCCAAAAAATAAAACTAGAAAAATATCTTGAACCCTTAAAAACACTTCACGTAAATTAGAGTCATTTGTCAGACTATAAAGGCGAATAACTAGTGGGCTGTGAGGGACGCAAAGATAATATCTGCAACTGGCGATAGAGGTCCTTAATAGCAAAAGTTTGGGACGAAATTGTCACATTTTGGGTACTAGAATCTGGCATTTAGCAGTAAAATTTAAAGACGAGATAAGGTGAATATCCAGGATAAGAGTTTTATTACATTTTAGCATTTAGTAACGAAAGTATGATATAATTCTGGACAACAGTTGTGTAAACTCTAGAACTAAACTAATTGAAAAAGCAAGAAGGAAACTAAAATCACCTGCTACAGAGTATAGAAAATTATAAATACTTTTAAAGTCGGCCTCACTGAGTCTAGAGATCTGGGCAAAACTTTCTTGTTAAGAACTATCTATAAATTTAAAAATAGATGCTGAATTTTACTGTCTCATACTAATAAAAACTTTAATTCAAGAATGACAACACGATATTTCAAATGAAATTCTGTACTGTAATGGAATAAAATACTATAAAAGTAACCACTACCAAGCAAGGTATTAATAAAAAAAAAAAAAGTTAGGCAGAGGAAAAGTTTCTTGCAGTAATTGGAAATAATTCAAAAACATAATTTTTTGATTCTTAAAAAGTTGTATCACATGATATACAAACAGTCCATACACCACCACACACTATACTACTTTTTCTGTTATGTTTAACTAATTAATTGGAACTATGAAAAAACATGTTTAAATTAATATTTGAAACTTAACCAATGAGGATTAGTATTAAAAACAACTACGTAACATTTTATTTAGAAGTCACATTATTGTTGTAAAAATATAAACAAAATTAATGTCAAAAAAGTCCCTATACACTTAACAATTACTAATAATAGTTTGACGAAAAATAACAATTTCGTTTAAACTAAAATTTAGTGGGACGGCCGTTGGCTTTGATAATCTCCTGTAACCTTTTTCTCATGCTTGCAACCAGCTTTCTAGTAACTTCTGTTGGCATGTTCTCCAATCCCTTCAGCGGACACTGCCACCCCCTTATCTCACCGTGGAACAAAGGTTTTTAATATCGAATGCGGTATTCTTTTTTCTCTAAAGTTTAGTTCTGCCATCAGACCCAAAAAGGTTAATTTTAGTGTCATTACTGTAGATTACGGATTCCCAAAATTCAAGAGGTTTAGTAACGTATACCCTAGCAACAGCTAATCGCATTTTTCGAAAATAGTTCCCGAACTTCTTCTTTTAATTTTGGTGCACTTTTCTTGGGACGTTTATTTATACTGGTTTACAATGTACTAAACAGTAGCATGCGACTTTTTTAACAATTTTTTCTATATTTCTGTACGATTTTCCATCTTTCCACAAATCAATTATAATCTTTCGAACTTGAAATGGAATTTCACAATTCCTCTCGCTCATTTTTAATACTACTTTGAAAAACCCACTGCAAAATTACTAGCAACAAGTGACAGATTATAAAGTATGGCCGAAAATTATTCATTTGTTTTCAGTTTAGCAAGCAATAGATAGCTTGATTAAATGCGGCTGATTATAACGTGTTTTTTTTCAGTGCAGTTCTTGAGTGTATGGATACTTTTCTGACATTCATTTTGTTTACTTTTTTATAACAATGATGTAACTTCTAAATAAAATGTTCGGTAGTTGTTTTTAATATTAATCCTTGTTGGTTATGATTCAGATATCAATTTAAACATGTTTTCACCTAAACATAACAGAAAAATAGTATAGAAAGTAAATGGTGTATTGAGACTTTTTGGACTAATTGTATACGATGCCACCTTTTTACCCGACACCTTTTCCATTTCCAACTTTATATGTTTATTCCATTGAAAGTACTCTTGTACTTTTGCTAACAAATCAAAGGACTGACAAACCGAGAGACAGTACAATTTTTCTTCTTACCAAGGAAAGTACAACAGAACAGATCGAACACTATGTCGAACTGGGGGCTGAACGCACCTCATCCCTTCTTGATGTATAATGTTCATTTTCTGCGATTTACGTTTACCCCAAATGTTAATAATTAATAAAAGATTTTGCAGTATTATAGGATAAACTACAAAATAACACGTTATTAGAACAAAAATAATATTTTCCATATACTTTAAAATGAACTGAAAATCATCTATATGTACACATATTTTAATGTTTTCACATACAGCAAGTTTTCATCACAATATGTTTATATTTAAACGTAGGCTGAAAAGTTTTTAGTCTGACACATAGATGTTGCCCTTTTTAAAAAATCCATATGATTTTTAGGAAGTACCAACCTTCAAACGATACATGTTAAAATTTCATTATATTTCGACATTTAGTTTACAAGTTACAGTGGTTTTAGTGACGCTATTTTTGATAATTTCAAAACAATGGAAAAAATCGAATTTCGTGTATTGATTAAACACTGTTTTTTGATGGGAAAAAATATCATTCAAGCAAAGCAATGGCTTGATAAGTGTTACGGGGACCCTGCCCCTGAAAAATCACTCATCATTTACCGGTATGCTGAATTTAAAACGCGGTCATACAGACACAAATGACAGTATTGGTATAACAACTAAAGACGAAACGAAAAGAATCGCATTTTTAGAAGTTACCAAAAGTGTTCTTCGTATTTGCTGAACCATCCCAAAACGCGTTTCGCCATATCACGGCTCATCACCTGGGCAAGATTCAGCAAATACAAGAACACATTTTTAGTCCTTTATTTAAGTAACTAACGGAAAACCATAACAAATAGATGCTTATACTGCACTCTGTCGGCGACTTACTAAGTCTATTCAAGCAGAGCGGCACAGTACAGAAAAGAATCGCATTTTTAGAAGTTACCAGCCCAGCTGATGAGCCGTGATACGGCGAAACGCGTCTTGGGATGGTTAAGCAAATACGAAGAACACTTTTGGGAACTTCTAAAAATGCGATTCTTTTCGTTTCGTCTTTAGTTGTTCTACCAATGCTGCCATCTATGCCCTCGAGCAGTAAGCTCGAGAAAGGTGCGTTTCTGCAATAAGTGCCAGCCGTGCTGTGCCGCTCTGCTTGAATAGACTTAGTAAGTCGCCGACAGAATGCAGTATAAGCATCTATTTGTTATAGTTTTTCGTTAGACACAAATGATGCTGAACGCTCTGGACGCCCACATGAGGTGGTTACACCGGAAAACATAAAAAAAATCCACAAAATTGTTTTGGATGACCGTAAAGTGACATTGCGTAAGATAGCTGACGCCTTAAAGATATCAAAAGAATATGTTGGTCATATTTTGCATGAACATTTGGGCATGAGAAAGCTCTGTTCCAAATGGGTACCGCGTTCGCTCACAGTGGACCAAAAATAAAAACGTGTTGATGATTCTAAGCACTGTGTAGACCTGTTTAAGCACAATAAAAAGGACTTTTTCATACGATATGTGACAATGGATGAAACACACCTACACACCGGAATCAAATCAGCAGTCAGCTGAGTATTTTGGGTACACGAATGGAATAATTTTCATTAATTATGCTGAGAAGGGAAAAAAAAAACAAAACTATCAACAGCGAATATTATATCAAGTTATTGGTGCATTTGAAGGCAGAAATCGCAAAGAAATGGCCCCAAATGAACAAGAAAAAAATGCTCTTTCATAACCGTGTCACAAGTCAATGGTTACGATAGCAAAGTTCAATGAACTGAAGTTCGAATTATTTCCTCATCCACCGTATTCTCCAGATTTGGCCCCAGCGACTATTATCTATCTGTAGACCTCAAAAAAATGTTCGCGGGAAAGAGATTTGGCTCCGATGAAGAAGTTATCACCGAAACTGAGGCCTATTTTGAAGGCAAAGACAAATCCTTCTACAAGAAAGGTATAGAAATGTTAGAAAAGCGTTGGACTAATTGTTTCGCTCTTGAAGGAGACTATGTTGACCAATAAAGTCGAATTTTGCTAAAAAAGTTATTATGAGTAGCTAGACTAAAAAATTTTCAGCCCTCGTGTTATCACATAAATAAAACTTTACTATTGCCTTGTGAAGTAAACAAAAACAGATTTAATACTACATTATTCTAAAATTTTAACAAAAAACTCACTAAACTCTTCCACACAATATCTTGTCTTTTTCTACTTACTTTCTATGTTTAAAAAATCATTAATCGGAGAGAATTTTTAAATAGAATATACAATTTCCTTTCATCTAATTAATTGAACTTTCCAAAAGAAATGATTATTTTTATTTCAAATACTAGTTCCAATTAAAAAGAAAATGTGATGCCCTCAATCAGAAATTCCATTAACAGTAGTATAATTCCTCTCGTTCTATAAAACTCCACATCAATAAAATTTCACCAATACTAAAAGAAGCTTTCCTACCTAAATCGAAACAAATTTTTCACTTTAGAGTTTAGTATAGTTTAAAGTTTTAGACTCAACGTAAACATTGTATACCTACACAAACCCATAAAATGATCTCTATACAATGCTATAAAATATTTCTTAGTGCTCTGCATAAACATAAACGTCTATCCCACATAATAGGTTTGTTCAATTGGTATGCCCGTCGTGAGACATTGTTACAGAAAAGTTTTAACTACATTTTGCTTCAAATAGTTAGGTATAAAGTTAACGTAGAGGATATTTTGAAAGCGAGTCTTTTTTATTTAAGAATTAAAAGAAAAACGCGCTAAAAATATACTTAGTCTGACCCTCGGAAGAGTATTTAAAAATATCACCTCTTATTGTACGCAACTGACGTCTACGCGCCACTACTCTGTCTATCATATCGAGAGGAATTTAAGGTAGTTCACTCGTGAATCCACTTTTCTTAAGAATTCGATGAAATTGAAATATGATGTTAATCCAAATGTTTTTCATTTGGCCAATGATGTATAAAACAAGGCATAGTTTCGTGTAAATCTTAAGAACCAGTCTTATAAATTTTCTAGAAAACTAATATTTAGTAAAAAAAAAAAATTAGAAAAATTTTGAAATAGAAATAATTTGTTAAAAAGATGTAAATATTTAAAGTTGATATTTTTTTAAAACAATAACCAGGTAGTGAGGGACAGATATCACAATTTAACCACGCTGTATATCGTCATACTTTACGCGTCGACATTCAAACAGGATTTAAAAATGGTTAACTTTTAAACAGAAATTCATCTGTAGGTTAAATAATTTATTGAATAAACATAATATATTTATCAGCTTTATCTTTAATCATCAAATTAAAAGATTAAATGTTTAATTAAAAATTTTAATTTTTATCTTGATATTTATTATTTTTTCTTTAGTATTTAAAAAATTTTTATTTAAACAAAAATATGATTGTAGGTTCAATAATTTTTCGATAATATTTTAAATTAATATTATGTTTATTTATCAACATTGTTACATATCAATTGATAACAATATTTAATACATATTTTAAAAAAACGGTTTTATAAATTTTCTCGGTAAAACTAAATAAATAATTATTAATACTAATGATAAATAAATAAAGTATTATAAGCTATTTGTAAAGTAATTAATTACTTTACAAATAGCTTACTTACTTTTCGACTAGATAATAACTGCATTATTCCTGTAGAACCCCAATTTATTATAAGAACTCTTTAGATCTTCCCAAAGATGCAATTTAATCTTTTAATCATAAGATCTGAAATCACACTTTTTAAAGGCATTAAAGATAACAATATTAGTTTTTTCATGACGCACTCTTTATACAATACATAATTTGTAATTACGACCTAAACGTTTCTCATGAGTTATCTTTTCTAGTGAAAGGACTTTTTTACACAGATAATATTTTAAATTTTTTCCTAACTCATCTAAGTTGATCCGTCTACCACTACACAGGTTAGACTCTTCAGTTTTTAATTTTATAGCGTCATTCATTCCCGAAATACGTTACGTTTATTGATGACTTTTTCCTTTGCAAATTTGCCTTTACGTCGCAACTAATTATAATCAAAAGGCATTTTTTATGTACTTATATATATATATATATATATATATATATATATATATATATATATATATATATATATATATTTTTTTTTTTTTTTTATTGTGATTGTATTAATGTGTGTCTGCATATGAAAGTTTCCATCTATCGAATACAGCCTCCGACACAAATAAAATACTCTGCCATTGAGTATTTTAAACTTTTATATTTACTGTAGGACTATACTTTTGGCTCCGATTTTCACGAGTCCTAAATAAAGATTCTAAAAACTTCAAAAAAAAAAAATTCTCTTTATTTGACTTTTAAATAAAAGATATTCAGTGAAGTGTTTACCGTATTCACCCGATTTAGTAACTTGTGGTGGCTGTTCAATAATTTAAAAAAATTAAAATGAAGTCTAAAAGATACCTTTTTGTCATCATGGGACCCATTCACAAGGCTTTTACACGCGTTTTGCAGACAATTCCACAGAATGAGCTAGAAAAATTCACTTTTAAATCAGCGTCGTCGAATTAAGACCATTTACTGAGTAAAGAAAAATTGGTAAAGTTATTTATCTGGTTACTTTACGGAAAAACGAATACTCGAGACGAAGTTGCTTGTAGAAGCTAGGCATATATATATATATATATATATATATATATATATATATATATATATATATATATATATATATATATATATATATATATATATATATATACATATATATATATATATATATATATATATATATATATATGTATATATATATATATATATATATATATATATATATATATATATATATATATATATATATATATATTCATCAATATAATCTCCTTCAAGAGCTATACAATCAATCCAACGCTTTTCTAATATTTCTATACTTTTCTTGTAAAAGAATTTCTCTTTGCCTTTAAAATAGGGCTCAGTTTCGGCGAGCATTTTTTTTCAGGTCTGTGAATGGATAATAGTCGCTGGGGGCCAAATCTGGAGAATACGGTGGATGAGGAAGCAATTCAAACTTTAATTCATGCAATTTTGCCATCATAAACACTGACTTGTGACACGATGCATTGTTTTGATGAAAGAGCACTTTCTTCTTGTTTATTTGAGGCCGTTTCTCTGCGATTTCTGCCTTCAAGCGCACCAATAACTTTATATAATATTCCCTTTCCCAGCATAGTCAATGAAAATTATTCCACGCGCATCCCAAAATACAGAGGACAAAACCTTTCCCAGCCGACTGTTGTGTGTTTGGTCGCGGCTTTCACCGGCTGCTGTCTATTTCTTTGACTGCCGATTTGATTCCAGTGCGTAGTGGTAAATTCTTGTTTCATCCACTGTCACATATCGGATGAAAAAAAATCCTTTTTATTGCGCTTAAACAGATCCAAACAACGCTCAGAATCATCAACACGTTGTTGTTTTTGGTCCACTGTGAGCAAACGCGTTACTCATTTCGAACAGAGCTATCTCATGCCTAAGTGTTCATGCAAAATATGACCAACACGTTCTTTTGATATCTTTAGGGTGTCAGCTACCTCACGCAATTTCATTTTACGGTCATCCAATGATTTTTTTATGTTTCCGGTGTCCAGAGCGTTCAGCATCATTTGTGTCTGTATGACCTCGTTTAAATTCAGCATAGCAGTAAATGATGAGTGATTTTCCAGTGGCAGAGTCTTCGTAACACCTATCAAGCCATTGCTTTGCTTAAACGGTCAAAAGACAGTGTTTAATCAACACACGAAATTAGATTTTTTCCACTGTTTTGAAAATATCAAAAGTAACTTCACTAAAACCACTGTAACTTATAAACTAATCGTCGAAATGTCATGAAATTTTGATATGTATCGTTTGAAGGTTGGTACGTCCTAAAAATCGTACAGATTTAGATATAAATAAGATTTAGTTTTAAAAATACTTGGTTAAACAACAGAAACTCTATTAAAGCATTTCAAGCAATATTTCAGAGACAACAAAATATCCTGAAAATTTAACATTTTTATTTAAATTTGTTGCTAAAACTTACCCGTAGTAGTATTTATTTCTTGTATCATAAGGAGAATAGATTTATATAACCGGTCAAGTGCAAGTTGAACTTGCGCAATTAGTGTTCCGTACGTTGATTGCTTTTCAAATAAAAAATTTTGTTACAGAAGTATAAAATGATCAGTGACTTCACAAAACACACCCCAAATGAGTTTTCAACAAAGTTTGTTTCCAATCTTTACTGAAATCTGATGACCTTGAAATTTCTGTTGTTTTATATACCAGATAAATTATTAAAGGTAATGCACTCGTGATAATTTTCGTTCAATCTACACCCCGTGGAGAATATTCCAGAATTTTTTCAAAATTTGTTGATAAGTACTTTTCGAGATAAGGCGATTTTTCGCGATTTTTTAAAAATAATACAAAAAAAAGTGCGCGCAAGTATTACATTATATATATATTTTTTACTCGTGTTTTCACAAGCTTTCATTGGACACCACACTCGATTACCTAGTAGAAATTTTTTTTTTTCACTTCCGATTTCACCCCCCAAAACTAACCCCTTAAGTCAAAATTTAACTTTCGAAACTACATGGCTCTGATGAGACCATCAATTCCTATATTATTACCAAATTTCAACTTTCTATGACAAATAGTTTCGGAGAAAATCGGGTGTGACAGACGGGCAGACAGACGGACAGACAGACGGACAGACAGACGGACAGACAGACACCGAAGTGATCTTATAACTGTTCCGTTCGGAACACTAAAAAAGATCTCTCATATCAATAATATATGTTAAATTTTGGTTAAATTGGAAATCAGCAACAACCTACCTGTTCAATCTGCAAATCAAATGAAAAACTTTTTTTAACTTAGTTCAGCTAAGAAAAGTGGATAAATAATAAGCAACTAGTGTTTCTACCAATAATGCTTCGACGAGCGTAAAAATATCTGAAATATTTCGCGCGCCATGACGCCTCTTCTGACGTTCAAAATCGATTTTCGTACTGTTCCATTTTCTGTTTCTGTGAGACTCTAAATCCCTCAATATAGAAAATATTTTTAACAGCGTGTTTAAAATATTATTGTTGATACAATTTATTAATTGAGCTGATTCTATAGACGCAATTAATGTTGTTACTGGAGTAACAGTATTGTGTATGTACAAAATTACGTAAAGGGCGTCCCAGATAACAGCAACGTTAGAAGATGAAAGAAAAAGTTAATTATAGAAATAAAATTTTTGTTTCCTTTACTAAAGAGAAATATTGTATTCATTAAAAAATTACCGTCCGAAGTTTCTGCATTCCTTAACGTGTGAGGGTTCCTAGATCAGATAAAATCTAGTGTCCCATTTCCATCAGTCTGTAGACCTAACGGTTTGTCGTTCTGTTGATATAATAACTCTGAAATGAATTAACATATCCTGTTCAAATTTGGTTCACATATAATACTTGACACAGGAAAGAACCTATAGATCTGGAGTGATATGACTTCACGGGAAGGGGGTGTGAAAGGGGTAGAAGTCCATCAATTTTGTTTGATATCAATAACGTTATGATTATGTTTTTCTATTATTTCTGGTTTTTCGAATTAAAGTTAGACAGTAAAAGTAGATAACATGTGTTTAAATTGCACTGAAATAATAGTGAATTTTTCAGAACCAGTATTGTTTGTGCGTTTCTGCTATTGTACCGTTGAGAGACAGACAGAGAAATCTGACTGTCTTATTGCTGTTCACTATCAGAATATACTTTAAGGGATTACAACATCTTGGCGTTCGGAGAAATTAGTATAAAAATAAAAAAAAAATTTGACGCAGCTATAAATACGAGGCTGGTTTGAAAAGTCCGTGCAAAAATAAAAACTACTTATGTGTTTGGGGTAAACCTTTTTTATTTTTCGACATAGTCTCCTTTTAGGCTTATACACTTCGTCCAACGATGTTCTAGTTTGTTGATCCCTTCCGAATAATAGGATTTGTCCAAGTCTGCAAAATATCCATTAGTGTCTGCAATCACCTCCTCGTTTGAATAAAATCTTTGTCCCGCAAGCCATTTCTTCAAATTGGGGAACAAATAGTAGTCCGAGGGAGCCAAGTCTGGAGAATAGGGGGATATAAAACGAGTTGGAATCCTATTTCCATTAATTTTGCGACCAAAACTGCTGAGGTGTGTGCTGGTGCGTTGTCGTGATGGAAAAGGACTGTCTTGTGGGCCAATCGCGGGCGTTTTTCTGGCAGCTCGGTTTTCAAACGGTCCAATAACGATAAATAATATTCACCTGTAATAGTTTTTACCCTTTTCCAGATAGTCGATGAGGATTATCCCTTGCGAATCCAAAAAGACAGTCGCCATAACCTTTTCGGCCGAAGGAACGATCTTCGCCTTTTTTGGTGCAGATTCCCCCTTGGTAACCCATTGTTTAGATTGTTGTTTGGTCTCAGGAGTATAGTAATGTATCCATGTTTCATCCACAGTGACGAAACGACGCTTAAAGTCCTCCGGATTCTTCTGGAACAGCTACAAACCATCCTTGCAACACTTCACACGATTCCGTTTTTGGTCAAGCGTGAGCAATCGCGGCACCCATCTTGTAGATAGCTTTCTCATGTCCAAATGTTTTATGCAAAATATTATGTACCCGTTCAGTCGAGATGCCCACAGCACTAGCAATCTCACGCACCTTAACTCTTCTGTCATCCATCACCATATCATGGATTTGATCAATGATTTCTGGAGTCGTAACCTCCACAGGCCATCCAGAACGTTCAGCGTCACTTGTGCCCATATGGCCAGTCCAAAAATTTTGAAACCACTTATAAACTGTTCTAATCGAAGGTTGCAGAGTCACCATAATGTTTATCAAGCTTCTCTTTAGTCTCCTGAGGCGTTTTTTGCCTTTCATAAAGTAATGTTTAATCACCACACGAAATTCTTTTTCGTCCATTTCTTGAAAATCACTCGACTTCCTTGATTCACACGAATGCCAAACACAAAGAAATGGACCAATATGGCTGAAACTTGGTGTGCGTTCATTCAAGAGATGCTACTAACTAAACATGACCTCGATACGCGCCGTGGTGCCATCTCTCGGACTTTGCACGGACTTTTCAAACCAGCCTCGTATATAAACTATTTTTTTCTTTTACACATATACATACTATTTTTATGAATAATTTGAAATAATAACGAATTAAAAAAATTAAAAAATGACGGAGAAAAATGAGCCATCAAGTAGGACCCTCTTTTGAAAATCCTTGTGTACTTATTTTCTCAGGCATCAGGCATCGTCTGAAAAAAAATAATTTTTTTAGTAGTTTCGAAAAAACGCAAAAGAAAAGAGAATACGGCGTCAGCGTCTTAAAACCAAATGTTTTTTAAAATTGCCTTCAATCTGCGATTCCTAGACCGTACATAAGGTCTTCCATTATTGCCACGATGTTCGCCAACTCCTTTTGAGCAGCTGTTTTCAATTTCCTGGCCTCTCTAGTCTCCTGTTAGGCTCTCATGTTGGCCATAGATATTCGTCGAGAATCCAAGGTTTAATAATTGCATCATTTGTAATACACTAATATATCCATCATTAAATATACTAGCTGCAATATAAGATGCAATCTCAATAATTTTTGTGCCACTGTAATGCACTTTTGGAGCCATAGATCAAAGACAGCGTTATATATATTATATATATATATATATATATATATATATATATATATATATATATATATATATATATATATATATATAACTTTCGTTGTTATTCTGAGTGTATCATCAGTCTATAGAGCTTTCTAACAAATCGGTATCAGTTAATCTATCGTATACCGGTTCAATTACTTTTTGGACAACTACAGGAATAGAATTTTTATGCTTATAAGAAATTAAAGTTCCAGAAGCCTTCACTTTCTGATACGAACACCAGGTATCTTCGCAGGACGGACACTTGTCATGTTGTGGCTTTTTATCAGTAGACATTTTATGGTAATAAGTTGCCCATATTGCATTTTTCATTGTTTCAACTTACATATTTATACTGCTTCTAATTGCAAGACCATAGTAAACTGTTAACTCATCAATAAGTTTGGCTCTCAACTTCCCTTTGTCACCTACACCAGGATTATCTTTTTTTACTTTGCGTAATTGTGTACCTATTCGTTTTTGCACGTGACCTATACATTCCTTTTTTTTAACAACTAAATTTTCATATAGATTTGAATCAACAATTCCTTTATAAGTCTTACTGTCTCCATCGCCTACGTAATTACCACATCGTACGTTATAAAGTGTTTCGGATGTTCTGAACATTTCTACAGTTCCACTCATGACAGGCAGAACAATTACCTGAGTGTTCATTACTCCACTCATCTTTTTCCTCAGTACCTTCAAAATTTTTCCAAAATTCCCAAGCTTTACAGTACGAACTTTTTACTATAAGATCAAGAACCTTTCCTGAGTAAAATAATATAAGAGTAGAAATGCAGTTTTCATGGACAATTCACAAATAGTTTTTGTGAATTGTCCATGTTTTGTGTTAATGTCATTCACAACTTTATCGCAGAACGAATGGAAAATTGGTTTAGGTAAGTCTATAATTCTACAGCATTTCTCTATTCCTACTAAACCAATACCAAGAAATCTGAACGCAAAAACTAATCTTCTATTCACGTCGTATGCTCTACCAGAGAGAGGACATGAGTTTATTAGAACTGGTTCACATTCAGCAAAATTCACTTTTAGTTTAAAACCAAGACCACGAAGAGAAGTTTCGGCACTCTTTACACTTTACCACTTCACTTATAGCTGAAAAACTAGATAAAAAATTAATTCATCAGTACCCGAAAGATGCATCCACATCAAAATCAACGGTTTCACTGCTCTTTAATTTTTTAGCTGATGTACTGGTGCTAGCTTCCTCTCTTTCCATTAAATAACGATTTATCGCAGTGATTCCCAAAGTGGTTCAGGTGGACTCCCAGGGGTCCACGGGAGACTCGACGGGGGTCTACGTTGGCGTGAAAAAAAAAATGGGGGTTCACAAGTTGTAAGTGGGGGGGTCCACGAAAAATTTCTGGTTTCGATAGTAAAGAACAAAAAATGTTGGCTTGGCTTTACCTATCAATGTAGGCAGATAATACACTACTCAAAAAAATTAAGGGAGCAAAAAAAATTCCAACTTTTTCGGTGATTTTTGACAGGCTGTATTTCGGTGAAAAAATAGTCGTATTGAGACTTTTAAAAAAAAACGTTTTGAAGCTTTAAGATTCTAATTTTCAGATTTTTTGGCTAACATTTTTTAGGAGCTACGGTTCTCATGCAATCCTAACAAATAGCGCGAAAAAAATAATATTGCAAATATTTTGCTTTTTTTTTTTTTTTTTTTTTTTTTTTTTATTTTATTTTGGTCCACGGGCTTGAAAAAATTTTTTCAGTTAGGCCGGCATATGGATCAGATAGCCTGTTTATTTAGCATTAATGTCCTTGTTTTAAAACCTCCCTTAATTTTTTTGAGTAGTGTATTTTAAGGTCGACTGTTACTTGTAAAAACTTGCATATTCGATATTCAGTACAACGCGCGTCGAGACTTGCAAAGCGCTGCCTGCCCGCCCGCAACGCAACGCAACCTGTTCAGACGTGCAAAGGGACGAAATACGACTTGTGCTGTACTTGAAATCTTGCATGAACTTGTTTGATTCTTCACCAATATAAATACGAATGCCAAGGACAAACGTTAATCATTTGTTTCCGGAATTTTGAAAAGAAAAGTGTGAGTGAACCGATGTCAGTGTTTGTCAGTGCCGGAAAAAGTAAGTACCTGCCTATTTGTTATTCAAACTTTTATTTTGTATTGTAATAATATTATATTTGTTATGTTTGCGTGTAGT
The DNA here is from genome assembly GCA_019049505.1 of Pachyrhynchus sulphureomaculatus. Classification (NCBI taxonomy): domain Eukaryota; kingdom Metazoa; phylum Arthropoda; class Insecta; order Coleoptera; family Curculionidae; genus Pachyrhynchus; species Pachyrhynchus sulphureomaculatus. The sequence continues at coordinate 250,274,250 of CM032447.1, forward strand.
AGGTACGTAATAAAAATTAAATACTGAACAGGGTCATTATTCGATACTTCTATAAAAGAACAGAAAGCCGAGAAAGATTGAACTTTTAGTATTTTTTATTATAAAATTATTTATTTACCCGACTGTGGTAATTCACTAAAGGAGAGATATATAATTGACCTGCATGTTTGTACATATTTCAGTGCCCTCGTAGTTGCTAATGCTAAATGACTAAAAATATTTTCACAAATTGTACGTGTCTTTATGTACCACTCGTAACGTACATCAAAGTAATAAATAAATCATTAAAATCGCGGAGTTTTGATGTCAAAATATTCTTTAAAAGTATTTTCCCTCGAATTTACAGAAATGTATCAAAATATAATTAATCAAAAAATATTTTATATTACATTAAAATAGGTTCAGCCGTTTTGTGAAAACCTCTATATGGGTCTTAGCAGTTTATTGCTTTTAAATAATTAAAATCAGTTTTGCCGCCAGCATTTTGGTTTTTTCATTGCAATAATTAATTAATCCTATTTTATTCTGTTAAAATAGCCATATCCTGTTAAAGTCGCCTTATCCTGTTAAAGTCGCCTTATGATTACTAAAACAAACATTTTTTTTTTTTACAGGTAGGTACCTGATACGAAACATGGCTGAATCTAAGAAGAAATGTCGACAGTGTTGATTATTTGAAATTTGGTTTTCCTCCATCAAAGGCAGACAAACGATTGCCCATATGCCTTTTATGCAACAAAGTTTTTAGAAATGACTCTATGAAACCATCGAAGATCATCTAAGAAGGTGTCATCCTGATAAAATAGCTAAAGATTTAAAATATTTTCAAACATTGAAGGGAAAATATGAAAAGAGACCCGCCATGCACAGTATGTTCGCTTCAACGTCTCAAAGTAACGATGATGGCTTGCGGGCATCTTACAATATCTCATTGCTTATAGCGAAATCTGGAAAACCGCACACCATCGGAGAACAGTTAATTTTACCCGCTGGTTTTAAAAACTGTTCTGCACAAACCTCCATTTGACGTACTCAAAAGAATTCCTTTGAGTAACAACACTGTATAAAGACGTATTGATGAAATGAGCTCTGATATTGAAAGCTTCTTGTGTAATTATCTGCAAACAACTCATTTTTCTATTCAACTGGACGAGTCAACTTTACCTGGTAATGAAGCATTATTATTGGCATATGTTCGATTTGTTATGGACGAAGAAATCCATGAAGAGCTGCTATTCGCGAAAACTTTGGAGACGGACACTAAAGGCGAATCAATATTTAATGTCCTGAGTGATTTTTTTAAGGAAAAATCGATTCCACTTATAAACATTATTTCGGTGGCAGCAGATGGAGCTCCTGCCATCGATATCGTGGGTTTATAAGTCCTCTTAAAATAATTATACCAGGAGTAACTGCAATTCACTGTGTCATCCACGAACAACACCTGGTAGCGAAAAATTTGAGTGATAGATTGCACCAATCGCTTCAATTTGTGATTAAAGTAGTTAACAAAATAAGAAGCAATGCGTTAAATACCCGTTTATTTGCACACATTTACATACTGAAGTACGCTGGTTGTCGAAAGGTGCATGTTTAACAGGATTTTACTCACTTTTTGAATCAGTTTTAGAGTTTCTGGAAAGTAAAGATCCAGATTTAAAAGAAAACCTGATCAAATTGAAAGCAGACATCGCGTATTTGACAGATTTGTTCAAAAAATTTAATGACATTAACTTGCAGTTATAAGGAGACAGCCTAAATTTAATAAAAACAAAGGGTGTAATTTCGGCTTTTCTTGGAAAATTGAAATTTATGAAGCAAAATATTAGTCGGCGCGAATTCTCCCAGTTTCCAAACTTGTCACAGGCAGAATGTCTTGATGAGGATATTCAGACATACGTTCAAATTTAAATGCCCTGCATGATGACTTCAAAAATAGATTTGAAGATATTCTGACGATGGAAATACCACCATGGATCATAAATCTATTTGATTAAACGGAAGTGGCGAATGTGGTATTACAAGAGGAGCTACTCGACCTTAGCACCAATGAGGAGCTGAAGGTGAAATTTAAAAAAGGCTATCAAACATTTTGGCTGCAGGCAGAAATACCCGAAAAATATCCTGGGCTGTGGGAAATTGCGAGAAAACTTTTGATAGCGTTTCCCTCGTCATACCTTGTCGAAAAAAGTTTTAGTGTCGTTACAAACCTATTAACAAAAAAAAAGGAGCAGATTGAACATCACAGAACGAGGAGATTTGCGGTTATTCCTTACAAAACTGAAGCCAAATATTGATAATTTGCCGTCAATCCATCAAGTACATCCCTCCCATTAAAATTATGACTATTTCTTTTTGTTGGTTTGCATTGTTGAAGTTACGGTACGTTATTAACGTTTAATTTTAATTCTATTAAGTCTGTAATCATATTATTTTAATAAATAGAACACAAGAAAATATATTATTTTTCTTTTTATTTTTTTTACCACTCCGAATTTAGGGTTGGAACTCAGCCACGACGCAAATTTCCATCGTTAGATCTAATCTTCACATTTTTTGACGAGTTTTGAGAATATGGTAGAAATGTAGCAGCAGGGGGGTCCACCGAAACCAGTAAAATTTTGAAAGTGGTCTACGAGAAAAAAAGTTTGGGAACCTCTGATTTATCGGGTGATGTCGTTTCTTCCTGCTCTGACAAGGGCGCCAAGTGCTTGTCGGCTACCTTTTTTTATCAACATATACTTGTTTCGATATTTCAATAATAGTTTTCTATTAAAAAAATAATAAAAAAATATAATTTTTGTAATACACGTGGCGATATGTACACTACTGCGTCACAAAGATTCTGTGACGTTGATTGTTCAGCGAGTCTAAACTAGTTCCAACTTTGTGTACCTGAGTTACTTTTAGCTTTCAAAATTCCCCAAAGGAATTATTGTTATAAAGGACTGACTAAAAGAACAATACCCTTTGTCCGCTCGTGCCGGTCCGATCGCTACCTGAGTTTCGGGCCGACTCTCTGCCGCGCTCACTGCTAATTGCTATAACTTCGGAAATAATTTGAATTTTGAAGTAATTAAACGTTTAAATTATTCTTAAAAGTATAAACACTTTATCTAGCCAAAAAAATAATAATTCGATTTTTTTTTAAATCTCATGGTGGTGTAACACCTTAAGAATGTAAAGAGACAAAAAAGGCTATTGTACGTTACAAATAAGATTGTACATTTATAGTGTACGAATTTCTTTAAGCATTTAGTTAAGTTTGTTTGTGTAAGGACTATAGCAAAAGAGTTACTTGCTTATTTGGAGCTTTATTTGCAGCTAGACAAGTCTGATAATACGTGGTGGGATTATTGCAACATTTATAAACTGTTAGGTTTGAAAGTAGGTGTTTATATAGCTTACAACTCTTCGCCAAGTATTTGAAATCCATTATTAAAACTAAAGTTCTCTAGGCATTTGTAATTAAAAACAACTCCATTTTACAACACTGTAAACAAAGGACTGCGAATAAGATGTTTATAACAACGAAAATTTCACGGGACTGACAATACCAATCAAAATAGACGACCAAATTCTGTTGCCAAATAATCGTTGTCACAAGCGTCTTCTCCGCACCCTATTTACCATGTTGTAAAATGGCGTTTTTTCTTAATTACAAACGCCCATTGTACCAGCATATAAAATAAAATAAATTGTTTTATTAAAATCTGCGATAGTAATAAAATACATTATTTCACAAATAAAACAGTGATATAAGCAATAAAACAAATTAATCGAGAAAATTACGGTGATTGAAATATGAAAAATTGGTTTTTAAATCTGCTGTTGACACTTTTTAACACGTACTAAAACGAAATTATATGCGTAAATAACAACGGTTGTGTTTTTGGCAACAGCTATTATCTGGAAATAATGGATATCATGGCATAAAATATTACATTAAGTTCTTTTTACTGTATACTACTATCTATCATTCATTTTATATTCTAAGGGAAAGCCATTTTCATGTTTTCCGAATTTTGCTAACCTGCAGATGTCTCGATAACGATACATATACGAATTACATTACATACAGACGGTTTTTTTAATTGATCTCACATTAAATGTAGATTGATCTTCTTATGAATGTAATGGGTCAGATAATAAAGGCAAAGAAATCTATATTGTTTCACATCCGCAACAGATATTTTGTTAACCAGTATATTGAAAGTAAGTCATTAAAAAAATTGTATTGTTCACGAATATCCGTTAAGTATCTTAGGGCAACAGTACGATAAATATGAAGCTGTAGAAGGAATAGGCTTTTGCTACAACAGCGCAAACGTAACTATTACATATATATATATATATATATATATATATATATATATATATATATATATATATATATATATATATATATATATTAATATATATATATATATATATATATATATATATATATATATATATATATATATATATATATATATATATATATATATGAGAAAAAGATAATTTCATGGAAACACTAGAAATAGAAACACAAAAAGTAAAGAAAAACCAAGAATTAATAATAATGGGAGATCTGAATGGGAGAACAGGAAGGAAAACAAAGGACAATACCGTAGGACCATTCGGAGAAGACATTACTAACGACAACGGAGAGTGACTAATAGAGATGTGTGAACTAAATGGCCTTAAAATAACAAACGGATTCTACAAACACTAGGACATCCACAAATATACTTGGATGCAAGAAACACGAAACTTAAAGTCAATAATAGACTACATTATAATTAAAAACGATACCACTATCAAAATAAAAGACGTAAGAGTAAAAAGAGGGGTAGAATGTGGAACAGACCATAGACTATTAATAGCAAATATAAAAGTACCGTGGTACAAGATAATAAAGCAAAAAAGAAACAACAGATAAAGAAAACAGAAATACTAATGAGATAACAGGAAAAGCAGACAAAGAAATAAAATACAAAATACACTTACTGCAAGACGAAACGATAAGAGACCTATATAGACGACGATTAGATCAAAAATTAAATGAATTTAACTACGACAACCTCCAACAGATGTATGACCACATAAAAGAATGCATCAAACAGGCGTCCCTAGAAGCATTAGGTAAAGAAGACAACGAGAATGAGAAACATAAAATTAGAATCCATGAAAAAACCAAAGAATCAAGGAAAAAAAAAGACTATATGAAAAATGGCTGAAATACAAAATCAGAAGATCTACAGAAATATAAAGAAAATAATGCAGAAACGAGGAGGATGATAAACAAAGAAAAGTACGAGAGATGGGAAAAATCGTGCGAACATGTAGGAGGAACTAGAAGTGCAGGGTCATGGAGAATAATCAAAGCATTAAGGACTAACAATAGAGAGAAGACGTATATGGAGTACATCCCAGAAAGCGAGTGGGAAGAATATTATAAGAAGCTGCTAACAGAAGATAGACAAGAATTCTAAGAAGAGAACCCTGAAGAAGAACAGAATAAGGAAATAGAAACTAAGCTATGAAGAAGTAAAGAAGACAATAAAAATAATAAATCTGCAGGGCCTGGGGGTGTGGTAAATGAAATGATTAAGTACGGGTCTAATAAATTACATCGAATGCTGAGAAACATGTTCCACAGAGCGATAAATGCAGAAAAAATACCAGAGGAATGTTCAAAAGCTTATATAGTATCTATATTTAAAAAGGGAGACCGCAGAAAATGCACAAACTATAGAGGCCTAAGCATAATATCGAGTATGGGACGTTTGGAAAAATTATTAAAAATATCATGGAGGAAAATATAAAAGGAAAAATTGGAGAAGACCAAGCAGGCTTTACGGCTGGAAAATCATGTATAGACCACATATACACTATAAAACAAACAATGGAAAAAAAAACTGGCAAAGAATAGAGAAGTTCATCTAGCCTTCATAGACATAAGAAAGGCCTATAACTCAGTACCAAGACAAAGATTATGGAACGCAATGAAAGAAATAGGCATTGACAAAGAACTAATATACGCAGTAAAAGCTCTCTACGAAAAACAACACAGTGAACATAAAAAATAGGACATAAAATAGAGAAGAGACTCCAAACATCAAAAGACCTATTACAAGGATACTCTACATCCCAACACTATTCAAAATATACCTCGAACAAACATTAAAAAAATAGAAGCAAAAATGTAGTGGAATGGGAGTCCCAATACGAGAAGATTACTTATATACTCTAAGTTTCGCAGACGACCAAGTAATCATAGCGCAAGATGAGGAAGACCTCAGTTATATGGTAAGAAAACTGAAAGAAGAATACACTAAAGCAGGATTAGCAATAAACTTTGATAAAACGGAATATCTAACAACAAAGGAGGGAAACGTGGAGAATCTAGAAGTAGATAACGAAACAATAATCAAAGGAACCGATAGATTTAAATATCTAGGAACCATCATTTCAAAAAACACAACATCAGAAGAAGAGATTAAAGCTAGATTAGGACAAACGCGAACATGCATAAGACAATTAAATTCGATCCTGTGGGACAAACACATTACAAAGAGAAACAAAACACGCATATACAAATCAATAATACAAAGCATATTGACATACGGGTCAGAAACATGGACGATCAACAAAAGAAATAAATCTAAAATTAACGCGGTAGAGATGGAGTATTGGAGAAGATGCTGTAGAGTGACACGTACGGAGAAATGAAGAAATAAGAAGCAGAATGAACATCAAAGAGAACGCAATAAACACCATTGAAGAAAAACGATTAAAATGGTATGGACACATAAGACGAAGCGAAGATAATAGGTGGATAAAGAAAATAACGGAGTGGAGCCCTATAGGGAGAAGAAAAAGAGGAAGACCCAGACGATCGTGGAGAGACGACGTGGACGAGGCTATGGAGGACAGGGGCCTAACAGATGGAGACTGAGCAGATAGAAATGGATGGAATCAAAGGCTGAGAGAAGGAAGACAGCGTCAGCTGTAGAAAATCCTTGTTTTATATATATATATATATATATATATATATATATATATATATATATATATATATATATATATATGTATATGTATATGTATATCTATCCATCTGCTCTGTTGTCCTTGTAGTTATTGGAGGTCTGCACACTTGGTTGTATGGAAGCTTGCACGCCCAGGGTTATGTGACTACTGGGTTATTTGGTGGTGTTGGGTGGTCTTGAATTTATGGAAGCCTACTAACTCACAGACATATAGTCTTGGTCATATGATACATAAAATCCACGTTTTTCCCAAATATTATGGTTATACAGGTCTTCAAAACCTCTAAGATAACGTTTTTTGAGGTTAGGGAAAAAATGAGAAGTGTTAGAGGAAACCTAAAATTGAATTCGTTTTCAGCGACCTCGAAAACATATAAGAGACGTGGTCTAGTCTTCGGCACATTAAAAGACATTTTTGTGGTCCTGTGAAATTTGAAGAAAAAAATAGTAAGAGACAAAGATATACAAGTGTGGAGGGTGATGATGGAAAAAAATTGGTTTATTCCTACTTGCAAAGAACGATTTTGAGGACATTGAAGTACCATAAACAAAACCCTTGAGGTAGACCATAGTAGCACAATTAAAACTCCTAGAATCTAGCCATAATGACTATCACGTTGTGTGACATGAGTTAGAAGAACTTATGAGGATCTTATTATTCATTTAGCGATTATATGAACAAACACGTATCTAGAAAATAATACATTCTATTCTATTCTATAAACTCTTTTACTTGATAATGCACAGCTTAGGCCAACAGATTATTAAAGTAAAAATAAAAAAACCGGTCAAGTGCAAGTTGAACTTGCACAATTAGTGTTCCGTACGTTGATTGTTTTTAAAATAAAAATTTTTGTTAGGGTGGTATAAAATGATCAGTGACTTCACAAAACACACCCCAAATGAATTTTCAACAAAGTTTGTTTCCAATCTTTACTGAAAACTGGTGACCTTAAAATTTTGTTTTTTTTTTATATACCAAATAAATTATTAAAGGTAATGCACTCGTGATAATTTTCGTTCAATCTATACCCCGTGGAGAATATTCCAGAATTTTTTCAAAATTTTTTGATCAGTATTTTTCGATATAAGGTAGGGGACAGCGATTTTTTTAAAAGTAATACGAAGAAAATTGTGCGCAAGTATTACATTATATATATATATATATATATATATTTATATATAATATATATATATTTATATATATATATACATATATATAATATATATATATATATATAATATATATATATATATATATATATATATATAAATATTTACTCGTGTTTTTACAAGTTTTCATTTGACACCACACTCAATGACCTAGTAAAAAAAATTTTTTTCTTCCGATTTCACCCCTCAAGACGAACCTCTTAAGTCAAAATTTATGTTACGGTGGTATAAAATGATCAGTGACTTCACAAAACACACCCCAAATGAGTTTTCAACAAAGTTTGTTTCCAATATTTACTGAAATCTGATGACCTTTGAAATTTTTGTTTTTTTATATACCATATAAATTATTAAAGGTAATGCACTCGTGATAATTTTCGTTCAATCTACACCCCGTGGAGAATATTCCAGAATTTTTTCGAAATTTTTTGATAAGTACTTTTCGAGATAAGGCCCGGGACAGCGATTTTTCGCGAATTTTTAAAAATAATACAAAGAAAAGTGAGCGCAAGTATAATATTATATATATATATTTTTTACTCGTGTTTTCACAAGCTTTCATTTGACACCACACTCGATGACCTAGTTAAAAAAAAAATTTTTTTTCACTTCCGACTTCACCCCCCAAAACTAACCCTTAAGTCAAAATTTAATTCTCAAAAGGAGGCTACATGGCTCTGATGAGGCCATCAATTCCT
>CM032447.1:250283254-250295754 GCA_019049505.1 Pachyrhynchus sulphureomaculatus
ACGTGTTCTTTTCAACGCTCTCTTCACTTTGAGAAACAAAAAAAATCACATGAACCAAGATCAGATAAATAAGATGGATGCTTGAACACGATGATTCCATGTTTCGCCAAGATTTCCTTGATTGAAACAGCAATGTGCGCTGGTGCGTTGTCTTGATGGAGGATACAACATCGATTGTTCCACATTTCAGGTCTTTTCCTTTTCGCACATTGACAAAAGGTGGTCAAAACCTGTTTATAGTAAACCTGATTTACAGTTTGACCTTCAGGCACCCCATCAACGTGAAAACAGTCCCACGGATTTCAAAAATCCCGATTATTATAGCTTTGAATTTTGATTTGCTCATCTGCGCTTTCTTTTGCCTCGGTGAGTTTGGACTTTTCCAGTACGTGGATTGGCCTTTATTTCAGGGTCATACGTGGAAAATTCATCACATGTTGTTACCCTTTCTAAAAAAGTTAGGGTCAGATTCAATGTTTTTCAGGGTTTTGGAGCAAATGGTCGTTCGAGCTTGCTTTTAATCGACAGAAAAGATTTTCATTACCAACTCTGAACACACTTTGTTCATGTTAAAGCTGTTATGTAAAATTTGCCGAACATTTTCTTTGTCAATATTTTTTAACTCACTGACAGCTCTAATAGTCAGACGCCGATTTTCTCTAATGAGCTAGCCGAGTTATTCAATATTGTACTCTGTTTTTTTGCCGTTCGTGGAAGCGCAACGCGGGAAACATCTGTGACGTTTTCTCTGCCGTCTTTGAATCGTTTTCTCCACTTAAAAAAATTTGATTTCGTGATAAGCAATCATCATCATATACTTCTTGTAGCAAACTTAATATTTCTGGAGCAGACGTAGTTTTAAAGAGAAATATCACGTTAACTCGTTGCTCAACATTAACACTAAGCATTTTTCCGACGCAGAGCAAATACACTGTTTCATTTAAACTAGCACTGCAGTCGAACTGGAAACTGCACGGTCGTCAGTATTATCGTCGTAACAAAATCAGTCCGGTTGTGTTGTAGGGTGTCCCAAAAAGTTTTATAAAAAATAGCGACAAAGTTTATCTTACATAAACTCCTGGACAAAATTAACGCAACAATCTGAAAATTAATTTACCTTTTTCTTATGTCAGTTTTAAAGTTTATCGAGTATTTGAATAGTAGGCTATGCATATTTTCTTTCGTTGTTCATGACAGAAATCAAAAACAATTCGTTTAGATTTACAGTTTTAAAGATTTTTTTTAGAAGATAAACAATTTTCTGTAATAATTGCGATAGATTTTCTTTAAAAGTAAGCTTATAAATTGTTTTTATGGTAGATTGTTTTATTTTTGACCCCGAAGAATTAGAAAAATGAATCGAACAAGGAATTTAACTGAACACGAGGTAGTGCGAGCCTCAGTTTTTATTGGACGAGGAATATTGTCAGAGTTATGTTGCCATTTTGTTAGGCAAACATCGTTCCACAATAAGTCGTATGGTAAGACGCTTGAATGAAGTAGGAACTTATTCTAGAAGGCTAGGGCAAGGGCGAAAACGATGCACTAGCGACCTAGATGAACGTTTTATAAGACAATATGCGTTTAAGAAACAGGACTGTCACTAGTTCTATAATAAGAAACGAACTCGAAGCTGTTCGCAATGTCACAATTTCTTTTAAAATAGAAGACGATTAAATGAAGCTGGATTTAAACAGTAGGAGACCAGCCACTGCGCCCTTGCTTACTAGAGAGAACAGAGTTGCCAGGTTACGTTTTGCTCGAAATCACGAAAACTGGTCTGTGGATGATTGGAAACAAGTTTTCTTCACAGATGAAACTAGGGTTAGTCTAAAACATCGAGATGGTCTTGAGCGAGTATGGCGAAGACCAGGAGAGAGGTTTGCTCCTTGCAATATCTCTGCAAGGATTCCATTCGGCGGTGGCTCTGCTATGTTCTGGGGTGGCATCTGCTTTAATGCTCGCACAGAGTTAGTTCCTGTCTGTACGAGATCCATGAATGCTGACTACTATCTTGAGAATATTATAATAGAACATGTGATGCCTTTCGGTCATTTTGTGGGGCCCAATTTCCTGTTTATGCAAGACAACGCTCGACCTCACGTGGCTAGGGAGGTACTCGATTATCTTAATCAAGTTGATTTACCGATTATGCAATTGCCACCAAAAAGCTCGGATCTGAATCCGATAGAACATGTATGGGATCACCTTAAGAAAAATGTGAAACGTCATATACCTGCACTTAGAAACCCGAAAATGCAGTTATCACAGAATGGGAGCAAATTCCTCAAGATTTTATCCAAAATTTTTTTTAGAAGCATGCCTAGGCGCATAAACGCTGTCATCCGAAATAGAGGAGGCAACACACGCTACTAGTGTCCCAGTTACACCATTAATTTTGCTACTAGTGTCTCAGTTTATTTTTTTTCATTATTACATAATTTCAACGACTTTGTTATTAGGTCTTAAGAATAATTTTAATTCGAATCTTATAGAGAAATTTGGTAGCTAATTCACTTTTAAAGTATCCGAATAAGTTTTTCTAACTTTTAGTGTAACCAATGTTCATAAAAAATTATTAAAATTAATTCATTATAGAGATTTGTATGATTTAATATATTTTTGCGTTAATTTTGTCCAGGACTGTATTACAAAAAAATTTATTCTTGATAAAAAGTTCTGCATCACATAGAAATCCATACTCAAGCATCAAAAGTTTAAACTATTTGATGGTATACAGGGAAAATAAAAAAATAATGATTTATAATGAAGAGTAAAGTGTGTTTAAATTTAACTAACAGAACAAAATATTATTTGAAAATGTGAGTAGGAAACTAAGTTATTGATAGTTGTTAGGTATTTCCAAAAATATGTTCATTTATTTTCAGCCTAAGATTTGTGGTGATTTCGTTTTCTTTTTATTCGATAAATAATCCAACAATTACTGACGTGTTTACTGCAGTTTTTTTGAACTTTAACTAGGATGGCCATAAATCGAAAAGCGGGCATAATTTTTTAGTTCTTCATTCCCCCTTCCATATATGTATATGTATATTATATATATATATATATATATATATATATATATATATATATATATATATATATTGAATAACTGTAATTAGCAAAGACATGATGAAGGGTATAATATAGCCAGGTGATCCAAGTGAAACCAGGTTCTCTAGTTACAACCATCAAAATTGTGTAAAACCTAAAGAGGTTTTCAATAACCCTCACATATCTCTCCGAATTACCGGTTGTTATGCGGTCTCTGTCATCCTCAAAGAAATACCGGTTAATTATCTCACGTGCCGGCATTGCGGTACACACCTTCAGTTTAAGGTTGTTGATACTTTAGTAGCATTTGTCGGACTCCATTAAATGAAATTCTGATTATCGATGTTGTCATTGTCTTTATTGGCTTACAAGCAAGGCATAGCCTCTTACTTATATTAATGATCGTTGTTACTACATAGTATGAAAGATTCTAACTTAACCTAAGCATTTACATTTTGCTCCTATATTAACTTAACCTAGGAAATGTACTTACTTTACATGATTGGGACCTAACATAACTTAACCTAAGACTTATCCTAACTTTACAATCTTCTGTCATGGTGGTTGGGGTGGATCATTGTCTTCATCAGTTTACTGATGTGACGGTTAAGGAAAATCAATAGGATGAAAGTTGGAAAAAAAAACGGATTCTTTGCTAAATAATTCGAAATTATATTTTTAAGAGTATTCTCCTAAAATGTTGTGTCAAAAATCGCATAGTATATAAAAGAAAAAATTTAAACTCGTTTGTCGTGAAACATTGTTTCTCAAACTGGTTTTTCGTTTTTTTTTGTAGTTCAAATCAAATTGCTGTTCTGTTCTGTTAAACGTGCTTAAATATACATGTATATATTAATATATATATATATATATATATATAATATATATATATATATATATATATATAATATATATATATATAACAATTAGTTTACAAGTTACAGTGGTTTTTAAAGACGCTACTCTTGATATTTTCAAAATAATGGAAAAATCGAATTTCATATGTTGACTAAACACTGTTTTTTTGATGGGAAAAAATACCGTTCGAGCAAAGCAATAGCTTGATAAGTGTTACCGGGACTCTGTCCCTGGAAAATTACTCATCATTTACTGGTATGCTGAATTTAAACGCGATCGTACAGATACAAATGATGCTGAACGCTCTGGACGCCGAAGTGAGATGGTTACATCGGAAAACATCAAAAAAATCCACAAAATTATTTTGGAGGACCGTAAAGTCAAATTGCGTGACATGGCTGACACCCTAAAGATATCAAAAGAACGTGTTCGTCATATTTTTTTTATAATAAAGCATGAACATTTGGGTATGAGAAAGCTCTATTCGAAATGAGTACCGCGTTTTGCTCACAGTAGACCAAAAACAACAACGTGTTGGTGATTCTGAGCGCGGTTTTTGGACCTGTTTAAGCGCAATAAAAAGGATTTCTTCATGCCATACGTCACAAGGGATGAAACATGGATTCACCACTACTCACCAGAATCAAATTGGCAGTCACTGAGTGGACAGTGGCCGGTGAAAGCCGCCTCAAGAGACCAAAGATGCAAGTCGGCTGGGAAGGTTTTGGCCGCTGTATTTTGGGATACACATGGAATAATTTTCATCGACTATGCTGAGAAGAGAAAAACCATTAATAGCGAAGACTATATAACGTTACTGGTAGGTCTGAAGGCAGAGGCAGAGAGAGGCAAAGGAACGGCCCCAAATGAACAAGAAAAAAAGTAAATATATAATAAAAGACTGTTTTTAGTCAATTTCCACTGGTTTATTTAAAACTGCGATGACGCGTTTCGCTGTCGATGCAGTTTCTTCAGATCTACATTTTTACACTGTCAAGTTAGGTTTAATATTCACAGTTTTATATAATTTCTTAAATATAATATTACACCTAATTAAATTACATTGATAGTATTGGAAAATCCACACAGATTTGGAGTTAGGAGAATAAATTCAATAATGGTGAATTGCTTAAATCCACCTGGTCGTTGAGTAAGGTACCTGTAGTCCTTAATCGATTTATTTGCATTGTCTCTAAAAGGTTTAGTTTTAAACCTTTTTGTTGGGTGTGTAAAATTTTGAAATTCTTGTTAAATGTTGATTTTCTGTTAAAAGATGATTAGCATATGTTGAATTAGATTTTCTATGGATGAAACTTTTTTCGTGTTCTGTAATTCTTTGTCTAAATGTACGTCCAGTTTGTCCGATGTATGTTTTTTTAGGACATGACCCACATGTTAACTGATAAAACCCCTGATTTATTGTCTTTATTGATTTGTGGTTTGTAGTTTTTTAAGATATTTCCCTATAGTATTGTTAGTCTTATAAGCTATGTTGATATTTTTTTGATTTAAAAATTTCCCCAGTTTTTCCGTTGGTTTGCTGGTTTTGGAGGCACTGATTGAAAAACCAAATAACTTCAATATCAAAGAATCGGAGACATTAGGTATTGATACTGAGATTACCTTGAAAGATAGTCCTAACAACATATTATCAAAATTTCAAAGAGCCGAAATTATTAAAAAAAAAAAATTCATATCTAACACTAACAACATCAACCAACACTTAAGGACAATAAAAACAATTCAGAGTAAAGCACTACAAAATGATGTAATCTTTACCAAAGCAGACAAAGGTAACACAGTAATAGCAATAGACAAAATCGACTATATTAAATAAAACGTTAGATTTTTTCAAAACAGGAAATACGTAATTTTAAATAAAGATCCAACAAATATTTTTCAAAAAGAAATAAAACAACAAATTGAACAGGCTAAAAGTATCATTCACGATAAAGATAAAATTAAATTGATAAATATGAATCCTCAAATCCCACAACTTTATTCACTCATAAAACTACACAAACTTGACCATCCAATCAGACCAGTTGTTTCCTACATGTCTGCTCCAGCATATAAGACGTCATCCTTTTTAATTGATTTAATCAAATATCATACCAAATTTGAACCTAAATATAGTATCAAAAACTCATACGAACTCGTGAATAAAGTTAAGAATATAACAATACCAGATAATTCTAAATTAGTCTCTTTCGATGTCAAAAACTTATTTCCAAGTGTTTCCCCCCAGACGAAACAAAAATTTTAATAGAGAACCTATTAACACAAAACAAAGTAAATGAAGTTATAAAAATGGACATAATTAATTTAATAAGAACTTGCCTAAGACAAAATTATTTTTCATTTAACAATACATTCTACAATAGTAAGGAAGGGTTAATTATGGGGAGTCCATTAAGTCCATTACTTGCCGAAATTTTCATGGACAATATTATTAAAACAATGATATTTAACAACCATAATAACAATAGTAATAATTGTCTATACTGGTATCGATACGTAGACGATATAATTGTATGCTTTACAGGTACGGACAGACAATTAACTCACTTTTTTTTTACAGTATATTAATTTTTTACATAGAAATATCAGTTTTACAATGGAAGAAGAAGTAGAAGGGAAAATCAATTTCCTAACCCATAGACTTAACAATCAGTAAAGCCGTGAAAAAACATGAATTTGCAATATATCACAAACCTCGTCATACAGATACCACAATCCACCACCCTAACCATCATAAACTTGCAGCTTATCATAGTTTTATACATAGACTAACTAATATCCACTTATCAGAAGAAAATTTTACTAAAGAATTAAATTACATAAAACAAATAGCCGTTAACAACGGTTATTCGGTTACTTTAATCAATAGTATCGTTGAGAAAAAACTTAGAAACAAGGCAATCTCAGAAAATATACCCACGTTTTAAGGACAGAAATACCACTTTTAAATGCTTAATCTATTTCGGCAAACCAACGGAAAAAAAAAAACTGGGGAAATTTTTTAAATCAAAAAAATATCAACATAGCTTATAAGACTAACAATACTATAGGGAAATATCTTAAAAACTACAAACCACAAATCAATAAAGACAATAAATCAGGGGTTTATCAGTTAACATGTGGGTCATGTCCTAAAACATACATCGGACAAACTGGACGTACATTTAGACAAAGAATTACAGAACACGAAAAAAAGTTTCATCCATAGAATATCTAATTCAACATATGCTAATCATCTTTTAACAGAAAATCACACATTTAAAAAGAATTTCAAAATTTTACGCACCCAGCAAAAGGGTTTAAAACTAAACCTTTTAGAGACAATGCAAATAAATCGATTAAGGACTACAGGTACCTTACTCAACGACCAGGTAGATTTAAGCAATTCACCATTATTGAATTTATTCTCCTAACTCCAAATCTATTAAACCTAACTTGACAGTGTAAAATGTAGATCTGAAGAAGCTGCATCGACAGCGAAAAACGCGTCATCGCAATTTAAATAAACCAGTGAAAATTGACTAAAAACAGTCTTTTATTATATATTTATAATGAATTATTCCATCAAGTAGAAGCTACAACAATCCAAAATAAGAAAAAAAAGTGCTCTTTCATCGAGACACTGCACGAATTGAAGTTCGAATTGCTTCCTCATCTACCACATTCTCCAGATTTTGGCCCCCAGTGACTATAATCTATTTGCAGACCTCAAAAAAAATGCTCGCGAAAAAGAGATTTGGTTCCAATGAAGAAGTTATCCTTCTACAAGAGAGGTAAAGAAATATTTGAATAGCGTTAGACTGATTGTATCGCTCTTGAAGGAGACTATATTGATGAATAAAATCGAATTTTGCAAAAAAATGTGTTTTAAATAGCTAGACCAAAAACTTTTAACATTCTCCTTTTTTAATCTGCATTTATCTATTTGAGAAAAATATGTCTGGTATTAGCATGTTCAAACTATGTAAAAAAAACCGGTCAAGTGCAAGTTGAACTTGCGCAATTAGTGTTCCGTACGTTGATTGCTTTTAAAGTAAAAAATGTTGTAACGGAAGTATAAAATCATCAGTGACTTCACAAAACACACCCCAAATGAGTTTTGAACAAATTATTAAAGGTAATGCACTCGTGATAATTGTCGTTCAATCTACACCCGTGGAGAATATTCCAGAATTTTTTCAAAATTTTTTGATAAGTACTTTTCGAGATAAGGCGGGTGGACAGCGATTTTTCGCGATTTTTTAAAAAAATAATATAAAGAAAAGTGCGCGCAAGTATTACATTATATATATATATATATATATATATATATATATATATATATATATATATATATATATATATATATATTATATATTACTCGTGTTTTCATAAGCTTTCATTTGACACCACACTCGATTACCTAGTAAAAAAATTTTTTTTTTTCACTTCCGATTTCACCCCCCCAAAACTAACCCCTTAAGTCAAAATTTTACTTTCAAAACTACATGGCTCTGATGAGGCCATCAATTCCTATATTATTACCAAATTTCAACTTTCTATGACAAATAGTTTCGGAGAAAATCGGGTGTGACAGACGGACATACAGACAGACAAACAGACAGACGGACAGACAGACACCGAAGTGATCTTATAAGTGTTCCGGACGGAACACTAATAAGACTGTTTAAAAAATGGCGATCAAAAATTTAACAGAGCGCTTCTCTTGTTAATAGACTTTTGCCATTTCGATTTTTAATATTTAAGAGATACCGTTGCCAAAAATACGTTACCAGAATTTAATTCTCAGTCATACATCTTTCAACTCCCACCCAAACTATAGCATATTTTTATTAACAACTTTCAAATTAAAATGGTTAAAACATATTTAAAACCTATTACACCACTCACAACACATCTTTCCAATTTCTATCTCACATTATTCTTCTCCTTTTATTTCTCTTCGTCATTAATTTGAAAAGCAAGAACATGGAGTCGAAAAACAATGACGAACAAATGTTGTAGGAAAAACAACAATAGTAAAAGTTTTGCTTTTGTTTATCGTTCTCTTTCTTTTTAAAGAAAGACTAATTAACAAATTCAAATATAATGAACACAATGGCAAAGAATATCTATATTAATTATTTTATTATTGTTGATTATTCAGCTAATTTGATGGGTTCATTATTTGAAGCTGATGAATGAATTAAAAAGGTTTCTTTACAGAAAATTTTATAGTGACTTACCAAGTAAAGAGTGCCAGTGGGTTGTTAATTTTATTATGAGAAATCTAAGATAATTGGCAACCCGGGCATACCGTGTAAGTGAGACCTCTCGTAAATACAAAGACAAAAGTTAACATAACTCATTTACTGTCAGAATGGCAGAGTTATAACTATCAATGCTTTTAGGTTATATCGCTTTTGTGTCATTTATAGTAACTTACTATTTAATTTTCTGGAGTGTCATTACACAGGTCTGCAACAAAAATGCTGTCTGGATGTTTTCAACTGATTTCTATGTATTTAGGTGTTCTGAAAACTAAAAAAATACTCAAAAAATTCCAGAACGTCAGGTTATTTTGCAAAACGCAAAATTTTATTATAAAAAAAGGGTTTTTTGGGCTAACTTGAAGTCATAAATAAATAGATACAATTTTATTTTGATTACTGTTTTCAAATGTATACAGGCCATAACTATCATTACTTTCTAAATAAAGAACGCCCTGTGTGAGCTAAATTAACAAACATAAACGTTGTAACCAGAACGTGCGCGCTCCGATAGTGCAGAAAGTCTCGCGGTACAATTACGTGTTAACTCGTCATTGTTTTATAGATCTTGGTTCAATATAGTGCGATGTCATCTATGCGGAAGTGTGTGAATTCGTCTGACAGTTTCTGTTATATTTGTGGCGAATATGGTGCTGTACCTGAACCCGATGACAACTCAAGTTTTCAATTTGAAGATGACAGCAGTCCGAAATTGTTTTCCCAGGGCGAGCTAAATGATTTGGTAAGAGACTTGAATCTTCCCAAAAACGTTGCTGAGTTGCTTGGATCAAGGCTCAAAAGCAGGAACTTACTTTTGCCGGGAGTGTCTTCCTCCTGGTTTAGATATCGTGAGAAGCAGTTCACTTCCTACTTTGCCCAAGAGGATGAGTTGGTTTATTGTACCAATATTGAAGGTTTGATGGATACATTTAAGATCTCATACGACCCAGCACAGTGGCGTATTTTCATAGATTCTTCAAAAAGAAGCCTTAAAGCAGTTCTGCTTCACAGTGGCGGTTTCTATGCTTCCATTCCTGTCGGTCATTCCGTACACCTCAAGGAAACCTACAAGAACTTGGAATTGGTTCTTTGCAAATTAAAATATAAAGACCACGGTTGGCAAGTGTGCGGTGACTTAAAAATCTTGGGCATGTTGCTCGGACAACAATCTTGGTTTTCCAAATTCCCTTGCTTTTTGTGTCTATGGGATAGTAGAGACCGAGCAAATCACTGGACCAAAAAGTGTTGCCCTCCGAGGGAGCTTAAAGTTGACGAAAAGAACGTCCTGCATGAAACTTTGATGCCTCCTCATAAAGTTCTTCTACCACCGCTTCACATAAAGCTGGGATTGATGAACCAATTTGTAAAGTCACTTCCAAGAGATGGAAATTGCTTCAAATACTTAATATCAAAGTTTCCAGGCCTCTCGGAGGCAAAGTTGAAGGAAGGTGTTTTCGTTGGACCAGATATTAGACGGTTTATGGCTGATCCACAATTCATCACAACCATGACGGATCCTCAAAGAGAAGGGTGAATTGGTCATAGAGAAATTTTTAGGCAATAACAAAGACCCTAACTACAAACAAATCGTCAAAAGAATGTTAAAAGCATTTCAAGCTTTAGGTTGCCTAATGAGTTTAAAAGTACATTTTCTTCATTCCCACCTCGACTATTTTCCAGAAAATTTAGGAGATCCGAGTGAAGAGCAAGGTGAACGATTTCACCAAGATATTAAGGAAATGGAAAAAAGATACCAGGGAAGATGGAGCGTCTCAATGATGGCAGACTACTGTTGGACGCTTCAGAGAGACCTTCCAGATGCTTACTACAAGCGAAAATGTACCAAAAGGAGTCTCACTGGGAAAAAGAAATGTGTTTAGTGCTTACTAATGAATGTATTTTAGATAAAAAAATAAGTTTTGTTACGCAATTAGAAATTAAAAAAAAATTTTTTAGTCTTTTATCTTTTATTTTAAGATTATAACTTGTTTAACATAGATACCTACATTGTCAGAAAACGTGACGTTCTATGACAAAATGAAAGTCATTTTCGGATTCAGTACACCCAAAAAAACATAAGAATTACGCAAAAAAAACTAAAACAGCTCTCAATTTTTTTTTTTGCAGACTTGTGTTATCCTATGGTTATGAATTACAATTTTTATTTCAAAATGGGAATACCTACATAAAGCATATCCTCACGATATCAATAGTACATCTACAAAAATAAATTTTAACAGTCCAAAAGTTGTTTTACCACATTTACCAAGGCACACGCCAAGAAAATAAGACCAAGTATGTCTCCATATATAATCCGAAATATAGCAAGGGACTCAATAAGGTATTTAATAAGGTAGGCCTCACCTTAGTCTATAAGTTATCAGACAATCTGAGGAATATCTTAGAAAATCCCAAAGATAAGATTACTAATTGTTGTAATGATTGCGACAAAAAGTATGTTGGACAAACTAAAGCACACTTAAAATACAGTAGAACAGAAAAGTCTAGTATTGCCGAACAAGCCCTTGAAGCTGATCATATTGTAACATTAGATAATCTAAGATTAACAAAAAAATGTATCTGATAGGAGATTGTTGAACGCATACGAAAGTATGGAAATTGTAAAATGTAAAAGTAGTTTAAATAAAGACAGAGGGCCTATTCCTTATAGTCCCCTCTACTGGTTACTTAACCGGAACTGATGGCCTTGTCTATGCCATTAGTTCTGCCTGAGAAATTCAAGTGTTAGGCTAAGTATAAATAGGGTAGATTTGTAGGGTAGCTTTAGTCAATCATCGCTCCTGATGAAGCTAACATGGTTAGCGAAACGCGCGTCGAGTGCAAAAATAAAGTGTTTGGTGTAGTGGTGATATATACTGAGTAGCTTATTCACTTCGATACAGAATAGCCGATTGAGGAAATGAAATGTTCTTTGCTTCTACATGCTTTTTGGCAATTGGCTCTTTGAGTGTTAATAAGGGTGTTTTGGTTTTAAGAAAAGTGGATTGTTTGAAACATGCAAGTGTTTTGAAAGGCCAACGTTTTTTTTAACTAAGTGCAATATTTCGTGTTTGTTACAGAGACACAGTTTATTATAACAGCATACTATTCGATAGTTTAATCAAATAAAGTTTTCTATAGGTTACAGAAAAAAATTTCAATTTAGCGTTTTTTTTTTTGTTAACTTTTTTATGATAATATTTACAATTTCTATATGCAAAAGAATATTTTGTCACAAATGGTCTTATTTAGCAACAATTTTTGTTGTTTTTTACTTGAAAATTCGATTACTTTAAGTTTCAACAAATTATAGAA
>CM032447.1:250298254-250325754 GCA_019049505.1 Pachyrhynchus sulphureomaculatus
ATATATATATATATATATATATATATATATATATATATTATATATAGGAAAAGTATGATAGCTTTAATATCTATCGAGAAATCAAAAACTATGGTTTAATAGATCATCAAGGAAACGTTGTTATCAATAAAAAAGATAAACTGAAGATATGGCAAAACTATATTACAAAGTTATTTTCTAATACAAGACCAGATCAGCCACAATGCTCAATATACTTGTCTGGGCCCTGTATTACCACCGATGAAGTGCACATTGCAATAAATCAACTAAAAAATGGAAAGGCCACTGGTCCCGATGAATTCCATGGGGAGTTTCTTAAGCTCTTAGATGAGGATGGGATTAAGTGGCTTACCGTGATCTACAATAAAATCTATGATTTAGGCAGAATCCCAGAAACCTGGTTAAAGTCCGAGTTTATAACGATCCCAAAAAATAAAGGCGCTAAAAAATGCGGAGAATATCGAACAATTAGCCTCATAAGCCACCTTTTAAAAACATTTCTGAAAATGATTCACAGAAGAACATACAAGTTGTGTGAAGAAAACATGTCAGCTACACAATTCGGTTTTCGTAATGCCATGGGAACCAGAGGGACCTAGTTTTCTATGCAGATTTTGATTCAGCGATGTAGAGACGACAATTGTGACGTATATTTGTGCCTGATCGACTACCAAAAGGCCTTTGATAGACTCCAACATCACAAAATGGTCGAAATTCTGAAAGACCTTAGGCTAGATGGAAAGGGTCTGTGGATTATTGGCAAACTCTACTGGAACCAGATGGCATTTATTAAAGCGAAAGGAAGCGCTAGTCAGGGTTGTGTTTCCACTATTGTTTAATATATACTCTGAGCGAATCTCCTAGAGGGGCACAAGAAGAGGCTGATGAAGGAATACTGCTTAATAGGGAGCGAATAAATAACATTCGTTACAACATCTTATGACAAAAATAAACGAGGTCAGTAATCGATAAGGCCTCGAGCTTAATATCAGCAAAACAAAGTACATGGTAATCAGCAAGTCTCCGGTTCCTGCTACCTTGTTGATGGTTAACAATCAACAAATACGAGGCTGGTTTGAAAAGTCCGTGCAAAGTCCGAGAGATGGCACCACCGGCGCGTATCGAGGTCATGTTTAGTTAGTAGCATCTCTTGAATGAACGCACACCAAGTTTCAGCCATATTGGTCTATTTCTTTGTGTTTTGCATTCGTGTGAATCAAGAAAGTCGAGTGATTTTCAAGAAATGGACGAAAAAGAATTTCGTGTGGTGATTAAACATTACTTTATGAAAGGCAAAACGCCTCAGGAGACTAAAGAAAAGCTTGATAAACATTATGGTGACTCTGCACCTTCGATTAGAACAGTTTATAAGTGGTTTCAAAATTTTCGGACTGGCCATATGGGCACAAGTGACGCTGAACGTTCTGGACGGCCTGTGGAGGTTACGACTCCAGAAATCATTGATCAAATCCATAATATGGTGATAGATGACAGAAGAGTTAAGGTGCGTGAGATTGCTAGTGCTGTGGGCATCTCGACTGAACGGGTACCTAATATTTTGCATAAACATTTGGACATGAGAAAGCTATCCGCAAGATGGGTGCCGCGATTGCTCACGCTTGACCAAAAACGGAATCGTGTGAAGTGTTGCAAGGATGGTTTGTAGCTGTTCCAGAAGAATCCGGAGGACTTTAAGCGTTGTTCCGTCACTGTGGATGAAACATGGATACATTACTATACTCCTGAGACCAAACAACAATCTAAACAATGGGTTACCAAGGGGGAATCTGCACCAAAAAAGGCGAAGACCGTTCCTTCGGCCGGAAAGGTTATGGCGACTGTCTTTTGGGATTCGCAAGGGATAATCCTCATCGACTATCTGGAAAAGGGTGAAACTATTACAGGTGAATATTATTCATCGTTATTGGACCGTTTGAAAACCGAGCTGCAAGAAAAACGCCCGCGATTGGCCCACAAGAAAGTCCTTTTCCATCACGACAACGCACCAGCACACACCTCAGCAGTTTGTGGTCGCAAAATTAATGGAAATAGGATTCCAACTCGTTTCACATCTCCCCTATTCTCCAGACTTGGCTCCCTCGGACTACTATTTGTTCCCCAATTTGAAGAAATGGCTGGCGGGACAAAGATTTTATTCAAACGAGGAGGTGATTGCAGACACTAATGGATATTTTGCAGACTTGGACAAATCCTATTATTCGGAAGGGATCAACAAACTAGAACATCGTTGGACGAAGTGTATAAGCCTAAAAGGAGACTATGTCGAAAAATAAAAAAGGTTTACCCCAAATACATAAGTAGTTTTTATTTTTGCACGGACGTTTCAAACCAGCCTCGTACAAACAACTCTACAAGATTTATATTTAAGTACTATGATAAACTAACAATGGAATCATTCGCAGGAAATTCCTTGCCGTATCGAAAAAGTTGGAGCAGTGTTTTCTTTTCACTTTTCAAAAGCTCAGCAATAAAATTGAACACGAAAATGAGACTCCTAATATATTATGTCTTCGGTGTCCTTCTTTATGGTGTGGAATCTTGGACGCAAACTGAAGCCACTTCTAAGAAACTTGAGGCATTTGAATTATGGCTATATCTCCGAATTTTGAAAATTTCTTATACTGGCCATATTACCAACGAGGATGTCTTACATCGTATGAACAAGAAACTGGAAATTATGGAAACTGTTAAAGTAGAAAAATTGGAGTATTTAGGACACATAATGAGAAATCCCCACAGATATGGATTACTACAGCAAATACTCCAAGGAAAGGTATTTGGAAAAAGGGAGCCAGGACGCAAACGTATCTCCTGGCTAAACAATCTGCGAAATTGGTTCTCGACAAATATTACCAGTCTTTTCAGAGCTGCAGTGGATAAAGTAATAATAACCAAAATGATTGCCAACATTCGAACCGAATAGGCACTTTAAGAAGAAGAAGACAGTATAAAATACATCGCATAATAAGCTCGAAATTAAAATATCATTCCGCTTTAGTATCCCCGTAATATTTTCATCAACGTCTTTTGACTTAGTTAATGCGCGAAAACCTTCTGGGCTTGTTTATTTCATTCCCTAGAGGGCGAGAAATTTTAAATTTAGCAAGCTATACATAAATATTTCGAATAATTTATTTTACACAAAGGTCTTCAACGAGCAAAGTGAGATTATAAATATTCCTCATTAAGTTTCGAGAGGACCGGCATATAAATAAACCTTTTCATTTGCTTGTTAATGATGCCGGCTGAAGAAAATTTTAATACAGGCATACTGGTAATGTATACCGGGTGACACAGCCAACATGTAACACCCTGTAATTTTTTTATTTTGAAAGTTAAATATTTGCGTTTTTTAGATACCAGCATGGGACATTATTAGACTTTTTTATCACTTAAGAAATATTTTTAACTACTTCTGATTAGACAGGAAGTGACTGCAATTTTCTTATTTTTAATAGAACCCTGTAAATTTTTTTATCAATTTCAATTCGTTTTGAAATTCTCTTTCCAACGATGTATCACAAGTTGACATTTGTTTGACAGCTGACCGGCAAAAACTGATTTGAACTCTTAGACTTAGGCGGCCATGGCGGATATACTAGCACAGGGGTCGGCAACATTTTAACTAAGGGGTGCCAGTTTTCATCCAAACAACATTTTGCGTGCAGACATAGGTACTTACTACAACTAAAATTAACAAAAATTAACTTAAATTAACTTAAAATATTGCTTTTAGAAGGTTTATTTACAAATAAAATTTAACATTTAACAAATAATTTTATTAAACTAGTCCTAGGACCTAGTGTGAACCCTGTGCTTGAAGTTCTTTAGAGAGTTTTCTTATATCCGGTTCATGTCTGGTTATTTTCAGTGTCACACATGCTTCCGAGTTGTCTGTTGTCAGCCTGCTTCGGTACGGGTTTAAAATCACTCTCATATGCGAAAAAAAGTTGTTCACAGATATAGGATGATCCGAAAGCTGTAAGCATGACAAACGCTACTTTCTTAAGACAAATAAATTTCTCTGGTAAACTCATCTAACAACTGAGTATCTCGTTCTAATGGTTCTGGTAGTCACCTTTTAATACCCTTCTTAATTCTACAAATTTCGTGTTCCATAACTCGGAGCTTTTAAATTCAATGTATTGAAGATCAAAATCATTAATGTCCATCCATGAGAAAAGAGATATGTCAAAGCAACTGCTGGAAAAATCCATTAAATCTGGTTTGATTAAAAAAGCGAACATAGGACCATGTTTATCAAAATCCTGACCCCTCTCGATAAACTCCTCTTTTAAATTAGTCATATATTTAAGAATTTCGTCTATTAGTGACACTGAATATTTAAGTTTTTAAATTTGGAAAATATTTATATGAGTTTGTAGTAATATTGCTGATAAATAAATCTATTTTTAATTTGAATGATTTCCAGGATTCGTATAAAGCCAGAACTGTTTTGCCTGAACCTTGTAACTTTAAGTTGAGTTCACTGAGATGGTTTGTAAAATCAGTAAGAAACATTAACATACAGATCCAGTTCTTATCTTCTAGTTCAGGATAAGCATCCACTTGATTTTTTTCCAACAAGAACGATTTAATTTCGCCCAGACATTGCATAAATCTAGAGAGCACTTTACCACGGCTGAGCCAGCGCACATTATTGTGCAATAGCATATCTGAATATGCACTTTCTAATTCCTGCAGAAACACAATTGTCTATGGATCAGTGAAGAACGACCGACAATGTAGTTAACTATTTTAACCACCCTATCCATCACGGATTTTAAACTTCCAGCGGAGATTTTAGCGCACAAACTCTCTTGGTGAATTATGCAATGAAAATTCAAAACTGATCGACCCATGCGTTCAATAAGAAGGGAAACAAATCCTTTATGTCTCCCAACCATAGCAGGAGCGCCATCTGTCGTTACGCAAAAAATTTTATTTAAATTAATGTTCCGCTTTTTAAAATGTTTAACAAATTCTGAAAATATATCCTCTTCTCTTGTAGTTCCCTACAATGGGAGCAGACAAATCAGCTCTTCATACACACTGCCATCATCGAAGTATCGCGCAACGATTGCCAGACGGGCAATGTCATTAATATCGACACTTTCATCCAATGCTACACTAAATACAAAACTCTGTTTGATAGCGTCTCTCTGCTGTTTTTGGACATATTGTGTCATTTTGGTAATTCATCTCTTAATGGTCCGCGCTGATGCCGGTATTTCCCTAATCCTGGCCAATATTGTATCCTTATTGGGCAAGTCGTCGAATAAAATCTCGCCAGTACTCAAAAACATTTGCTTCATAAATTCTCCGTCAGTGGACGACCTACCTTTTTGTGCTAACGATTGTGCAATTTTGAAACTGCATTCAGTTACCTGATTTTTTCCTTGGAAAACTTTGCTAAAGAATGTTAACTGTTTCTCGTATTGTTTACTTGCTCTTTGTATTGCCTCCCTTTTATCAACGTTATCTTTAAATGACGATTCATGTTTTATCTGAAAATGTCGTTGAACACTAGATGTCCGGAAAACTACGCTTTCCCGACATAGGACACAAATGGCCCGATCGTTTTGCTGTACAAAACCGTAATCTGTTGTCCATGAAGTTTGAAATGATCGAACGTCTACCTTCTGTTTCTTCGCGGCCATAACGCAACGTAATTTTAATTTTTAAACTTTTCGACGACTATTGACTGGAACGGATGTTACTTCTATACTAAATGATCCAAACATGTAGCCGCTTGCTATATATAGAAAAATAATGTTTCCAGAAAATTCCAATAATTACGTTTATTAAATTTCTTAGAACAAAAATTATTATCTACAATGCGCCCATTGCAATCAAAGGGCCGCCTAGAAGTTAGATCTAACAAAAACTAAAGTTCGGCAATATAAAAAGAGTTGCGGCGCGTGTCGGAACGATTGAAGTCAAGTCAAACAAAAACCGCCTTATAGCGGCTCTTTTGTTCTGAATTGAGGATGTTTATTTGTGTTTTTGCCTATGCTTATATTTTGAGGCTTGCCGTCTTTAATACTTGCCGTCTTTAATACTTGCCGAAATTAAAGCCAAACCAATGCATTCAGTAAAATTATAAATTACAAAATATATGGTAATAATACCTAGTGACCTATATAATATATCGTTTTTGTTTGTATCGTTAAAGTAATACCGTCTTCAATTATTTACTTAATTTCGAAACATGTCACAGATTACAGAATTAATGTGTAAACTTTGAATAGGTACGCGTGCTATTCAAAATTGCTTGGCGTGCCAGAGATGGCACGCGTGCCATAGGTTATCGACCCCTGTACTAGCAAATGTTTTTGTTCGTTTTATCTTACTTTGGAAAGAATTTAAGACTATCCATTTATCGTGCCATTTTCGCGAGTCTAAGTGGCTCATACAAAATTTTATGCTTTACATTCAATTACAGAATTTTCTCTTTAAATAATGATCAATATCACCGAAATTAAAATAGGAAAAGATATTTTTTATTTAACCTAGTTACACATTACAGGTTTTTTGCCAACATACTTCTAACAGAACTATCTAACGCCAATTGGATTTATTATTATTTTCAGAAAATAAGAAACCTATTTATTAAATAAATACTTAAATGCAAATAATAAAACCAAAACATTTAATAATAAGAATAACACAACAAAACCGATAATTGTAATTAATTAATATTAAAAAGAAGTAATATTTTAAGTAAGTAACACAATAAAAATAAATAGGTAAAACTATTTTATACTAGATATAAGTTTACTAGGTATTTATTTTAAATGTTCAAAATGCTGTCCGTTGTTAATCCTACACAATCTTGTTTTTTTTTTCCCACCGTGGCTCTCATAACGTTCTCCAACTGAATTTGAGTAATTTGATTTATTGTGTTTCTTAAGAGCATTTCTAAATCATTTCTATTTGCTGATGGATTTTTGTAAACTTTTCCTTTTATATGGTTCCATATAAAAAAATCAAGAGGCGTAAGATCTGGCAATCTTGCAAGCCACTTATTAGGTCCATTGGTACCTAACCAATTTGCACCAAATCTTTGATTCAAGTAGTTTACTACATTTCTACTATTGGGGGCTGGAGCGTCTTCCTGCTGGAAAATAATATCTCCACGATTTAAAGGTAAAGTTTCTAAAAAATCTTCAACATCATTTTGAATGAACTCCAAATATCTTGCTCCATTTAACGTACCATCAAATATAATAAGACCAATAATTCTTGTCCCAAGGATACCCAACTACACGTTAACGCCGAATCTTTCTTGATAGGGACTTTCTCGCATAATTCTAGGATTTTCTTGGGACCAATATCGAGTTGTTACGATTAAATAGACTCAAAATTAAGTTAGGAATGTGGAATCTTGGCACAATGATACTACTCAGTATATATCACCACTACACCAAACACTTTATTTTTGCACTCGACGCGCGTTTCGCTAACCATGTTAGCTTCATCAGGAGCGATGATTGACCAGTCAATCATATATAATATAATATTATATATATATTTTTTACTCGTGTTTTCACAAGCTTTCATTTGACACCACACTCGATGACCTAGTAAAAAAAATTTTTTTTCTCTTCCAATTTCAACCCCCAAAACTAACCCCTAAGTCAAAATTAAACTCTCAAAACTACTTGGCTCTGATGAGGCCATCAATTCCTATATTATTACCAAATTTCAACTTTGTATGTCAAAGAGTTTTCGGGGAAAATCGGGTGTGACAGACAAACAGACACCGAAGTGATCTTATAAGTGTTCCGTACGGAACACTAAAAACACTCTCATTTTATCAAATCATCATCATCAATCTTAAAAAAAAATAAATTAAATAAAACCGGTTTTTTCACTTTTCTTTTATTCAGTATATTCTCCTTCTAATCTTTACTTTTTACGACGATTTAATAGGGATTCAAATGACTCATAGTTTATTTTGTGGGATTGGCTACGAAGCACGAGTAAAAAACATTTGAACGGTCTCTATGTACTCTAAACAACATTCCTGTAACTACAACTTAAATTTTGAGAAAGGTAAAAAATCACAAAGTGCTAAATCAAGAGATTACGGTAAACAGAGACTTGTTTTTAAGGCAAAAATTAACAAACAATGAGTGAAGATGACGATTCATTTTTAAATAAAAAGCACCAGTTATTTAGATCACGATATTTAGGTCGAGCACGACGAATTCTACTCATCAAAACTTTTCCAAATAACAGTCCTACCCTTAAAGTTTCCTAATTGGAATAAATTCGCAATAAATAATACCTTGACAGTGTTCCATACGGAACCAGATCTTGAGTACATTTAAATGAATTAATTTAAATTAGAGATAATAAAATCATATTGTGAATATATCTGTTCGATCAAATGCAATCTAAACACTCCGATTTGGCAGATACGTAACCAGCCAATAGTGTTTAAATGAGAAGATCACTTGTTTGGCCTTGATCACTATGGTCAGATTCTTAAATACGGCAATTAATTCTTTGATGGTATCGATTTTTTCTCCTTGTCTGTGTTACCAAAGAGGCATGATATTATTCTTTGGAGTAAGTTCTAACAACTAATATCAAGTAAAAACGTGCCAAAAACTAATTCCACTATTTCTACCCGGAAATTATTTAATAAGTATAAATGATAAATTGTTTTAATTTTTAGTGTTCCGTACGGAACACTTATAAGGTCACTTCGGTGTCTGTCTGTCCGTCTGTCACACCCGATTTTCTCCGAAACTATTTGTCATAGAAAGTTGAAATTTGGTAATAATATAGGAATTGATGGCCTCATCAGAGTCATGTAGTTTTGAAAATTAAATTTTGACTTAAGGGGTTAGTTTTGGGAGGTGAAATCGGAAGTGAAAAAAAAAATTTTTTACTAGGTAATCGAGTGTGATGTCAAATGAAAGCTTGTAAAAACACGAGTTAAAAATATATATAATGTAATACTTGCTCGCACTTTTCTTTGTATTATTTTTAAAAAATCGCGAAAAATCGCTGTCCACCCGCCTTATCTCGAAAAGTACTTATTAAAATATTTAGAAAAAATTCTGGAATATTCTCCACGGGGTGCAGATTGAACGAAAATTATCACGAGTGCATTACCTGTAATAATTTATCTGGTATATAAAAAAAAAAAACAGAAATTTCAAGGTCTTCAATTTTCAGAAAAGATAGAAAATAAACTTTGTTGAAAACTCATTTGGGGTGTGTTTTGTGAAGTCACTGATTATTTTATACTTCCGTTACAACATTTTTTATTTTAAAAAGCAATCAACGTACGAAACACTAATTGCGCAAGTTCAACTTGTACTTGACCGGTTATTATACATTGTAAAACAGTTTGTTATTTGTTTGTGTTAATTTGTATTTTTTTTTAACTCAAGCTTAAAAATATCCATTACCCTAAATCCACGAGCTTAATAATATATTCCCTCTAACAATTCAGCTTAATCTTAAACAAGTATGTATTTGGCTCGCTCCTGTTTAGGCACACCCTAGTGCTTACATTAATCCTAAGATAAAACTGGGGATGGAGCTAAGAATTTAGACATAGATGGGTCCTTGAGCATACACCAAACAAATTTTAAAATAAATCAAAATTATTTTAATTAAAATGCAAAGTATGAAGTAAATAAAACGTAATAAGTTAAATTTCTAGTTAATTGAGAAGTATTCAGTTTTGTTCAGTGGTAGCATTTAAAAATATTGTTAAATTTAATTTAAACTTAAAGGATGAAAATGGAGAAGATGTAAAAGATCGAGAAAAAATAACACACGTGATTCAAACATACTATCAGAACTTGTATAAACAAAAAAACTGCCCACCAAATGATCTCAAAGAACATCGAAACAGAAAGATAATTAATGTTAACTCAGAAGAAATATCAGAGATAACAGATGAAGAAATATTAACAATACTAAAAACTATGAAAAACAATTAAACACCAAGACCTGACGGAGTATAAACAGAATTAATGAAAGGAGGAGGCTTGGTGTTACAGGTGTTGAAACTCTGATTCAATAAATGTCTAGAAGAAGAGAAGATACCAGAAAATTGGAACACAGCTCCATCAATTTTACTTTTTAAAAAAGGTGATAAGACTAAGTTAACCAATTACCGGTCAATATCATTACTTTCACAAATATACAAATTGTTTACCAAAATAATAATTAACAGATTGCAAAACAAGCTGGAATTAAACCAATCGGTAGAACAGGCTGGCTTCAGGAAGAGTTTTAGTACTTGTGATCATCTCTTAACTATCAGACCTTTAATAGAGACAGCAATAGAATATAACTTAAAGTTGTACCTGGTATTTATAGATTTTCAAAAGGCTTTTGATAGTATCAAGGGTTGGGCCGTTGATAAAGCTTTGTATAAAAGCAGAATATACTCGGCTCATAAGACCAACTTACAACAAGGCTCAAATGATAGTGGAAACGAATAGTAAAACAAATCCAATATCTATCAAACGCGGAGTAAGACAGGGAGATTCCATGAGACCGAAACTATTTATAGCAGCATTAAAAAGTTTTCAAGTAACTCGAATGGGAAAAAAAGGGGATCTGTATAAATGAGCAAAACTTAAATCATTTGCGTTATGCTGATGATGTAGTGCTAATATCAGATAATTTTGATGACATACAGGAAATGCTTACTGAACTATATATAGTATAGATTATTTAAAAATAAATGGCTACGATAAAGTGTGTGACTTTAGTAGAATACACCACCAACATGGTGGCACTGTGATTTATGCAAAAAATAGTGTTTCTGAAAATTGTAAAATATTACATGACTATAATAAATTTTCTACTGAAATGCTGTTTGAATGTGCTGCCATAGAATACAAAAAATATTGCATATTATTAGTGTATAGACCAGGAACGTCGACTGACATTGAGGGTTTTCTCGACATTTTTTCTGAACTATTGATAAAAATTTTAGATAATTATAAAAATATTTTAATCTGTTCTGATCTTAACATTAACCATCTGCCTAGTAGTAGAAACTGTAAATACTATAAAATGCTTAAGGATATACTTGACTCTAATAGACTAACATCTTTGCTTAATGGAGCAACTAGAATTGTTACTAATAGAAAAAATATTACCAGTATCTCTGGTCTTGATTATGTCATCACGTCCAAACCAGAACTTTTTTCTTGCAAAAGTTTTGATGCTGGAATTTCCGATCATTTTTGTCAACTTATATATTGTCATGACGAGCAAGCAATATTACCAGAGGCAGTTCAACGGGAAACGGTCCGGTACCATAGGGTGGTTGACAATGGTTCAATTAACAAACTTAATTTTCTTTTTGATTCATTTAAAATCGACTTTACTCAGATCAATATAGAAAAAAAACTTTGAACACTTCTTTGATGTGTTTAATTGGTGCTTTCAAATAAGCTGTCCAAATAAAGAGGTTAAGGAAAATAAGCTACACAATAAAAAAATTAATTTTCCTAATGAACTCCTAGAGGATCTTAAAAACTTAAAAAATTTACATTGGTTACAGAAACGTACTGAGGACTTTCAACTAAAAAATAAATATAAACACCTAAAAAAAGGACATAAATAGTAAAATTAAGAAAGAAAAAGAAAACTACTATAACAGAAAAATAAATAACTCAAAAAACAAAACAAAGACCACCTGGAATATAATTAATTTTTTAAATGGCAAAAACCAAAACGATTCCAAAAGATACATTAACCAAATATGCACAGATAATGTCACTCTTACTAATGCAGAAGACATAGCAAGTAGCTTTAGTAACTATTTACCTACTGTTGTAAAAAATAAGTTAAATTCTCACTTCAGTAACGGCTTATCACAGGAATGCACTGTATCAAAATAATTTTTTGATACCTTTTAATATACTAATGTAACTTCACAGGATGTTAGGTCTGCCATAAAAAAGTTACCCAATAAAAAATCAACGGGACCAGATGAGGTACCAATTGCTTTGCTAAAGAGATGTTCGCCTAAAGTAATTGCTTGCCTGGTTTATTTAATAAATATGTCTGTTTACGAAGGTATTTTCCCTTCGCGACTGAAAGAGGCTAACATTTTACCTGTATTCAAAAAGGGCGATCCTCTTTTAATTGAAAATTATAGGCCTATATCTTTACTTAACTGTTTTCCAAAGGTTTTCGAAAAAGTTATTTACAATAAGATAACTCCATTTCTTGATAATAACAAAGTTCTAACCTCACACCAGCACGGTTTTAGAGAAAAAAGCACTCTACGGAGACCGCAACGATCGACTTTATAAAGAATATATATAAATAAACTTGATATAAATGAGAAAGTAGTAGCTCTACTATTTGATCTAACAAGGGCATTTGACACAATAGACTCAGGCTTTGTTGTTAAAAAATTTGAAAGGCTAGGTATTGGAGGACCACTAAATAAATGGTTTAAATCATTTCTGAAGGGTAGAAACTTTAAAATAAAAATTGGTAATATTTTTTCGCAAATGACGAACTGTGACTTAGTGACCCCTCAAGGCAGTGTCCTGGGTCCTCTAATTTTCTTGTTGTTCATAAACGACTTACCTGAATACATTTCATGTGGAATCGTTTTTATGTTCGCTGACGATACGACCATAGTTATCTCAGCCAAAGATGAGAAACTTTTGGAGAAAAAAATTAAAATAATATTGACTGAGTTCTCAAACTGGTGTAAAAAGAATAACCTTATAATAAATCTATCAAAGACCGTGTCTATGGAATTTAAGACAAAAATGCGCAAACCAATAAACCTAAATATTGTATTTAATAATATGAATTTGCCTGTTAGCCATAGTTCAAAGTTTTTAGGAATCATAATAGATTCTAACCTCGAATGGAGTTTGCACATAGATGACGTTTGCTCAAGACTAAATAAATGTTTTTTTATGATAAAATCTTTAAAAAACTCATTAAGTGTTCCCAAACTCCTATGGTCTGGCGGTTTGGGGAAGTGCGCGGGAACTGGACAGAGTGCTGGTAATACAAAAACGAATCATGAGACTCATTTTTAGTATGCCATATAACGCATCCTGTAGGGAAGTCTTTAAGAATAGAAAAATATTAACAGTTACAAGTATTTATATATATATAAACTCTTAATGTATATCTATCAAAATCAAGATAGCTTCATTTCGCATGGATCTTTTCATCGTTATCCGAGTCAAAACAGAGAAAATTTTTATATTGAAAAACACAATCATGAATATGTTAAAAAAACTAGTCATTACTTAGGTTGCAGACTATTTAACTTACTGCCGGAAAATGTAAAAAGGATTGAATCTATGGCACGTTTTAAAAAACAAATAAAAACTATACTATTAAATAAAACTTTTTATTCTGTAACTGAATTTGAAAGTTATCTACTGGGCGGAGTGTGAATGTTATTCTCTATAGCATCCTTACTTAATTGAGGCATCTCCAGTATGTACTTTGTTTGTTATGAATTTGTTTGTTATAAATATGTATGTTATGGTTTTTTGTTATATCTTGTATTTACTGTGTATTAATGTGTATAATAATAAGATTTCTTATTTTTTTTTATTATTTTTGATATTACCTAAGATGGGATCATACATCCCTTTGTTGACATGTCTTATCTACAACTTTTGTAGCTGAAAAGATGAATAAACTGTCTACTGTCTATTGTCTATAAAACAAATCAGAGAGGGTAGGACTACGGCTGAATAAAGATAAGACAAAGATTATGACAAACGAGGACAGTCCACGAGGCTTGAGAATAGAGGGCAGAACACTTGAATACGTAGATGAATACATCTACCTAGGGCAAGTAATAAAGTGTGGAAAAGCGAATCAAACAGCAGAAGTACAGAGAAGAACCAGACTGGCATGGCCAGCATTTGGCAAACAAAGGAAAATACCAACCAACAAAAGAATTCCTCTGAAACTTAGAAAGATGGTATTCGATCAATGCATTCTGCCGATTCCCACCTACGCGGCCCAGACATGGACATTGACTAGGAAGATGATGGACCAACCGAGTAAAACCCAGAGAGCAATGGAACGCCAGATGCCGAATATAAGATTACGAGACACATCTACACAATCTACAATCTACAGCTTTGTAGATGACAGTACGCTTATCTGTTCATTCACTTTGAACGCTCGGACATCGGCTACTCAGGCGAATATCCGCAGACAGCAGGAGGTCGTTCAACTTAACAAAGATCTGGGAGAAATTCTATCTTGGGGTGACAGTAACCAAGTGAAATTTAACGCTACAAAAACCCAGGTGGCAGTTTTTTCTAAAAAAGTTAACGTTGCTGAACCCGATATAGTTATGTCGTGGCACTCCATTCCCCTAGCATCGTTACTCAATTTGTTTGGCGTTAGTTTAGGAGCAAATGTCCTGGCATGAACATGTTACAGTCATAGCAAGGCGAGCTTCTCAAAAGTTGGGAATATTATTTCGAACCAGACAGCTTTACACTCCACAACAAATGTTAATTCTTTACAAAGCTCAAATTCGACCAACTATGGAATACTGCTCCCATATTTGGGGTTCTGCTCCCAAACATGCACTGCATTTGTTGGATTCTGTTCAGAAAAGAGCTGTTCATCTGATTGGAGACCCGGAACTAACCGTCGGCCTTGATTCGCTGGAACATCGAAGAACGGTTGGCGACTTGAGTCTGTTCTACAAGTATTTTCATGGAAAGGGTTCGAAGGATGTAGCCCACTTAATTCCTCCCAGAGCGATGCATATTAGAAATATACGTCGCGCTAATACTTCACATCCATATGAGGTTCAGCTTGTTACTCCACGTACAACGCTTTTCAAGCAGTCTTTTATATGGAGAACATCAACCCTTTGGAATAATTTGCCCAGGGCTGCGTTTCGCACCGAGTACGATTTACAGCTTCTGGAGCGCTTTAAGGACTTCCCTGCAGCACGTATGCCAGACCCATAAAAAAAATACTGAATCTGAAACGAAAGTGTAAGATAAAAGACCAAAGTGATAAACGTAAGAGGTAGCAGGTAGCAGATTTGGAATGGAGATGGACAGGTCATACAATGATACAACAAGATGAGAGATGGAGTAAAAGAACTCAAGAATGGGGGCTATGGTTGGGACAAAGATCCAGGGGAGGGCCCAAAACAAGATGGAAAGACGACCTGAAAAGAACTGCTGGTTTAGGATGGATCAGAAAGACGCAGAAACGTGAAGAATGGAAAAAGGAAGAAGAGGCCTATGTCCGACACTGGATGAAAGAAGGCTTATTACGAGGCTGGTTTGAAAAGTCCGTGCAAAAATAAAAACTACTTATGTGTTTGGGGTAAACCTTTTTTATTTTTCGACATAGTCTCCTTTTAGGCTTATACACTTCGTCCAACGATGTTCTAGTTTGTTGATCCCTTCCGAATAATAGGATTTGTCCAAGTCTGCAAAATATCCATTAGCGTCTGCAATCACCTCCTCGTTTGAATAAAAATCTTTATCCCGCCAGCCATTTCTTCAAATTGGGGAACAAATAGTAGTCCGAGGGAGCCAAGTCTGGAGAATAGGAGGGATGTGAAACGAGTTGGAATCCTATTTCCATTAATTTTGCGATCACAACTGCTGAGGTGTGTGCTGGTGCGTTATCGTGATGGAAAAGGACTTTATTGTGGGCTAATCGCGGGCGTTTTTCTTGCAGCTCGGTTTTCAAACGGTCCAATAACGATGAATAATATTCACCTGTAATAGTTTTACCCTTTTCCAGATAGTCGATGAGGATTATCCCTTGCGAATCCCAAAAGACAGTCGCCATAACCTTTCCGGCCGAAGGAACGGTCTTCGCCTTTTTTGGTGCAGATTCCCCCTTGGTAACCCATTGTTTAGATTGTTGTTTGGTCTCAGGAGTATAGTAATGTATCCATGTTTCATCCACAGTGACGAAACGACGCTTAAAGTCCTCCGGAGTCTTCTGGAACAGCTGCAAACCATCCTTGCAACACTTCACACGATTCCGTTTTTGGTCAAGCGTGAGCAATCGCGGCACCCCTTCTTGCGGATAGCTTTCTCAGGTCCAAATGTTTATGCAAAATATTATGTACCCGTTCAGTCGAGATGCCCACAGCACTAGCAATCTCACGCACCTTAACTCTTCTGTCATCCATCACCATATCATGGATTTGATCAATGATTTCTGGAGTCGTAACCTCCACAGGCCGTCCAGAACGTTCAGCGTCACTTGTGCCCATATGGCCAGTCCGAAAATTTTGAAACCACTTATAAACTGTTCTAATCGAAGGTGCAGAGTCACCATAATGTTTATCAAGCTTCTCTTTAGTCTCCTGAGGCGTTTTGCCTTTGATAAAGTAATGTTTAACCACCACACGAAATTCTTTTTCGTCCATTTCTTGAAAATCACTCGACTTCCTTGATTCACACGAATGCCAAACACAAAGAAATAGACCAATATGGCTGAAACTTGGTGTGCGTTCATTCAAGAGATGCTACTAACTAAACATGACCTCGATACGCGCCGGTGGTGCCATCTCTCGGACTTTGCACGGACTTTTCAAACCAGCCTCGTAGATAGATAGATACATACATTGGTAATCAACTTAATTAAGTAATTAAATAATATTTTTTCTCTACAAGGCTAGAACATATTAAGCTACCACAAAATAATAAATAAACGAAAATATAAAAAAAACTGTCATGCATGGAGGCAAAACTTTTGTGTGGAGAATAACTTATTCGGAATATTTATAGCTGGCTTTTTGTGAGTAATAAGCGTTACAAAGCTCTACCGACCGTAAACAATTTTACCGAATACAAAATTGACTTCGAAATTTTTATATTAGCAAACTTCTTGTTTTTTAGGATTTAAGAAAGGTTTACATCCTCAGTCTATTTAAAAAAGTCTAAGTTAAAAAAGTTTAGGTAGTGTTAGTAATTTCAGTATTTTTTTGATACAGAGCAATATACAGGGTGTCCCAGTATTCCCTGTACATAGAGTTACTGTGGATTTCTGGGATGAAAATATGACCATTTAATCCAGCTTACCTTAGTCCAAAAATTCGTAATTTCTGAGATACACGGTGTCAAAGTTATACTTTTATTTTAGTATTTCTTAAGTAGCTCTCTTAATAATTGTACTATTTATACAAGGTTGGTACTAAGAGGCTTTCTGAGATGAGAAATCAAAATCAACTCACAGTTTTATTGTAAATTGTAGGGGGCGCCGCTTATTGCACTGTGTATACTTTTAAATTATCATCATCTTTTTTATGCCACTCTGTATGATGTTTTTAATTAAATATTCGTATTCTCCGCCTTCTCCTGTCTAAAAAAGCTCTCTTGGTAAATGTTGCTCCGAGCAACATTTCCTGAGATAGTGGAATGTTTGTTTCCATTTTTTAATTCCTTTGTCAAATTCGCAAACGCGTTCCTTCACACGTTTCTTCACATTGTATAGTTACTTGGCAACTCTCAAAAATCACTCTGGCAATAATGTAAGATATCATATGTTCTATGACTTGGCTTGTAGTAATACAGACAGAAAGTAATTTTTGAGAGATATTAAATTAAATCTTACGAATACTAACGAGAATTAATCCATTATCAAGCTCGACAGTGTTTTAAATCTAGATTATTATGGAGTACACTTTTGCTGAGTAAACTGATATGATTTTAGTGCAGGGGTCGGCAACCTATGGCACGCGTGCCATCTTTGGCACCCCAAGCAATTTGAATGGCACGCGTACCTATTCAAAGTTTACACATTAATTCTGTAATCTGTGACATATTTAGAAATTAAGTAAATAATTAATCGAAGACAGTATTACTTTAACGATACAAACAAAAACGATATATTATATAGGTCACTAGGTATTATTACCAAAAACTACAAAATATATATTTTGTAATTTATAATTTTACTGAATGCATTGGTTTGGCTTTAATTTCGGCAAGTATTAAAGACGACAAGCCTCAAAATATAGGCCTAGGCAAAAACACAAATAAACGTCCTCAATTCAGATGAAAAGAGCCGCTATAAGGCGGTTTTTGTTTGACTTGACTTCAATCGTTCGGACGCGTGCCGCAACTCTTTTTATATTGCCGAACTTTAGTTTTTGTTAGATTTAACTTCTAGGCGGCCCTTTGATTGCAATGGGCGCGTTGTAGATAATAATTTTTGTTCTAAGAAATTTAATAAACGTAATTATTGGAATTTTCTGGAAACATTATTTTTCTATATATAGCAAGCGGCTACACGTTTGGATCATTTAGTATAGAAGTAACATCCGTTCCAGTCAATAGTCGTCGAAAAGTTTAAAAATTAAAATTACGTTGCGTTATGGCCGCGAAGAAACAGAAGGTAGACCTTCGATCATTTCAGACTTCATGGACAACAGATTACGGTTTTGTACAGCAAAACGATCGAGCCATTTGTGTCCTATGTCGGGAAAGCGTAGTTTTCCGGACATCTAGTGTTCAACGACATTTCCAGATAAAACATGAATCGTCATTTAAAGATAACGCTGATAAAAGGGAGGCAATACAAAGAGCAAGTAAACAATACGAGAAACGGTCAACATTCTTTAGCAAAGTTTTCCAAGGAAAAAATCAGGTAACCGAATGCAGTTTCAAAATTGCACAATCGTTGGCACAAAAGGGTAGGCCGTTCACTGACGGAGAATTTATGAAGCAAACGTTTTTGAGTACTGGCGAGATTTTATTCGACGACTTGCCCAATAAGGATACAATACTGGCCAGGATTAGGGATATACCGGCATCAGCGCGGACCATCGAGAGACGAATTACCGAAATGACACAAAATGTCCAAAAACAGCAGAGAGACGCTATCAAACGGAGTTTTGTATTCAGTGTAGCATTGGATGAAAGTGTCGATATTAATGACATTGCCCGTCTGGCAATGGTTGCGCGATACTTCGATGATGGCAGTGTGTATGAAGAGCTAATTTGTCTGCTCCCATTGCAGGGAACTACAAGAGGAGAGGATATATTTTCAGAATTTGTTAAACATTTTGAAAAGCGGAACATTGATTTAAATAAAATTTTTTGCGTAACGACAGATGGCGCTCCTGCTATGATTGGGAGACATAAAGGATTTGTTTTCCTTCTTATTGAACGCGTGGGTCGATCAGTTTTGAATTTTCATCGCATAATTCACTAAGAGAGTTTGTGCGCTAAAATCTCTCCGCTGGAAGTTTAAAATCCGTGATGGATAGGGTGGTTAAAATAGTTAACTACATTGTCGGTCGTTGTTCACTGATCCATAGACAATTTAAGGCGTTTCTGCAGGAATTAGAAAGTGCATATTCAGATTGTATTATGTCCAACAGATTTGATATTTTAGCTGTGTCTGAGACTTGGTTAACACGTGATATTGATGACGTAATGGTGTCTATTGATGGCTATGAATTGGTGAGAATGGATCGTGTGCGGGGACGTGGGGGAGGAGTTCTTTTATATGTACGTAATTCTATTGAATTTGATATTTTGAGTATCTTAAAATCTGATGCCTCTGAGCAAGTCTGGATAGAATTTAAAATTAATGCTATAAAAAGTGTTTTAGGCGTTGTGTATAGACCTCCTGGCTTTAAGGGAATTAACGATTTCTTTGATGAATTCGAACATAATATGTCTAAATTTTTGTTGCAGTGCGAGAATTTGATTTGCCTTGGCGATTTCAATATCAATTTGCTTAATCTTGACTGTGTGTACACTCGGCAGTTTCTTGCATTACTGCATGCATACGGTTTGAAGCAGGTTATCGATGAACCTACCAGGCGTGTGGACTTACTAACGCATCACTTATTGACCTTATAATATGTTCTAATAGTGACGTTGTGTTGAACAGTAATGTTGACACATGCTTTGACGTATCTGATCATTTCCTTGTTAGGTGCGAGCTGAGACTGCGGGTGACAAAGTCTGAACCATTTTTGGTAGCATATAGAGACTTTAAAAATTTCGATGAAGGAAAATTCTACAGCGATCTTTTGGAGATACCTTTTGATAATATACTCTATATACAAAATATAAACGAAAAACTATGCACATTTAATGCATATATACTTAACTTATTCAATGTTCATGCTCCTTTGAGAAGTGCACGTATCACTAAGAAGAAAGCCCCGTAACAAAGCCTTAACAAAATATAAGAAAAATAAATCACTGGAGAATTGGGAAAGTTATAGACGACTTAGGAATTATGTTACACTAGCAACGGAAAATGAAAAGAAGTTGTATTTAGAAAGAAATTTTCGGTCTAGTAATCCAAAAAATAATTGGAAATTGTTTGAGGGATTTGGATATTTCTTCTAAAGTATCTAGTTGTGTTCCTGAACATTTGGGGAATGTAGAAGATATTAACACATTTTTTGTTACTGCTGCTGGCTCTTTGGCTCCAGATCCAGAAACCTTAAACTTTTATTTACAAAATAAAAAACAGGCCACAAGTACATTTCATTTTAGAGTGGCAACAACTGGTGAGATTGAGCAGTCACTTTTTTCTATTGGCTCTAGGGCGGTGGGTACTGATGGAATTGGTATAACTATGTTGTTGAACTGTTGTCCACGCATAATTCCTTTTATTGTGCATTTAGTTAACTCATGTATAGAAACTAACTGTTTCCCCGACATTTGGAAAAGTTCCTTTATAATTCCGTTTCCGAAGGTGACCTCCCCCAAGGATCTGAAGGATCTTAGGCCCATAAGCATATTGCCAACGCTGTCGAAGGTCATTGAGAGAGTGATGGAGCGGCAAATGCGGGAGCATATTGAGCGGTACGGGCTCCTACCAGATTTCCAATCTGGTTTTCGCAAGGATCACAGTTGTGCTACTGCACTTCTCAAAGTTACAGATGATATTCTATCGGCAGCGGACCGTGGTGAACTCACTGCCTTGGTACTCTTGGACTACTCGAAAGCTTTTGATCGAATAAATCATACTTTGCTTTTGGCCATTCTCGGTTTTCTTGACTTTGGGGGAGATGCTTGTGGGCTTATTAAGAGCTATCTCGAGAACAGAACACAGTGTGTAAAACTTAATCGTAAACAATCCAGTCAAGTAGTCGCTAAGTGTGGTGTGCCTCAGGGGTCAATCCTTGGGCCTCTACTTTTCACGTTGTACACTTCTCAACTTACTGTCAACCTGAAGAACGTCTCAACGCACCTATATGCAGATGACACGCAGATTTATATGTCATTTCGACCCGAACAAATTCTGGAGGCGAATGATAAAATTTCGAATGAGCTTGAGCATCTTCGGAAGGTTTCGCAAAACCATTGTCTTGAATTGAATCCTAAAAAAAGTCAGTTACTTTTATTTGGACGAGAGCAATGTAGGGATCAATATCGGGATCTGATACATGTCAGTATAAATAATGACACAGTACAGGTTTCCAGTGTTGCCAGGAACTTGGGATTATTGCTGGACGTTAAATTGAGATTCTCAGAACATATTAGCCGCTGTATCAGGAAAGCATTTGCAAATTTAAAACTTATTTTTAACCAACGACACCTTTTGAATGCCGCTCTGAAAAAATCCTTGTGCGAATCATTGGTGCTGTCGCACTTTGCATTCTGCGACACTGTGTATGGACCCTGTCTTGTAGAGCGAGATGTCAGACGTATACAGCGTATGCAGAACTGTTGTGTGCGTCTAATTGGTGGCATAAGAAAGTATGAGAGGGGACTAAGTGCTGGAATGAAAGAGATTGGGTGGCTAATTATGAGCGAAAGAAGGCATTTACATAGTTTGGTTCTATTTAATAAGATAATTTTCAAAAAAATTCCCAATTATTTGTATCAGAAAATTAAATTTAGATATGATGCTCATGCTTTAGATTTGAGGCATAAATTTACCATCACTCCTCCTTATCATAGAACAACTTTATTTGAACGATCATTTAGCTATCAGATATCAATATCTTACAATAAGTTGCCTGCAGACTTAAGACAATTAAAACCCACCGCGTTTAAACATAGGGCACGCAACATGTTGATAACATTGCCGTCCCGTGCATGATTTGCTTTCTGTTTTGATCCGGTCTCTTATGCCACCGTTGCGTCGAAATGTATTATTGTGTTTTTACCATGTCTCAAACAACATTTGTGTCACAGTTTATTTATGTATTAGTTTTTAGTTGATATATGTAAATTTAGTTATTTTTATATATATGTATAGGTTAAATGAGGAAGCCTGGCTTCAATTTCGCCTTTTGTGATTTTACTCTGTAAATTACAATAAAGACATTATTATTTATTACAAAAAGTTCTTCTTTCTCACATTTGATCAATGTGGTTCCATGTTTGGCTGACGGGCCAAAACCAAGTCAGCACAAACGCTATTACCATTCCGTATTAAGGAATGACCTGACAATGTTACATGTTTTCAAAATCACTGACTTCTGAATGTTTCTGTGTATGTCCGTGTTGAGTCCCAATTGCACTAAATGTGGTGTGAATGTTATTGGTGTAAGGCCTGTGGCTGATATAATGAGGGGGACAATGATGACTTTTTCCTGTTTCCATAGCCTTTTTATTTCCGTTGCAAGGTCTGTGTATTTGGAAATTTTTTCTGTGTATTTCGCTTGGATGTTTGTGTCGTTGGGGACAGCTATGTCAATCAGATAGGTGACTTTTCCTTTTTTGCACTGAAAAGTAATATCGGGTCTATTGGCGGAGACTGTTTTATCTGTATGGATACCGATATCCCAGTAGAGCTTGTAATCTTCATTTTCAAGTATGGATGTTGGCGTGTATTTGTAGTAGGGATCTGTGTTTTCTATGAGTCTGTATGTTGTGGCTAGTGCTTGGTGAACCACTTTGGCAGCTGAATCATGCCTGGCTGTGTACTCCGTTCCGGCCAATATTTTACATCCGCTCGTTATGTGTTCGATCGTTTCTTTCTGCTGGTGGCATTTCCTACATCTGTCCTCTGCAATAGTCGGGTCTTTGATGATATGCTTTTGGTAGTTTCTGGTTAATATGACTTTATCCTGGATGGCAAGTAAGAAGCCTTCAGTCTCAGGGAATAGCTGCCCATCCCGTAACCAGGTGTATGATTGTTTTTTATTTACGTGGTCTTGTTCTATGTGGTATCTGTGTTTTCCGTGGAGTGTTTTCTCTGACCACGTTTTCATCTTTTTCCTGTTGTAATTGGGTATGACTGTGTGTGTCTGCTGAGTGGTCTGCCCGGGCTAAGTCGAGAGGTGTGTAGTTTTTGTCTGCTTTCACTGTCGCTGTGTGGAGGCTGGTTTGCTTGCTGTGAAAGAATTTCCTAAGTGTGTTTGTATTTGTTTTGTGTGTAATGATCTGATGTCTATAATTCCTCTTCCTCCTGCCTTCCTCTCGATGGTAAGTCTTTCTTTGCATGCGTTGGGGTGTAATTTTTCTGTATTTGGTG
This sequence comes from Pachyrhynchus sulphureomaculatus, assembly GCA_019049505.1. Classification (NCBI taxonomy): domain Eukaryota; kingdom Metazoa; phylum Arthropoda; class Insecta; order Coleoptera; family Curculionidae; genus Pachyrhynchus; species Pachyrhynchus sulphureomaculatus. The sequence goes on from CM032447.1 coordinate 250,321,706, forward strand.
AATTGAGATCGTATAAGGATGTGAATATTTTCTATGTCTGTTTGTGACCATTTGATGATACCAAATGAATATGTGAGTATAGGTATAGCGAACGTGTTGATGGCTTTAGTGAGATTCTTAGAGTTGAGTTTTTGTTTGCAAAAGTTTCTTCAGTCTGTTTTTTGAATTCGGTTCTGAGCTCTGTTTTGATGTGAGTGTGGTTGAGTTTGGTGCTTTGTTGGAAGCCTAGATATTTGTATGTTTCTTTATCGAACATGTTATCGAGCGTTTCATTGTTGATGGTTTCTGTCTCATAGTGGTGCTTCCATTGGCCTTTGTTGATGTGGAGCACTTTGCATTTACTTATACCAATTCCATATTGACATCTAAGGTGAATATTTCTGTGATTTTGAGGAGTTTTTTTTCAGCTGTGTTTGTGTGGCAGCGTAGAGTTTTATGTCGTCCATATATAGGAGGTGGTTTATTTTATGTTGATTCTCTTTTTGGTGTCTGATATTGAAGCCATGCTCTGTTCTGTTTAGTATATTTGAGAGTGGATTGAGACAGAGGCAAAACCATAGAGCACTGAGCGAGTCTCCCTGAAATATACCCCGTCTGATGTACAGCTCTTCTGTTTGGATCCGTTCGGTTTGTGTTTCTAGGCGTATTTTGGTTTTCCATGTTTTCATAATTTGCGCGAGAAACTGCCTGAGGTGTTGGTTGATTTTATAGATTTCTAGGGCCCTGATTAACCAGCTGTGGGGTATGGAGTCGAAGGCTTTTTTATAGTCTATGTAACCGATGTGTAGGTTTCTGTGTTCTTTTCTGGTTTGTCCCATAATCACGCTATCTATAATCAGCTGCTCTTTGCATCCTCGACTAATTTTCCTGCATCCCTTCTGCTCTTCTGTGAGGATATTGTTGTCTGTTAGGTGTTGTTCTATTTTCTTCGATATTGTGGCTGTGATGATCTTGTATAGGTTGGAAGACAGGTGATAGGTCGGTAGTTTGACGGGTTTGTGGTGTCTGAGCTTTTGGGTTTAACGTATGTTATTCCTTGTGTGAGGAAAGTGGGAAATGTGTGTGGTTGTAGAATGGCTTTGTTGATTTGGTGTGTGAGTGCTTCGTGTGTGGTGGTAAACTGTTTGTACCAGAAGTTTTGTATATTGTCTATTCCAGGACATTTCCAGTTGTGTGTGTGTTTTGATAGTTTCTGTAATTTCTTGTGTATTAAATGTGGTATTTTCTTGTTCTGTCACATGTTTATGTTTGTCTTCTTCGGCTTTGATCCAGGGGGTGTTATTATTGTGTTGTTTGGGTTCTGACCAGATACTTTTCCAATAATCTGTGAGTTCTTGTTTGTTTGGTGGTTCAGTCACTGCTATCTGTTTGTTGTACATAGTTTTCCGGTAGAACTGTTTTTCGCTTCTTCGGAAGAGGTTGTTGGTGTCTTTCCTCTCATTTGATTCTTTGTATCTACGGAGTCTTGCGGCATATACAGATAGTTTTTGTTTCAAGGTATCGAGGATTTCTGGCAGTGTTTCTGTTGGGAGACTTAGATTTGATCTTGTTTGCCCCCTGTGTGACACGTTTGGACGCGTTCCCGCTTATAAACTGGGTAAGATGTCCTAGATCTCTTCTGATGTTGTTGATTTTGTTTTCTATTCTTATTTGCCATTTGAATTTTGGTTTTGTCCTGTTGGGGTTTCCTTGTCGTTGAGGGAGTTTTTGATTATTTTGTGTTAGAGTGGTGATTGCTGCTGCGTATATTATTGTGTGAATGTCTTCGATTGTGCTTGAGTCTGTTATATACTGAGGTATTATGTGCTTATTTAGTGTGTTGAGGATTGGTTGCGTGCTCTGTCTGAAGATTAAACGAGGGATGGGATTTCTTGTTGTGGGGTCGGTGCCTGACCATCGAGCTAGATGTGACTCCATTTTTGCTTTAAGTGTTTGTATGAGAGGTGATTCGGGGTGATGTTGTGTGGATGTCGTTGAGGGTGGCGAGTGATTCATGTTGTTGTCTGTGATATGGTGTTGCGCGGTACTCGCAATATTATTTTGCGTTATGCTCCTCCTGGGTGGTGGTATTGTTGTGTTCGACTGGGTGGTTGTGTGTGTGAGGCTGGTTCGGAATCTGCTTTATTGTTTCTATTGTTTGGTTGGTCTGTGTTCAGTTCAACAGCCACTGTGTCCTTGATGGTTTGCAATTCGAGAGGTGTGAGACGATTGTTCTTGGTAATCACTCTTTTTTGGTCTACTACTCTCTGTTTCTGAAACAAGTAATTGCAGATGTGGATATTCGGTCAAGAAAAGTCTGTGCAGTTGCTGTCTGTAGCCCGATGTTATTGTTTCGAGTTTGGTGGCGGTGTAGTAACAGCGCATCACCGTCCTATTCATCTCATCCGTCCACTTTAACCGCTGTCTTGGTTTTCCAGCCTTGGTAGTTGCATGTTGTCCTTGCAATACATACGGGCCCTGGCCTGGCTTTGGTGGTTGTGTTTGTCCCGTATCTACGTCGGTTGCGCTTGGGATTGATGTTGGTGGGTCCAAGCGGCGAGTGATTCTCTTCTCAGTGATTTCTTTGTCAGGTTTTGTGTTTTCATTACATTATTATTTATTACAAAAAGTTCTTCTTTCTCACATTTGATCAATGTGGTTCCATGTTTGGCTGACGGGCCAAAACCAAGTCAGCACAAACGCTATTACCATTCCGTATTAAGGAATGGACCTGACAATGTTACATGTTTTCAAAATCACTGACTTCTGAATGTTTCTGTGTATGTCCGTGTTGAGTCCCAATTGCACTAAATGTGGTATGAATGTTATTGGTGTAAGGCCTGTGGCTGATATAATGAGGGGGACAATGATGACTTTTTCCTGTCTCCATAGCCTTTTTATTTCCGTTGCAAGGTCTGTGTATTTGGAAATTTTTTCTGTGTATTTCGCTTGGATGTTTGTGTCGTTGGGGACAGCTATGTCAATCAGATAGGTGACTTTTTCTTTTTTGCACTGAAAAGTAATATCGGGTCTATTGGCGGAGACTGTTTTATCTGTATGGATACCGATATCCCAGTAGAGCTTGTAATCTTCATTTTCAAGTATGGATGTTGGCGTGTATTTGTAGTAGGGATCTGTGTTTTCTATGAGTCTGTATGTTGTGGCCAGTGCTTGGTGAACCACTTTGGCAGCTGAATCATGCCTGGCTGTGTACTCCGTTCCGGCCAATATTTTACATCCGCTCGTTATGTGTTCGATCGTTTCTTTCTGCTGCTGGCATTTCCTACATCTGTCCTCTGCAATAGTCGGGTCTTTGATGATATGCTTTTGGTAGTTTCTGGTTAATATGACTTTATCCTGGATGGCAAGTAAGAAGCCTTCAGTCTCAGGGAATAGCTGCCCATCCCGTAACCAGGTGTATGATTGTTTTTTATTTACGTGGTCTTGTTCTATGTGGTATCTGTGTTTTCCGTGGAGTGTTTTCTCTGACCACGTTTTCATCTTTTTTCCTGTTGTAATTGGGTGTGACTGTGTGTGTCTGCTGAGTGGTCTGCCCGGGCTAAGTCGAGAGGTGTGTAGTTTTTGTCTGCTTTCACTGTCGCTGTGTGAGGCTGGTTTGCTTGCTGTGAAAGAATTTCCTAAGTGTTTGTATTTGTTTTGTGTGTAATGTAAACATTATTATTATTATTATTATTATTATTATATACCATTGCACAATAATATGCGCTGGCTCAGCCGTGATAAAGTGCTCTCTAGATTTGTGCAATGTCTGGGCGAAATTAAATCGTTCTTGTTGGAAAAAAATCAAGTGGATGCTTATCCTGAACTAGAAGATAAGAACTGGGTCTGTATGTTAATGTTTCTTACTGATATTACAAACCATCTCAGTGAACTCAACTACTAAAGTTACAAGGTTCAGGCAAAACAGTTCTGGATTTATACGAATCCTGGAAATCATTCAAATTAAAAATAGATTTATTTATCAGCGATATTACTACAAACACATATAAATATTTTCCAAATTTAAAAACTTATATATCCAGTGTCGACGATGGTGCACTAATAGATGA
>CM032447.1:250328241-250394816 GCA_019049505.1 Pachyrhynchus sulphureomaculatus
CCTATGCGCATAAAGGCTGTCATCCAAAGTAGAGGAGGCAACACACGCTACTAGTGTCCCAGTTACACCATTAATTTTGCTACTAGTGTCCCAGTTTTTTTATTTTTCATTATTACATAATGTCAACGATTTTGTTATTAGGTCTTAAGAATAATTTTAATTCGAATCTTATAGAGAAATTTGGTAGCTAATTCACTTTTAAAGTATCCGAATAAGTTTTTTCTAATTTTTAGTGTAACCAATGTTCATAAAAAATTATTAAAATTAATTCATTATAGAGATTTGTATGATTTAATATATTTTTGCGTTAATTTTGTTCAGGTGTGTATTACAAAAAAATTTATTCTTGATAAAAAGTTCTGCATCACATGGAAATCCATACTCAAGCATCAAAAGTTTAAATTATTTGATGGTATACAGGGAAAATAAAAAATAATGATTTATAATGAAGAGTAAAGTGTGTTTAAATTTAACTAACAGAACAAAATATTATTTGAAAATGTGAGTAGGAACTAAGTTATTGATAGTTGTTAGGTATTTCCAAAAATATGTTCATTTACTTTCAGCCTAAGATTTGTGGTGATTTCGTTTTCTTTTATTCAATAAATAATCCAACACTGCAGTTTTTTTGAATTTTTAACTAGGATGGCCACAAATCGAAAAGCGGGCATAATTTTTTAGTTCCTTTTATATATATATATATATATATATATATATATATATATATATATATATATAACAATTAGTTTACAAGTTACAGTGGTTTTAAAGACGCTACTCTTGATATTTTCAAAATAATGGAAAAATCGAATTTCATATGTTGACTAAACACTGTTTTTGATGGGAAAAAATACCGTTCGAGCAAAGCAATAGCTTGATAAGTGTTACAGGGACTCTGTCCCTGGAAAATTACTCATCATTTACTGGTATGCTGAATTTAAACGCGATCGTACAGATACAAATGGTGCTGAACGCTTTAGACGCCGAAGTGAGATGGTTACACCGGAAGACATCAAAAAAATCCACAAAATTATTTTGGAGGACCGTAAAGTCAAATTGCATGACATAGCTGACACCCTAAAGATATCAAAAGAACGTGTTCGTCACATTTTGCATGAACATTTGGGTATGAGAAAGCTCTATTCGAAATGAGTACCGCGTTTGCTCACAGTGGACCAAAAACAACAACGTGTTGATGATTCTGAGCGCGGTTTGGACCTTTTTAAGCGCAATAAAAAGGATTTCTTCATGCCATACGTCACAATGGATGAAACATGGATTCACCACTACACACCAGAATCAAATTGGCAGTCACTGAGTGGACAGTAGCCGGTGAAAGCCGCCCCAACAGACCAAAGACACAACAGTCGGCTGGGAAGGTTTTGGCCGCTGTATTTTGGGATACACATGGAATAATTTTCATCGACTATGCTGAGAAGAGAAAAACCATTAATAGCGAAGACTATATAAAGTTACTGGTAGGTCTGAAGGCAGAAATCGCAAAGGAACGGCCCCAAATGAAGAAGAAAAAAAGTGCTCTTTCATTCAGACACTGCATGAATTGAAGTTCGAATTGCTTCCTCATCTACCATATTCTCCAGATTTGGCCCCCAGTGACTATAATCTATTTGCAGACCTCAAAAAAATGCTCACGAAAAAGAGATTTGGTTCCAATGAAGAAGTTATCCTTCTACAAGAGAGGTAAAGAAATATTTGAATAGCGTTAGACTGATTGTATCGCTCTTAAAGGAGACTATATTGATGAATAAAATCGAATTTTGCAAAAAAAATGTGTTTTAAATAGCTAGACCAAAAACTTTTCAACATTCTCCTTTTTTAATCTGCATTTATCTCTTCTTCTTCTTCTTCTTCTTTCTACGTTAGGGCCATGTCCTGTGCTCACTTCAAAGATTTCCCAGAAACAATTGCGATGATGAAGACCAGCTCTCATACCATCTTATTGCTGGTCTTCCAAGCGGTCGAGGTGTGTTTTGGTCGCTTCTCTTTTGCAACCTTAGCCAACCGGTCATTTGGCATTCTGTCCACATGGTCTTTCCATTCTCTTCTCCCATTCCTTGCCTATCTCACCACATCCTGTATTTCGCACATTTCCCTTATTTCTTCACGTCTCTTCCAGTCAAATAAAGTATGTCCTGTTATCGATCTAAGTGTTCGCATTTCTGTTGTTCTTAGAAGTCGTTTTGTTATTGTTTTCTCCGCTCTGGTTTCTATCGCGTACGTCATGATCGGTCTTACGCATGTTTTGTATATTCTTACTTTGCTCCTGGTGCTCATATATTTGTTTCTCCAAATTATATCTCTTAAATATCCTGATATTAATGATGCCTTTGTTGTTTGAGTTTTTACTTCCTCCTTAAGGTTTCTGGTACTTGTTATGTTTGCCCCTAGATATCTGAAGGACATCACTTGTTCTACACTCTGATCATAAATCGCGAATTTGCATCTTTTCGGTTCTTTAGATATTGTAAGGGATTTTGTTTTCTTTACAGATATTTGCATATTAAACACTTTTGCTGTTTGTTGGAACTTATGTAGGAGTCTCTGTAAATTATCTTCGTCTTCTGATATGATTACTGCATCATCGGCGTAGCATATTATTTTTATTTCTGCATTTATCTATTAGAGAAAAATATGTCTGGTATTAGCATGTTCAAACTATGTAAAAAAAAAAAACGGTCAAGTGCAAGTTGAACTTGCGCAATTAGTGTTCCGTACGTTGATTGCTTTTAAAATAAAAAATGTAACGAAAATATTAAATGATCAGTGACTTCACAAAACACACCTCAAATGAGTTTTCAACAAAGTTTATTTCCAATCTTTATTGAAAATTGATGACCTTGAAATTTCTGCTTTTTTTATAGACCAGATAAATTACACTGGTCAACAAAAAAAAAGAAAATTGCTTGTTTCCTTTGAGTTTTTTTTTGTTTCTATCTCAAATTAACGCGTATTTGTTAAATATGGCAACAATTTTTCTCTAACAGCTTTTGTTTTTGAGTTATAGCTGACTACCCTCATTTACTATTTTTACTTAGATTTTCGTTTTTTATTGGACACGAAAATATATTTTGTTGTTGTTTTAGATATGGCTTCGTCAAGAAGATGTTGTATGCTTAATCCCGATTGTTTTTGCTATATTTGTCGTGAATATATATTTGCAAAATATCGAAAACCTATATCGGACTTTGTGAAAACTGCGTATCATCAATATTTTAAAATAAAATTGTGTAATCAGGACAAGCCATGGGTTCCTCATATTGTATGCCAGAAATGTGTGGTATGTCTACGGTTATGGTCCAGTGGAAAAAGAGATGCAATAATGTTCGTAACACCCATGATTTGGCGAGAACCTCGAAACCATCATGACGATTGCTACTTCTGCGTTGTGAAAATAAACGGAATTAACCCTGGAAATCGAAGTAAGTGGTCATATCCTAACTTATCTTCTGCTCAACGACCTCAATTAAAATCACAAGAGGTACAATCCAGCACATCTAAATCTTCTGATGATCCAAATCTCTGTGAACCCGAACGAAATACATCAAGTGAAGACTCTGATTCAGACTACAAATGTAGCCTTTCAGAACCTCAAGCATTTAATCAGAAAGAACTAAATGACCTAGTAAGAGATCTGAACTTACCAAAAGAAGCTTCTGAAATTTTAGCAGCTCGTTTAAAAGAAAAAAATTTGCTTACTCCGGAAACCAACATTACATTTTATCGTACCCGAGAAAAAAATCTGTTACCGTATTTTTCTCAAGAGGAGGATTTAGTTTTGTGTAACGATGTTGGTAGTATTTTGCAGCAGATAGGATTAAAACAGTACCAACCTAGTGATTGGCGTCTTTTCATAGACAGCAGCAGTTTAAAGTGTGTTTTGCTTCATAACGGTAACAAGTACGGACCTATACCTATTGCACATTCGACGACTTTAAAAGAAGAATACGTAAATGTTTCTAAGGTTATGGAAAAAAATAAGTATCAAGACCACAAATGGGTCATTTGTGTTGATCTGAAAATGGTTAACTTTCTTTTAGGTCAACAAGGGGGGTACACAAAGTTCCCTTGTTTCATGTGTCTCTGGGATAGTCGTGACAAACAACACCATTGGTCACAAAAAGTTTGGCCAGTGCGGGAAGAGCTAAAAGTTGGTACCAAAAATGTTATAAACGTGCCTTTAGTTAGCCGAGACCGCATAATACTTCCACCACTTCATATTAAACTCGGCATAATGAAACAGTTTGTGAAGGTGCTTGACAAAAGTGGCGAATGTTTTAATTTTCTTTCACGCAAGTTTCCAGGATTAAGTTCAGAAAAATTGAAAGCTGGTATTTTCGATGGGCCACAGATTAGGCAACTCGTGAAAGATCCTAATTTTGTCAAATCAATGACTGAAATCGAATCCAAAGCTTGGAATTCATTTGTTTTGGTTATAAGTAGCTTCCTAGGCAAAAAGAAATCTGACGACCATGTCGAGCTTGTTGAGTGCATGCTATCGAACTTGCAAGAGCTAGGGTGCAACATGAGCATAAAAATCCACTTCCTGCACTCGCATTTAGACCGATTTCTACAAAATCTGGTGATTTTAGTGAGGAGCAGGGTGAAAGATTTCATCAGGATCTTCGGACAATGGAAGAGCGTTATCAGAGGCGGTGGGACTCACATATGATGGCAGACTACTGCTGGAGTTTGCAACGAGATCTACCTAAAGTCGTTCATTCAAGGAAATCTTATAAAAGATCATTTGCTAGTGTTCAATAGAAATTTTGTTAACATGATGTATTATTTTTTTGTATTTTTTTGGCAAAATAATAAAACTGTATATTTCAAAAGGTAAAGCTGTTAGTAATCTCCCAGTATTTTTTTTCATAGTCAGGGCCATAGAAATACCCAATAATAGAAAAAAAAAATAAAGGAAACAAGACTTGTATTGACCAGTGTTATTAAAGGTAATGCACTCGTGATAATTGTCGTTCAATCTACACCCCGGGGAGAATATTCCAGAATTTTTTCAAAATTTTTCGATAAATACTTTTCGAGGTAAGACGGGTGGACAGCGATTTTTCGCAATTTTTTAAAAATAATACAAAGAAATGTGCGCGCAAGTATTACATTATATATATATATATATATATATATATATATATATATATATATATATATATATTTTTTACTCATGTTTTCACAAGCTTTCATTTGACACCACACTCGATTACCTAGTAAAAAAAATTTTTTTTCACTTCCGATTTCACCCCCTTAAGTCAAAATTTAACTTTCAAAACTACATGGCTCTGATGAGGCCATAAATTCCTATATTATTACCAAATTTTAACTTTCTACGACAAATAGTTTCGGAGAAAATCGAGTGTGACAGACGGACAGACAGACAGACAGACACCGAAGTGATCTTATAAGTGTTCCGTACGGAACACTAATAAGACTGTTTAAAAAATGGCGATCAAAAATTTAACAGAGCGCTTTTCTCGTTAACAGACTTTTGCCATTTCTATTTTTAATATTTACGAGATACCGTTGCCAAAAATACGTTACCAGAATTTAATTCTCAGTCATACATCATTCAACTCACACCCAAACTATAGCATATTTTTATTAACAACTTTCAAATTAAAATGAAGTTCAGGTTAAAACATATTTAAAACCTATTACACCACTCACAACACATCTTTCCAATTTCTATCTCACATTATTCTTCTCCTTTTATTTCTCTTCGTCATTAATTTGAAAAGCAAGAACATGGAGTCGAAAACAATGATGAACAAATGTTGTAGGAAAAACAACAATAGTAAAAGTTTTGCTTTTGTTTATCGTTCTCTTTCTTTTTAAAGAAAGACTAATTAACAAACTCAAATATAATGAACACAATGGCAAAGAATATCTATATTAATTATTTTATTATTGTTGATTATTCAGCTAATTTGATGGGTTCATTATTTGAAACTGATGAATGAATTAAAAAGGTTTCTTTACAGAAAATTTTATTTATAGTGACTTACCAAGTAAAGAGTGCCAGTGGGTTGTTAATTTTATTATGAGAAATCTAAGATAATTGGCAACCCTGGCATACCGTGTAAGTGAGACCTCTCGTAAATACAAAGGCAAAATTTAACATAACTCATTTACTGTCAGAATGGCATAGTTATAACTATCAATGCTTTTATGTTATATCGCTTTTGTGTCATTTATAGTAACTTGCTATTTAATTTTCTGGAGTCTCATTATCCTACGGTTATAAATTACAATTCTGATTTCAAAGTGGGAATACTTACATAAAGGATATCCTCAGGACATTAATGGTACATCTACAAAAATAAATTTTAACAGACCAAAAGTTGTTTTACCACATTTACCAAGGCACACGCGAAGAAAATAAGACCAAGTATGTCTCCATACCATATAATCCGAAATATAGCAAGGGACTCAATAAGGTATTTAATAAGGTAGGCCTCACCTTAGTCTATAAGTTATCAGACAATCTGAGGAATATCTTAGAAAATCCCAAAGATAAGATTCCTAATTGTTGTAATGATTGCGATAAAAGTATGTTGGACAAACTAAAGCTCACTTGAAATACAGTAGAACAGAAAAGTCTAGTATTACCGAACAAGCCCTTGAAGCTGAGTAATTCAAAGGTTAGGCTAAGTATAAAATAGGGTAGATCTGTAGTTGTAGAATAGAGTAGTAATAGTGTAGTCAATCATAATAAAACATATCCTATAACCTGACCAGAGAACAGATATGAATTAAAAAAAAAACCGGTCAAGTGCAAGTTGAACTTGCACAATTAGTGTTCCGTACGTTGATTGTTTTTTTAAAATAAAAAATTTTGTTAGGGTGGTATAAAAATGATCAGTGACTTCACAAAACACACCCCAAATGAGTTTTCAACAAAGTTTGTTTCCAATCTTTACTGAAAACTGGTGACCTGAAAATTTTTGTTTTTTTATATACCAGATAAATTATTAAAGGTAATGATAATTTTCGTTCAATCTATACCCCGTGGAGAATATTCCAGGGTTTTTTCAAAATTTTTTTTGATCAGTACTTTTCGAGATAAGGTAGGGGACAACGATTTTTCACGATTTTTTAAAAAGTAATACGAAGAAAAGTGTGCGCAAGTATTACATTATATATATATTTTTTACTCGTGTTTTCACAAGCTTTCATTTGACACCACACTCGATGACCTAGTAAAAAAATTTTTTTTTTTCATTTCCGATTTCACCCCTCAAAACGAATCCCCTAAGTCAAAATTTATGTTACGGTGATATAAAATACTCAGTGATTCACAAAACACACCCCAAATAAGTTTTCAACAAAGTTTATTTCCAATCTTTATTGAAAATTGATGACCTTGAAATTTCTGTTTTTTTTTATATACCAGATAAATTATTAAAGGTAATGCACTCGTGATAATTTTCGTTCAATCTACACCCCGTGGAGAATATTCCAGAATTTTTTCAAAATTTTTTGATAAGTACTTTCCGAGATAAGGCGGGTGGATAGCGATTTTTCGCGATTTTTTAAAAATAATACAAAGAAAAGTGCGCGCAAGTATTACATTTTATATATATTTTTTACTCGTATTTTCACAAGCTTTCATTTGACACCACAGTCGATTACCTAGTAAAAAAATTTTTTTTTTACTTCCGATTTCACCCCCAAAAACTAACCCCTTAAGTCAAAATTTAACTTTCAAAACTACATGGTTCTGATGAGGCCATCAATTCCTATATTATTACCAAATTTCAACTTTCTAGGACAAATAGTTTCGGAGAAAATCGGGTGTGACAGACGGACAGACAGACGGACAGACACCGAAGTGATCTTATAAGTGTTCCGTACGGAACACTAAAAACACGTAAATTCGATAAGTGATTCTTGAGTGCTAAGTTCACTAACGGAGAGACCGAGAGAGAGACGTTGCATTTTATATATTATTCAGGGATGTCAAAGATACGGCCCGCGGGCCGCATCCGGCCCCCGGGACGTATCAATCAACGATCGCAATGTGTCACAGAAAGAAGAATCATGTTTTTTTAGAGTATTATATACTATATAATTAAATAAATAAAATGTTATAATAATTCAGTAAATTTTTTTTATTTGAATCTGGCCCGCCTACACATTCTAAATTTAATATATGGCCCTTCGATTGTTTTTTTTCGCCAATCTGTCGTTGTCCATTCTTATTACGTGTTCAAAACAGTTGACATGTTTAAACATAATAAACGATTTTTATAACTCTGGCAAACAACCTATAAACTGTTATCTAAACATTGCAAACTACATTTTTAAAAATATTGGACCTTTGTTTACAATTTTGTTGTATGTATAGAATTTGCTTTAGTGTACGATTTATTCTTTTTTTTTTTGGTAAACCAGCAGTTAAGATGATATTGAATGTATAAATAATATAATTGAAAAGTTTTTTTATAGGATAAACATTCACAGAACCTCCTACAGATCTTAGAAAGCGAGATATCGAAAATATCTTTTTAAGAAATATGAAGTAGATAGAGTATATATATATATATATATATATATATATATATATATATATATATATATATATATATATATATATATATATATATATATATATATATAGGAAAAGTATGATAGCTTTAATATCTATCGAGAAATCAAAAACTTAACTGGTAACGGAGAACGAAATCAAATGGACGTTTAATAGATCATCAAGGAAACGTTGTTATCAATAAAGAAGAGAAACTGAGGATATGGCAAAACTATATTACAGAGTTATTTTCTAATACAAGAGCAGATCAGCCACAATGCTCAATATACTTGTCTGGACCCTGTATTACCACCGATGAAGTGCGCATTGCAATAAATCAACTAAAAAAATGGAAAGGCCACCGGTCCCAATGAATTCCATGGGGAGTTTCTTAAGCTCTTAGATGAGGATGGGATTAAGTGGCTTCCCGTGATCTACAATCAAATCTATGATTTAGGCAGAATCCCAGAAAACTGGTTAAAGTCTGAGTTTATAACGACCCCAAAAAATAAAGGCGCTAAAAATGCGGAGAATATTGAACAATTAGCCTCATAAGCCATCTTTTAAAAACATTTCTGAAAATCATTCACAGAAGAATATACAAGTTGTGTGAAGAAAACATGTCAGCTACACAATTCGGTTTTCGTAATGCCATGGGAACCAGAGGGACCTAGTTTTCTATGCAGATTTTGATTCAGCGATGTAGCGACGACAATTGTGACGTATATTTGTGCCTGATCGACTACCAAAAGGCCTTCGATAGACTCCAACATCACAAAATGGTCAAAATTCTGAAAGACCTTAGGCTAGATGAAAAGGGTCTGCGGATTATTGGCAAACTCTACTGGAACCAGATGGCATTTATTAAAGCGAAAGGGACCGCTAGTCAGGGTTGTGTTTCCACTATTGTTTAATATATACTCTGAGCGAATCTCCTAGAGAGGCACAAGAGGCTGATGAAGGAATACTGCTTAATAGGGAGCGAATAAATAACATTCGTTACGACATCTTATGACAAAAATAAACGAGGTCAGTAATCGATAAGGCCTCGAACTTAATATCAGCAAAACAAAGTACATCGTAATCAGCAAGTCTCCGGTTCCTGATACCTTGTTGATGGTTAACAATCAACAAATAAACTAACAATGGAATCATTCGCAGGAAATTCGTTGCCGTATCGAAAAAGCTGGAACAGTGTTTTCTTTTCACTTTTCAAAAGCTCAGCAATAAAATTGAACCCGAAAATGAGACTCCTAATATATTATGTCTTCGGTGTCCTTCTTTATGGTGTGGAATCTTGGACGCAAACTGAAGCCACTTCTAAGAAACTTGAGGCATTTGAATTATGGCTATATCTCCGAATTTTGAAAATTTCTTATACTGGCCATATTACCAACGAGGATGTCTTACGTCGTATGCACAAGAAACTGGAAATTATGGAAACTGTTAAAGTAGAAAAATTGGAGTATTTAGGACACGTAATGGGAAATCCCTACAGATATGGATTACTACAGCAAATAGTCTAAGGAAAGGGAAAGGGAAAAAAGGGAGCCAGGACGCAAACGTATCTCCTGGCTAAACAATCTGCGAAATTGGTTCTCAACAAATATCACCAGTATTTTCAGAGCTGCAGTGGATAAAGTAATAATAACCAAAAGGATTGCCAACATTCGAACCGAATAGGCACTTTAAGAAGAAGAAGAAGACAGTATAAAATACATCGCATAATAAGCTCGAAATTAAAATATCATTCCGCTTTAGTATCCCCGTAATATTTTCATCAACGTCTTTTGACTTAGTTAATGCGCGAAAACCTTCTGGGCTTGTTTATTTCATTCCCTAGAGGGCGAGAAATTTTAAATTTAGCAAGCTATACATAAATATTTCGAATAATTTATTTTACACAAAGGTCTTCAACGAGCAAAGTGAGATTATAAATATTCCTCATTAAGTTTCGAGAGGACCGGCATATAAATAAACCTTTTCATTTGCTTGTTAATGATGCCGGCTGAAGAAAATTTTAATACAGCCATACTGGTAATGTATACCGGGTGACACAGCCAACATGTAACACCCTGTAATTTTTTATTTTGAAAGTTACATATTTGCGTTTCTAGATACCAGCATGGGACATTATTAGACTTTTTTATCGCTTAAGAAATATTTTTAACTACTTCTGATTTGACCGGAAGTGACTGCAATTTTCTTATTTTTAATGGAACCGTGTAAATTTTTTTATCAATTTCAATTCGCTTTGAAATTCTCTTTCCAACGATGTATCACAAGTTGACATTTGTTTGACAGCTGACCGGCAAAAACTGATTTGAACTCTTAGACTTAGGCGACCATGGCGGATATACTAACACAGGGGTCGGCAACCTTTTAACTAAGGGGTGCCAATTTTCATCCAAACAACATTTTGCGTGCCGACATAGGTACTTACTACAACTAAAATTAACAAAAATTAACTTAAATTAACTTAAAATATTGCTTTTAGAAGGTTTAATTACAAACAAATTTTAACATTTAAAAAATAATTTTATTATACTAGTCCTAGGACCTAGTGTGAACCATGTGCTTGAACTTCTTTAGAGAGTTTTCTTATATCCGCTTCATGTCTGGTTATTTTCAGTGTCATACATGCTTTCAAGTTGTCTGTTGTCAGCCTGCTTCGGTACGGGTTTAAAATCACTCTCATATGGGAAAAAAGTTATTCACAGATATAGGATGATCCGAAAGCTGTAAGCATGGCAAACGCTACTTTCTTAAGACAAATAAATTTGTCTGGTAAACTCATCCAACAACTGAGTATCTCGTTTGAATGGTTCTGGCAGTCACCTTCTAATACCCTTCTTAATTCTACAAATTTCGTGTTCCATAACTCGGAGCTTTTAAATTCAATGTATTGAAGATCAAAATCATTAATGTCCATCCATGAGAAAAGAGATATGTCAAAGCAACTGCTGGAAAAATCCATTAAATCTGGTTTGATTAAAAAAAGCGAACATAGGACCATGTTTATCAAAATCCTGACCCCTCTCGATAAACTCCTCTTTTAAATTAGTCATATATTTAAGAATTTCGTCTATTAGTGCACCATCGTCGACACTGGATATATAAGTTTTTAAATTTGGAAATTATTTATATGTGTTTTTAGTAATATTGCTAATAAATAAATCTATTTTTAATTTGAATGATTTCCAGGATTCGTATAAATCCAGAACTGTTTTGCCTGAACCTTGTAACTTTAAGTTGAGTTCACTGAGATAGTTTGTAATATCAGTAAGAAATATTAACATACAGATCCAGTTCTTATTTTCTAGTTCAGGATAAGCATCCACTTGATTTTTTTCCAACAAGAACGATTTAATTTCGCCCAGACATTGCACAAATCTAGAGAGCCCTTTACCACGGCTAAGCCAGCCCACATTATTGTACAATGGCATATCTGAATATGCACTTTCTAATTCCTGCAGAAACGCCTTAAATTGTCTATGGATCAGTGAAGAACGACCGACAATGTAGTTAACTATTTTAACCACCCTATCCATCACGGATTTTAAACTTCCAGCGGAGATTTTAGTGCACAAACTCTCTTGGTGAATTATGCAATAAAAATTCAAAACTGATCGACCCATGCGTTCAATAAGAAGGGAAACAAATCCTTTATGTCTCCCAATCATAGCAGGAGCGCCATCTGTCGTTACGCAAAAAATTTTATTTAAATCAATGTTCCGCTTTTCAAAATGTTTAACAAATTCTGAAAATATATCCTCTTCTCTTGTAGTTCCCTGCAATGGGAGCAGACAACTCAGCTCTTCATACACACTGCCATCATCGAAGTATCGCGCCAGACGGGCAATGTCATTAATATCGACACTTTCATCCAATGCTACACTAAATACAAAACTCCGTTTGATAGCGTCTCTCTGCTGTTTTTGGACATTTTGTGTCATTTTGGTAATTCGTCTCTCGATGGTCTGCGCTGATGCCGGTATATCCCTAATCCTGGCCAATATTGTATCCTTATTGGGCAAGTCGTCGAATAAAATCTCGCCAGTACTCAAAAACGTTTGCTTCATAAATTCTCCGGCAGTGAACGGCCTACCCTTTTGTGCTAACGATTGTGCAATATTGAAACTGCATTCAGTTACCTGATTTTTTCCTTGGAAAACTTTGCTAAAGAATGTTAACTGTTTCTCGTATTGTTTACTTGCTCTTTGTATTGCCTCCCTTTTATCAGCGTTATCTTTAAATGACGATTCATGTTTTATCTGGAAATGTCGTTGAACACTAGATGTCCGGAAAACTACGCTTTCCCGACATAGGACACAAATGGCCCGATCGTTTTGCTGTACAAAACCGTAATCTGTTGTCCATGAAGGTTGAAATGATCGAACGTCTACCTTCTGTTTCTTCGCGGCCATAACGCAACGTAATTTTTAATTTTTCGACGACTATTGACTGGAACGGATGTTACTTCTATACTAAATGATCCAAACCTGTAGCCGCTTGCTATATATAGAAAAATAATGTTTTCAGAAAATTCCAATAATTACGTTTATTAAATTTCTTAGAACAAAACTTATTATCTACGACGCGCCCATTGCAATCAAAGGGCCGCCTAGAAGTTAAATCTAACAAAAACTAAAGTTCGGCAATATAGAAAGAGTTGCGGCGCGCGTCGGAACGATTGAAGTCAAGTCAAACAAAAACCACCTTATAGCGGCTCTTTTGATTTGAATTGAGGACGTTTATTTGTGTTTTTGCCTAGGCTTATATTTTGAGGCTTGCCGTCTTTAATACTTGCCGAAATTAAAGCCAAACCAATGCATTCGGTAAAATTATAAATTACAAAATATATCAAAATATATATTTTGTAGTTTTTTGGTAATAATACCTAGTGACCTATATAATATATCGTTTTTGTTTATATCGTCAAAGTAATACTGTCTTCGATTATTTACTTAATTTCCAAACATGTCACAGATTACAGAATTAATGTGTAAACTTTGAATAGGTACGCGTGCCATTCAAAATTGCTTGGCGTGCCAGAGATGGCAGGCGTGCTATAGGTTGCCGACCCCTGCACTAGGGCATCGTGGACGTTAAGTATAATTGTTTTTTTCTCGCAGGGAAAATGCAGATTTACAGACTCCGAGAATTTTGACCGGGGCAACACTGAAAATTGAAGCCATCACTGTTCTGATTTGAACTATGCATATTATAGGTTTTTGCTTTATTTTTATACTTACACAGAATATTTTTATTGCATACTTAGGTACTTAGGCTACCTACCGAGAAGTACTTCGATTAATTATATTCCAATAACTGCTAAAATCCCAAATAATATTATTGTACCTATTATCATTAAGCTTATCTTACAAATAAGATTTTTAGTTTCATCATTTACTCATTAAAATGAACTTTGAAATGCCTTGATTTATATAGCTTACTATAAAGTTTAGAAGACATGTAATAACATATTTTTTAGAAAAAGGTCGCGCTGTTGAATAGAGATAGAAAATAAAAGTGATTAAAACTAGAAATGCAAATAATATTACAACAGTAATAGGAATTTTTAATTGTAACTTAGTCTGTTATTGCTATATGCGAACTGTAAGTAAATCTAAGTTACGGTCGAACGACAGTTAAAGGCCAATTTAGACTACTCACCAGATCTTGAGTACATTTAAATGAATTAATTTAAATTAGAGATAATAAAATCATATTGTGAATATATCTGTTCGATCAAATGCAATCTAAACACTCCGATTTGGCAGATACGTAACCAGCCAATAGTGTTTAAATGAGAAGATCATTTGTTTGGCCTTGGTCACTATGGTCGGCTTCTTAAATACGGCAATTAATTCTTTGATGGTATCGATTTTTTTCTCCTTGTCTGTGTTATCAAAGAGGCATGATATTATTCTTTGGAGTAGGTTCTAACAACTAAAATATTAAGTAAAAACGTGCCAAAAACTAATTCCACTATTTCTACCCGGAAATTACTCCGGGCACACACGGGTTGAAATGCAACTTTTAATATTTAATAAGTATAGATGATAAATTGTTTTAATTTTTATATATTGTAAAACAGTTTGTTATTTGTTTGTGTTAATTTGTATTTTTTCTTAACTCAAGCCTAAAAATATCCATTACCCCCAAATCCACGAGCTTAATAATATATTCCCTCTAACAATTCAGCTTAATCTTAAACAAGTATGTATTTGGCTCGCTCCTGTTTAGGCACACCCTAGTGCTTACATTAATCCTAAGATAAAGCTGGGGATGGAGCTAAGAATTTAGACATAGATGGGTCCTTGAGCATACACCAAACAAATTTTAAAATAAATCAAAATTATTGTGGATAAATTATTTTAATTAAAATGCAAAGTATGAAGTAAATAAAACCTAATAAGTTAAATTTCTAGTTAATTGTGAAGTATTCGGTTTTTTTCAGTAGTAGCATTTAAAAATATCGTTAAATTTAATTTAAACTTAAAGGATGAAAATGGAGAAGATGTAAAAGATCGAGAAAATATAACACACGTGATTCAAACATACTATCAGAACTTGTATGAACAAAAAAACGGCCCACCAAATGATCTCAAAGAACATCGAAACAGAAAGATAATCAATGTTAACTCAGAAGAAATATCAGAGATAACAGATGAAGAAATATTAACAATACTAAAAAACTATGAAAAACAATTAAACACCAAGACCTGACGGAGTATAAACAGAATTAATGGCTTGGTGTTACAGGTGCTGAAACTCTGATTCAATAAATGTCTAGAAGAAGAGAAGATACCAGAAAATTGGAACACAGCTCCATCAATTTTACTTTTTAAAAAAGGTGATAAGACTAAGTTAAACAATTACCGCTCAATATCATTACTTTCACAAATATACAAATTGTTTACCAAAATAATAATTAACAGATTGCAAAACAAGCTGGAATTAAACCAATCGGTAGAACAGGCCGGCTTCAGAGAGAGTTTTAGTACTTGCGATCATCTCTTAACTATCAGACCTTTAATAGAGAAAGCAATAGAATATAACTTAAAAGTTGTACCTGGTATTTATAGATTTTCAAAAGGCTTTTGATAGTATCGAGAATTGGGCCGTCGATAAAGCTTTGTATAACAGCAGAATAGACTCGGCTCATAAGACCAATTTATAACAAGGCTCAAATGATAGTGGAAACGGATAGTAAAACAAATCCAATATCTATCAAACGCGGAGTAAGACAGGGAGATTCCATGAGCCCGAAACTATTTATAGCAGCATTAGAAAAAGTTTTCAAGTAACTCGAATGGGAAAAAAAGGGGATCAGTATAAATGAGCAAAAGTTAAATCATTTGCGTTATGCTGATGATGTAGTGCTAATATCAGACAATTTTGATGACATACAGGAAATGCTTACTTAACTACATATAGTATAGATTATTTAAAAATAAATGGCTACGATAAAGTGTGTGACTTTAGTAGAATACACCACCAACATGGTGGCACTGTGATTTATGCAAAAAATAGTGTTTCTGAAAATTGTAAAATATTACATGACTATAATAAATTTTCTACTGAAATGCTGTTTGAATGTGCTGCCATAGAATACAAAAAATATTGCATATTATTAGTGTACAGACCAGGAACGTCGACTGACATTGAGGGTTTTCTCGACATTTTTTCTGAACTATTGATAAAAATTTTAGATAATTATAAAAATATTTTAATCTGTTCTGATCTTAACATTGACCATCTGCCTAGTAGTAGAAACTGTAAATACTATAAAATGCTTAAGGATATACTTGACTCTAATAGACTAACATCTTTGCTTAATGGAGCAACTAGAATTGTTACTAATAGAAAAAATATTACCAGTATCTCTGGTCTTGATTATGTCATCACGTCCAAACCAGAACTTTTTTCTTGCAAAAGTTTTGATGCTGGAATTTCCGATCATTTTTGTCAACTTATATATTGTCATGACGAGCAAGCAATATTACCAGAGGCAGTTCAACGGGAAACGGTCCGGTACCATAGGGTGGTTGACAATGGTTCAATTAACAAACTTAATTTTCTTTTTGATTCATTTAAAATCGACTTTACTCAGATCAATATAGAAAAAAACTTTGAACACTTCTTTGATGTGTTTAATTGGTGCTTTCAAATAAGCTGTCCAAATAAAGAGGTTAAGGAAAATAAGCTACACAATAAAAAAATTAATTTTTCTAATGAACTCCTAGAGGATCTTAAAAACTTAAAAAATTTACATTGGTTACAGAAATGTACTGAGGACTTTCAACTAAAAAATAAATATAAACACCTAGAAAAAGACATAAATAGTAAAGAAATTAAGAAAGAAAAAGAAAACTACTATAACAGGAAAATAAATAACTCAAAAAACAAAACAAAGACCACCTGGAATATAATTAATTTTTTAAATGGCAAAAACCAAAACAATTCCAAAAGATACATTAACCAAATACGCACAGATAATGTCACTCTTACTAATGCAAGTAGCTTAAGTAACTATTTATTTACTGTTGTAAAAAATAAGTTAAATTCAGTAACGGTTTATCACAGGAATGCACTGTATCAAAAAAAATGTTTGATACCTTTCAATATACTAATGTAACTTCACAGGATGTTAGTTCTGCCATAAAAAAGTTACCCAATAAAAAATCAACGGGACCAGATGAGGTACCAATTGCTTTGTTAAAGAGATGTTCGCCTAAAGTAATTGCTTGCCTGGTTTATTTAATAAATATGTCTGTTTATGAAGGTATTTTCCCTTCGCGACTGAAAGAGGCTAACATTTTACCTGTATTCAAAAAAGGCGATCCTCTTTTAATTGAAAATTATAGGCCTATATCTTTACTTAACTGTTTTTCAAAGGTTTTCGAAAAAGTTATTTACAATAAGATAACTCCATTTCTTGATAATAACAAAGTTCTAACCTCACACCAGCACGGTTTTAGAGAAAAGCACTCTACGGAGACCGCAGCGATCGACTTTATAAAGAATACGAGGCTGGTTTGAAAAGTCCGTGCAAAGTCCGAGAGATGGCACCACCGGCGCGTATCGAGGTCATGTTTAGTTAGTAGCATCTCTTGAATGAACGCACACTAAGTTTCAGCCATATTGGTCTATTTCTTTGTGTTTGGCATTCGTGTGAATCAAGGAAGTCGAGTGATTTTCAAGAAATGGACGAAAAAGAATTTCGTGTGGTGATTAAACATTACTTTATGAAAGGCAAAACGCCTCAGGAGACTAAAAAGAAGCTTGATAAACATTATGGTGACTCTGCACCTTCGATTAGAACAGTTTTATAAGTGGTTTCAAAATTTTCGGACTGGCCATATGGGCACAAGTGACGCTGAACGTTCTGGACGGCCTGTGGAGGTTACGACTCCAGAAATTATTGATCAAATCCATGATATGGTGATGGATGACAGAAGAGTTAAGGTACGTGAGATTGCTAGTGCTGTGGGCATCTCGACTGAACGGGTACATAATATTTTGCATAAACATTTGGACATGAGAAAGCTATCCGCAAGATGGGTGCCGCGATTGCTCACGCTTGACCAAAAACGGAATCGTTTGAAGTGTTGCAAGGATGGTTTGCAGCTGTTCCAGAAGAATCCGGAGGACTTTAAGCGTCGTTTCGTCACTGTGGATGAAACATGGATACATTACTATACTCCTAAGACCAAACAACAATCTAAACAATGGGTTACCAAGGGGGAATCTGCACCAAAAAAGGCGAAGACCGTTCCTTCGGCCGGAAAGGTTATGGCGACTGTCTTTTGGGATTCGCAAGGGATAATCCTCATCGACTATCTGGAAAAGGGTAAAACTATTACAGGTGAATATTATTCATCATTATTGGACCGTTTGAAAACCGAGCTGCAAGAAAAACGCCCGCGATTGGCCCACAAGAAAGTCCTTTTCCATCACGACAACGCACCAGCACACACCTCAGCAGTTGTGGTCGCAAAATTAATGGAAATAGGATTCCAACTCGTTTCACATCCCCCCTATTCTCCAGAGTTGGCTCCCTCGGACTACTGTTTGTTCCCCAATTTGAAGAAATGGCTGGCGGGACAAAGATTTTATTCAAACGAGGAGGTGATTGCAGACACTAATGGATATTTTGCAGACTTGGACAAATCCTATTATTCGGAAGGGATCAACAAACTAGAACATCGTTGGACGAAGTGTATAAGCCTAAAAGGAGACTATGTCGAAAAATAAAAAAAGGTTTACCCCAAACACATAAGTAGTTTTTATTTTTGCACGGACTTTTCAAACCAGCCTCGTATATATAATAAACTTGATATAAATGAGAAAGTAGTAGCTCTACTATTTGATCTAACAAGGGCATTTGACACAATAGACCCAGGCTTTGTTGTTAAAAAATTTAAAAGGCTAGGTATTGGAGAACCACTAAATAAATGGTTTAATTCATTTCTGAAGGGTAGAAACTTTAAAATAAAAATTGGTAATATATTTTCGCAAATGACGAACTGTGACTTAGGGACCCCTCAAGGCAGTGTCCTGGGTCCTCTAATTTTTTTGTTGTTCATAAACGACTTACCTGAATACATTTCATGTGAAATCGTTTTTATGTTCGCTGACGATACGACCATAGTCATCTCAGCTAAAGATGAGAAACTTTTGGAGAAAAAAATTAAAATAATATTGACTGAGTTCTCAAACTGGTGTAAAAAGAATGACCTTATAATAAATCTATCAAAGACCGTGTCTATGGAATTTAAGACAAAAATGCGCAAACCAATAAAACTAAATATTGTATTTAATAATATGAATTTGCCTGTTAAGCCATAGTTCAAAGTTTTTAGGAATCATAATAGATTCTAACCTCGAATGGAGTTTGCACATAGATGACGTTTGCTCAAGACTAAATAAATGTTTTTTTATGATAAAATCTTTAAAAAACTCATTAAGTGTTCCCAAACTCCTATGGTCTGGCGGTTTGGGGAAGTGCGCGGGAACTGGACAGAGTGCTGGTAATACAAAAACGAATCATGAGACTCATTTTTAGTATGCCATATAACGCATCCTGTAGGGAAGTCTTTAAGAATAGAAAAATATTAACAGTTACAAGTATTTATATATATAAAACTCTTAATGTATATCTATCAAAATCAAGATAGCTTCATTTCGCATGGATCTTTTCATCGTTATCCGAGTCGAAACAGAGAAAATTTTTATATTGAAAAACACAATCATGAATATGTTAAAAAAAAATTAGTCATTACTTAGGTTGCAGACTATTTAACTTACTGCCGGAAAATGTAAAAAGGATTGAATCTATGGCACGTTTTAAAAAACAAATAAAAACTATACTATTAAATAAAACTTTTTATTCTGTAACTGAATTTGAAAGTTATCTACTGGGCGGAGTGTGAATGTTATTCTCTATAGCATTCTTACTTAATTGAGGCATCTCCAGTATGTACTTTGTTTGTTATAAATATGTATGTTATGTTTTTGTTATATCTTGTATTTACTGTGTATTAATGTATAATAATAAGATTTCTTTTTTTTTTTTTTTTATTATTTTTGATATTACCTAAGATGGGATCATACATCCCTTTGTTGACATGTCTTATCTACAATTTTTGTAGCTGAAAAGATGAATAAAGTGTCTACTGTCTATAAAACAAATCAAAGAGGGTAGGACTACGGCTGAATAAAGATAAGACAAAGATTATGACAAACGAGGACAGTCCACGAGGCTTGAGAATAGAGGGCAGAACACTTGAATACGTGAATAGATACATCTACCTAGGGCAAGTAATAAAGTGTGGAAAAGTGAATCAAACAGCAGAAGTACAGAGAAGAATCAAACTGGCATGGCCAGCATTTGGCAAACAAAGGAAAATACCAACCAACAAAAGAATTCCTCTGAAACTTAGAAAGATGGTATTCGATCAATGCATTCTACCGATTCCCACCTACGCGGCCCATACATGGACATTGACTAGGAAGATGATGGACTAACCGAGTAAAACCCAGAGAGCAATGGAACGCCAGATGCTAAATATAAGATTACGAGACACATCTACACAATCTACAATCTACAGCTTTGTAGATGACAGTACGCTTATCTGTTCATTCACTTTGAACGCTCGGACATCGGCTACTCAGGCGAATATCCGCAGACAGCAGGAGGTCGTTCAACTTAACAAAGATCTGGGAGAAATTCTATCTTGGGGTGACAGTAACCAAGTGAAATTTAACGCTACAAAAACCCAGGTGGCAGTTTTTTCTAAAAAAGTTAACGTTGCTGAACCCGACATAGTTATGTCGGGGCACTCCATTCCCCTAGCATGGTTACTCAATTTGTTTGGCGTTAGTTTAGAAGCAAATGTCCTGGCATGAACATGTTGCAGTCATAGCAAGGCGAGCTTCTCAAAAGTTGGGAATATTATTTCGAACCAGACAGCTTTAAACTCCACAACAAATGTTAATTCTTTACAAAGCTCAAATTCGACCAACTATGGAATACTGCTCCCATATTTGGGGTTCTGCTCCCAAACATGCACTGCATTTGTTGGATTCTGTTCAGAAAAGAGCTGTTCATCTGATTGGAGACCCGGAACTAACCTGCGGCCTTGATTCGCTGGAACATCGAAGAACGGTTGGCGACTTGAGTCTGTTCTACAAGTATTTTCATGGAAAGTGTTCGAAGGATGTAGCCCGCTTAATTCCTCCCAGAGCGGTGCATGTTAGAAATATACGTCGTGCTAATACTTCACATCCGTATGAGGTTCAGCTTGTTACCCACGTACAACGCTTTTCAAGCAGTCTTTTATATGGAGAACATCATCCCTTTGGAATAATTTGCCCAGGGCTGCGTTTCCCACCGAGTACGATTTACAGCTTCTGGAGCGCTTTAAGGACTTCCCTGCAGCACGTATGCCAGACCCATAAAAAAAATACTGAATCTGAAACGAAAGTGTAAGATAAAAGACCAAAGTGATAAACGTAAGAGGTAGCAGGTAGCAGATTTGGAATGGAGATGGACAGGTCATACAATGATACAACAAGATGAGAGATGGAGTAAAAGAATACAAGAGTGGAGGAGGTCATGTTTGGGACAAAGATCCAGGGGAGGGCCCAAAACAAGATGGAAAGACGACCTGAAAAGAACTGCTGGTTTAGGATGGAGCAGAAAGACGCAGAAACGTGAAGAATGGAAAAAGGAAGAAGAGGCCTATGTCCGACACTGGATGAAAGAAGGCTTATTACGAGGCTGGTTTGAAAAGTCCGTGCAAAAATAAAAACTACTTATGTGTTTGGGGTAAACCTTTTTTATTTTTCGACATAGTCTCCTTTTAGGCTTATACACTTCGTCCAACGATGTTCTAGTTTGTTGATCCCTTCCGAATAATAGGATTTGTCCAAGTCTGCAAAATATCCATTAGTGTCTGCAATCACCTCCTCGTTTGAATAAAATCTTTATCCCGCCAGCCATTTCTTCAAATTGGGGAACAAATAGTAGTCCGAGGGAGCCAAGTCTGGAGAATAGGGGGGATGTGAAACGAGTTGGAATCCTATTTCCATTAATTTTGCGATCACAACTGCTGAGGTGTGTGCTGGTGCGTTATCGTGATGGAAAAGGACTTTCTTGTGGGCCAATCGCGGGCGTTTTTCTTGCAGCTCGGTTTTCAAACGGTCCAATAACGATGAATAATATTCACCTGTAATAGTTTTACCCTTTTCCAGATAGTCGATGAGGATTATCCCTTGCGAATCCCAAAAGACAGTCGCCATAACCTTTCCGGCCGAAGGAACGGTCTTCGCCTTTTTTGGTGCAGATTCCCCCTTGGTAACCCATTGTTTAGATTGTTGTTTGGTCTCAGGAGTATAGTAATGTATCCATGTTTCATCCACAGTGACGAAACGACGCTTAAAGTCCTCCGGATTCTTCTGGAACAGCTGCAAACCATCCTTGCAACACTTCACACGATTCCGTTTTTAATCAAGCGTGAGCAATCGCGGCACCCATCTTGCGGATAGCTTTCTCAGGTCCAAATGTTTATGCAAAATATTATGTACCCGTTCAGTCGAGATGCCCACAGCACTAGCAATCTCACGCACCTTAACTCTTC
This sequence comes from Pachyrhynchus sulphureomaculatus, assembly GCA_019049505.1. NCBI lineage: Eukaryota > Metazoa > Arthropoda > Insecta > Coleoptera > Curculionidae > Pachyrhynchus > Pachyrhynchus sulphureomaculatus. Next base: position 250,350,949 of record CM032447.1, read on the forward strand.
TGTCATCCATCACCATATCATGGATTTGATCAATGATTTCTGGAGTCGTAACCTCCACAGGCCGTCCAGAACGTTCAGCGTCACTTGTGCCCATATGGCCAGTCCGAAAATTTTGAAACCACTTATAAACTGTTCTAATCGAAGGTGCAGAGTCACCATAATGTTTATCAAGCTTCTCTTTAGTCTCCTGAGGCGTTTTGCCTTTCATAAAGTAATGTTTAATCACCACACGAAATTCTTTTTCGTCCATTTCTTGAAAATCACTCGACTTCCTTGATTCACACGAATGCCAAACACAAAGAAATAGACCAATATGGCTGAAACTTGGTGTGCGTTCATTCAAGAGATGCTACTAACTAAACATGACCTCGATACGCGCCGGTGGTGCCATCTCTCGGACTTTGCACGGACTTTTCAAACCAGCCTCGTAGATAGATACATACATTGGTAATCAACTTAATTAAGTAATTAAATAATATTTTTTCTCTACAAGGCTCGAACATATTAAGCTACCACAAAATAATAAATAAACGAAAATATAAAAAAAACTGTCATGCATCGAGGCAAAACTTTTGTGTGGAGAATAACTTATTCGGAATATTTATAGCTGGCTTTTTGTGAGTAATAAGCGTTACAAAGCTCTGCCGACCGTAAACAATTTTACCGAATACAAAATTGACTTCGAAATTTTTATATTAGCAAACTTCTTGTTTTTTTAGGATTTAAGAAAGGTTTACATCCTCAGTCTATTTAAAAAAGTCTAAGTTAAAAAAGTTTAGGTAGTGTTATTAATTTCAGTATTTTTTTGATACAGAGCAATATATAGGGTGTCCCAGTATTCCGTGTACATAGAGTTACTGTGGATTTCTGGGATGAAAATATGACCATTTAATCCAGCTTACCTTAGTTCAAAAATTCGTAATTTCTGAGATACACGGTGTCAAAGTTATACTTTTATTTTAGCATTTCTTAAGTACTTTTCTTAATAATTGTACTATTTATACAAGGTTGGTACTAAGAGGTTTTCTGAGATGAGAAATCGAAATCAACTCACAGTTTTATTGTAAATTGTAGGGGGCGCCACTTATTGCACTGTGTATACTTTTAAATTATCATAACTTTTTTATGCCACTCTGTATGATATTTTTAATTAAATATTCGTATTCTCCGCCTTCTCCTGTCTAAAAAAGCTCTCTTGGTAAATGTTGCTCCGAGCAACAGTTTCTGAGATAGTGGAATGTTTGTTTCCATTTTTTAATTCCATTGTCAAATTCGCAAACGCGTTCCTTCACATTGCATAGTTACTTGGCAACTCTCAAAAATCACTCTGGCAATGATGTAAGATATAATATGTTCTATGACTTAACTGGCTTGTAGTAATACAGACAGATAGTAATTTTTGACAGATATCAAACAAGTTTTACGAATACTAACGAGAATTAATCCCTTCTCAAGCTCAACAGTGTTTTAAATCTAGATTATTATGGAGTACACTTTTGGTGAATAAACTGATATGATTTTAGTGCAGGGGTCGACAACCTATGGCACGCGTGCCATCTTTCGAAATTAAGTAAATAATCGAAGACAGTATTACTTTAACGATACAAACAAAAACGACATATTATGTAGGTCACTAGGTATTATTATCAAAAACTACAAAATATATATTTTGTTATTTATAATTTTACTGAATGCATTGGTTTGGCTTTAATTTTGGCAAGTATTAAAGACGACAAGCCTCAAAATATAAGCCTAGGCAAAAACACAAATAAACGTTCTCAATTCAGATGAAAAGAGCCGCTGTAAGGCGGTTTTTGTTTGACTTGACTTCAATCGTTCCGACGCGCGCCGCAACTCTTTTTATATTGCCGAACTTTAGTTTTTGTTAGATTTAACTTCTAGGCGGCCCTTTGATTGCAATGGGCACGTTGTAGATAATAATTTTTGTTCTAAGAAATTTAATAAACGTAATTATTGAAATTTTCTGGAAACATTATTTTTCTATATATAGCAAGTGGTTACACGTTTGGATCATTTAGTATAGAAGTAACATCCGTTCCAGTCAATAATCGTCGAAAAGTTTAAAAATTAAAATTACGTTGCGTTATGGCCGCGAAGAAACAGAAGGTAGACGTTCGATCATTTCAAATTTCATGGTCAACAGATTACGGTTTTGTACAGCAAAACGATCGGGCCATTTGTGTCCTATGTCGGGAAAGCGTAGTTTTCCGGACATCTAGTGTTCAACGACATTTCCAGATAAAACATCGTCATTTAAAGATAACGCTGATAAAAGGGAGGCAATACAGAGAGAACAATACGAGAAACAGTCAACAATCTTTAGCAAAGTTTTCCAGGAAAAAAATCAGGTAACTGAATGCAGTTTCAAAATTGCACAAAAGGGTAGGCCGTTCACTGACGGAGAATTTATGAAGCAAACGTTTTTGAGTACTGGCGAGATTTTATTCGACGACTTGCCCAATAAGGATACAATATTGGCCAGGATTAGGGATATACCGGCATCAGCGCGGATCATCGAGAGACGAATTACCGAAATGACACAAAATGTACAAAAACAGCAGAGAGACGCTATCAAACGGAGTTTTGTATTCAATGTAGCATTGGATGAGCTAATTTGTCTGCTCCCATTGCAGGGAACTACAAGAGGAGAGGATATATTTTCAGAATTTGTTAAACATTTTGAAAAGCGGAACATTGATTTAAATAAAATTTTTTGCGTAACGACAGATTGCGCTCCTGCTATGATTGGGAGATATAAAGGATTTGTTTTGAATTTTCATTGCATTATTCACCAAGAGAGTTTGTGCGCTAAAATCTCCGCTGGAAGTTTAAAATCCGTGATGGATAGGGTGGTTAAAATAGTTAACTACATTGTCGGTCGTTCTTCACTGATCTATAGACAATTTAAAACGTTTCTGCAGGAATTAGAAAGTGCATATTCAGATATACCATTGCACAATAATGTGCGGTGGCTCAGCCGTGGTAAAGTGCTCTCTAGATTTGTACAATGTCTGGGCGAAATTAAATCGTTCTTGTTGGAAAAAAATCAAGTGGATGCTTATTCTGAACTAGAAGATAAGAACTGGGTCTGTATGTTAATGTTTCTTACTGATATTACAAACCATCTCAGTGAACTCAACTTAAAGTTACAAGGTTCAGGCAAAACAGTTCTGGATTTATACGAATCCTGGAAATCATTCAAATTAAAAATAGATTTATTTATCAGCGATATTACTACAAACACATATAAATATTTTCCAAATTTAAAAACTTATATATCCAGTGTCGACGATAGTGCACTAATAGACGAAATTCTTAAATATAAGAGGAGCTTATCGAGAGGGGTCAGGATTTTGATAAACATGGTCCTATGTTCGCTTTTTTATCAAACCAGACTTAATGGATTTTTCCAGCAGTTGCTTTGACATATCTCTTTTCTCATGGATGGACATTAATGATTTTGATCTTCAATACATTGAATTTAAAAGCTCCGAGTTATGGAACACGAAATTTGTAGAATTAAGAAGGGTATTAGAAGGTGACTGCCAAAACCATTCAAACGAGATACTCAGTTGTTGGATGAGTTTACTAGAGAAATTTATTTGCCTTAAGAAAATAGCGTTTTCCCATACGAGAGTGATTTTAAACCCGTACCGAAGCAGACTGACAACAGACAACTCCAGAACATAACAGAGCCACCACCGAATGGAATCCTTGCAGAGATATTGCAAGGAGCAAACCTCTCTCCTGGTCTTCGCCATACTCGCTCACGATTATCTGGATGTTTTAGACTAACCCTAGTTTCATCTGTGAAGAAAACTTGTTTCCAATCATCCACAGACCAGTTTTCGTGATTTCGAGCAAAACGTAACCTGGCAACTCTGTTCTCTCTAGTAAGCAAGGGCGCAGTAGCTGGTCTACTACTGTTTAATCCAGCTTCATTTAATCGTCTTCTAACTGTTTTAGAAGAAATTGTGACATTGCGAACAGCTTCGAGTTCGTTTCTTATTATAAAACTAGTGACAGTCCTGTTTCTTAAAGCATATTGTCTTATAAAACGTTCATCTAGGTCGCTAGTGCAACATTTTCGCCCTTGCCCTAGCCTTCTAGAGTAAGTTCCTACTTCATTCAAGCGTCTTACAACAAATTGGCAACATAACTCTGACAATATCCCTCGTCCAATAAAACTGAGGCTCGCACTACCTCGTGTTCAGTTAAATTCCTTGTTCGATTCATTTTTCTAATTCTTCGGGTTAAAAAAAATAAAGCAGTCTACCACAAAACGTATTACTTTAACAAAGGGAACAATTTATAAGCTTACTTTTAAAGAAAATCTATCGCATTATTACAGAAAATTGTTTATCTTCTAAAAAATTCTTTAAAACTGTAAATCAAAACGAATTGTTTTGATTTCTGTCATGAACAACGAAACAAAATATGCATAGCCTACTATTCAAATACTCGATAAACTTTAAAACTGACATAAGAAAATAAAAAATAAAAATAATAATAAATTAATTTTCAGATTGTTGCGTTAATTTTGTCCAGGAGGATATATTGTGTATCGTCTATTTTATAACAAAAATATATTATACACAATTACAATGTTTTAATGTAAGATTAAAATTTAGAAATTATTCATTTAAAAAATACATAAGTTTTCACTTTTTACACAAACTCTTCATAGCACTTATGAATAAAGCAAAATTTCAATTTTAAAATTTAAGTTCGGGAAATATCTCATATAGTGCAGAAAACACAATATAAACATCTCGTATATCAGCCGTAAAACCTCTTGAAGTTGTTTGTTTGTAGAAAGAAAAAATGTGATATTAATAGTGTTTTAAACTCAACACACCACGAAATGAACTACTTTCTAAGAGCAAATTTTGAAGAAGACCTCTTCCGAAGGTCGAAACGTTAATAAATATATAACAGAACCAAGAACAGTTTTAATGATCTAATTCCAAGAACACGTAAAATATAATATATATATATATATATATATATATATATATATATATATATATATATATATATACATATATATATATATATATATATATATATATACATATATATATATATATATATATATATATATATATATATATACATATATATATATATATATATATATATATATATATACATATATATATATATATATATATATATATATATATATATATATATATATATATATATATATATATATATATATATATATATATATATATATATATATATATATATATATATATATATATATATATATATATATATACATATATATATATATATATATATATATATATATATATATATATATATATATATATATATATATATATATATATATATATATATATATATATATATATATATGTATAGTCAGTCCAAAAACTTTCTATAGACCACCTGCTTTCTATACCATGAGAAAACATGTTCAAATTAATATTTGAAACTTAACAAACGAGGATTAGTATTAAAAACAACTAGGGAACATTTTATTCAGAAGTTACAACATTGTTATAAAAATGTAAACAAAATTAATGTCAAAAACGTCTCCATACACTCAAAAACAGCATTGAAAAAAACACGTTATAATCAGTCGCATTTTATCAAGCTATCTATTGCTCGTTAAACTGAAAACAAATGAATAATTTTCAGCCATACTTTATAATCTGTCACTTATTGCTAGTAATTTTGCAGTGAGTTTTCAAAGAAGTATTAAAAATGAGCGAGAGAAATTGTAAAATTCCATTTCGAGTTCGAAAGAGCATAACTGATTTGCGGAAAGATGGGAAATCGTACAGAAATATAGAAAAAATTGTTAAAAAGTCGCATGCTACTGTTCAGTACCTTGTAAACCAGTAGTAAACGGGTTCCTATAAAATTCGACGACGCTCCGATCGTCCCAAGAAACTGACCCCACGTGAAGAGGCCTGTATTGTTAGACAAATAATTATAGATCACAAGAAAAATGCACCAAAATTAAAAGAAGAAGTACGGGAACTATTCTCGAAAAATGTTTGTTCACAAACAGTGAGAAATTGTTTACACAGGGCAGGCTATAAGGAGTGTGCAGCAAGGAAGAAGACGTTAATTTCAGAAGCTAATCGTAAAAAGCGGTCAGCTATTGCTACGGAATACGTTACTTAACCTACTGAATTTTGGGAATCCGTAATCTTTAGTGATGAAACTAAAATTAACCTTTTTGGGTCTGATGGCGGAAATAAAGTCTGGAGAAAGAAAAATACCGCATTCCATATTAAATTAAATTTTGAGTGATAATTTAAGAGAAAATGTCCAAAAATTAGCACTCAAAAAAAGATACATTTTCCAACAGGACAATGATCCGAAACATACCGCAAACTTGGTGTGACACTGGATGATTCAGAATGTGCGACAGCAGCTTCATACACCTCCGCAATCACCCGATGTTAACCCCATCGAGCATTTATAAGAGGAACTTAAACGGCGCGTTCGCAAACATAATGTTTTAAATAGAGAAGACTTAAAAAACAAAATATTGAACGAATCGGAGAACATGCCAGCAGAAGTTACTAGAAAGCTGGTTGCAAGCATGACATAAAAGTTACAGGAGATTATCAAGGCCAATGGCGGTCCCACTAAATATTAGTTTAAACGAAGTTGTTATTTTCCGTTAAACTCCGCCAAACTATTATTGGTAATTGTTAAGTGTATGGAGACTTTTTTGACATTAATATTGTTTACATTTTTATAACAATGATGTAACTTCTAAATAATGTTCCGTAAAATAATGTTCCGTAGTTGTTTTTAATACCAATCCTCGTTGGTTAAATGTCAAATATAAATTTAAACATGTTTTCTCATAGTTCCAATTAATTAGTTAAACATAACAGGTAGTGTATGGAGACTTTTTGGACTATATAAACTCCTGGACAAAATTAACGCAACAATCTGAAAATTAATTTATCTTTTTCTTATGTCAGTTTTAAAGTTTATCGAGTATTTGAATAGTAGGCTATGCATATTTTCTTTCGTTGTTCATGACAGAAATCAAAACAATTCGTTTAGATTTACAATTTTAAAGAATTTTTTAAAAGATAAACAATTTTCTGTAATAATGCGATAGATTTTCTTTAAAAGTAAGCTTATAAATTGTTCCCTTTTTCAAAGTAATAGGTTTTTGTGGTAGATTGTTTTATTTTTGACCCCGAAGAATTAGAAAAATGAATCGAACAAGGAATTTAACTGAACACGAAGTAGTGCGAGCCTCAGTTTTATGGGACGAGGGATATTGTCAGAGTTATGTTGCCAATTTGTTAGGCAAACATCGTTCCACAATAAGTCATATGGTAAGACGCTTGAATGAAGTAGGAACATATTCTAGAAGGCTAGGGCAAGGGCGAAAACGATGCACTAGCGACCTAGATGAACATTTTATAAGACAATATGCTTTAAGAAACAGGACTGTCACTAGTTCTATAATAAGAAACGAACTCGAAGCTGTTCGCAATGTCACAATTTCTTCTAAAACAGTTAGAAGACGGTTAAATGAAGCTGGATTAAACAGTAGGAGACCAGCCACTGCGCCCTTGCTTACTAGAGAGAACAGAGTTGCCAGGTTACGTTTTGCTCGAAATCACGAAAACAAGTTTTCTTCACAGATGAAACTAGGGTTAGTCTAAAACATCCAGATGGTCGTGAGCGAGTATGGAGAAGACCAGGACAGAGGTTTGCTCCTTGCAATAGCTCTGCAAGGATTCCATTCGGCGGTGGCTCTGTTATGTTCTGGGGTGGCATCTGCTTTGATGTTCGCACAGAGTTAGTTCCTGTCCGTACGAGATCCATGAATGCTGACTACTATCTTGAGAATATTGTAATAGAACATGTGATGCCTTTCGGTCATTTTCTGGGGCCCAATTTCCTGTTTATGCAAGACAACGCTCGAGCTCACGTGGCTAGGGAGGTACTCGATTATCTTAATCAAGTTGATATACCAATTATGCAATGGTCACCAAAAAGCCTGGGTCTGAATCCGATAGAACATGTATGGGATCACCTTAAGAAAAATGTGAAACGTCATATACCTGCACCTAGAAACCGGAGGGAACTTGAAAATGCAGTTATCACAGAATGGGAGCAAATTCCTCAAGATTTTATCCAAAATTTAATTAGAAGCATGCCTAGGCGCATAAACGCTGTCATCCGAAGTAGAGGAGGCAACACACGCTACTAGTGTCCCAGTTACACCATTAATTTTACTACTAGTGTCCCAGTTTATTTTTTTTCATTATTACATAATTTCAACGATTTTGTTATTAGGTCTTAAGTATAATTTTAATTCGAATCTTATAGAGAAATTTGGTAGCTAATTCACTTTTAACGTATCCGAATAAGTTTTTTTGAACTTTTAGTGTAACCAACGTTCATAAAAAATTATTAAAATTAATTCATTGTAGAGATTTGTATGATTTCATATATTGTTGCGTTAATTTTGTCCATAGTATATGTATATATATATATATATATATATATATATATATATATATATATATATATATATATATATATATATATATATACTAGATAGGGTTTTTGTTAATTTCCAAAAGCAATTCCTAAAATGTATTCAATATTACAAATCAGCCTATATAGCCAAAAAAAAATAAAAGGGAAAATGCATAAAACATGAACATCCAAACAAGATCTGTTTTTTTGCCATTTCTCTAGATAAAACGAAGGAAAAATCGAAACAATATTTTGAAGCCGGGGCGCTCAACAGGTATTTAGTAAAAGAAATTAAGAATTTAAAAATGGCTCGTTGTATTGTACTTAAAATATCAAATTCCTGTTTTCCTACGAAAAAATAGATAAACTGAAATTCTGGAATAATATAAACTTATTTTAGGTAATCTTTTCCACACTTCATGAAGAATATAACAGATTAGGCAAAGCATAGAAATATAGGATATCAAAAGAGACTATAAGAGATATTTAGATCAGGTAAATAAGTATACCAGGACGTAACCACGTAATTTTTAAGTATAATCTTCTTTCGGTCTAATTCTTGGGAATTTTTTAGGAGTCATGTTTAAAAGTCAAATTAACCATTTTTCTTAAAGCAATTAAGACTTTTTATATACTTATTATATTTAAAAGGTCTTGCTTTTAAAAACCGATAAATTACACTAAAAAGAAATATTAAATATGTATATATAGAGCGTGGTCTCTCAAAAACCATAGTTATATCATATCTAAAAGAATTGCGAGTTACGAAAAAATGTGCATTATAGTTATAAAATTGTGAAAGCCAAATGGGAAAAGTAAAACACACTCACCGATGATGAAACCACCAGTTTATCCAAAAGCACTAAACGTGAGTAGTAGGTTAGGAATGCCGCACCACAAGTCACCCCACTGAACTGAGACCGGCGCGATAATGTACCATGTACCTCTCCGGTACGTTTGAACCATTCGAAACCGTTTCAACCGTCGAAACCGTTCAAACCGGCGCAACCAGCTGCTGTCGGCGCTTTCCCCGTAGCTAAGCTTCAGCTGCTAGTTGCAAATCCACCAGGCGAGACGCAGCCCGTTCGACAGCTGAAGGTCCACTGCGGCCGGGGCGGCGCGCGCCTCCACGAGTCCTGGCAAAGGCCCCCAGGAATGGGGGGATGCTGCGGCGGCGGACGACGTGCGAGATGAAAAAAGAAAGACGGAGAAACAGAGGCTAAAGATTAAACTTTTTTTTAAAAAGTAGAGCCGAATGCTTTAACAGTTTTAACTGTTGATAAATCTTGATTTATTTAAAAATAAATAAATAAAAATATATTACAACAATATTTTAATTAAGGTATCCAAAAATTCTAATTTCATAATTTTAGCAATAAATGCGAGTTAGACACCTAAAATTCTAGTCAATTAAAAAGTTAAATTATAATTTAAAAACTGGTAAGGTTATTTACCCAGCACTTTTCTTGGAAATAGAAATAAATGCGGGATTCAAGTTTGTCACGCTACTACCCGATATTTTAAAAAAGGAAAGAACACCTTTATTTTCCATAAATTAATAGTTTTCCATATAGAAAGAATTTATGGAAAAGATTTATGGACAACTATTAACGAGCAAAATCGAACATGAATATCACAGCATGGAAGCCAAAGAACAGGCAGGTTTTAGAGCCGGAAGATGCCTCACCCAAATCATCGAGAAAAGTTTCTTCGTAAATCAAGAACTACATATGTTATATGTGGACCTTAAAAAAGCATATGATAGTGTGCCATAGAACAAATTATGGACAGCACTCCAACAAACAAATATCAACTCGAATCTAATATTTGCAGTTAAAGTTTATATCAAAAAGCAGAAGCAAGGTAGAAAACTCAACATCTAAAGGTTTCTATGCCAGCAAGAGACTTAGGCAAGGGTGCTGTTTGTCACCTACCTTATTTAAAATATACCTAGAACATGCACTAAAGGGCTGGAAATGGAAATGGAGGAGTATGGGGATACCATTAGAGAACAACAACCTTTACACACTATGTATTACCGACGACCAGGTTGTAATAGCGCAATAACATGATGACATAGAACAGGGGTCGGCAACCTATGGCACGCGTACCATCTCTGGCACGCCAAGCAATTTTGAATGGCACGCGTACCTATTCAAAGTTTACACATTAATTCTGTAATCTGTGACATGTTTCGAAATTAAGTAAATAATCGAGGACAGTATTACTTTAACGATACAAACAAAAACGATATATTATATAGGTCACTAGGTATTATTACCAAAAACTACAAAATATATATTTTGTAATTTATAATTTTACTGAATGCATTGGTTTGGCTTTAATTTCGGCACGTATTAAAGACGGCAAGCCTCAAAATATAAGCCTAGCAGGCAAAAACACAAATAAACGTCCTCAATTCAGATCAAAAGAGCCGCTATAAGGCGGTTTTTGTTTGACTTGACTTCAATCGTTCTGACGCGCGCCGCAACTCTTTTTATATTGCCGAACTTTAGTTTTTGTTACATTTAACTTCTAGATTTAACTTGTAGATAATAATTTTTGTTCTAAGAAATTTAATAAACGTAATTATTGGAATTTTCTGAAAATATGATTTTTCTATATATAAACAAGCGGCTACACGTTTGGATCCTTTAGTATAGAAGTAACATCCGTTCCAGTCAATAGTCGTCGAAATGTTTAAAAATTAAAATTACGTTTCGTTATGACCGCGAAGAAACAGAAGGTAGACGTTCGATCATTTCAAACTTCATGGACAACAGATTACGGTTTTGTACAGCAAAACGATCGGACCATTTGTGTCCTATGTCGGGAAAGCGTAGTTTTCCGAACATCTAGTGTTCAACGACATTTCCAGATAAAACATGAATCGTCATTTAAAGATAACGCTGATAAAAGAGAGGCAATACAAAGAGCAAGTAAACAATACGAGAAACAGTCAACACTCGTTAGCAAAGTTTTCCAAAGAAAAAATCAAGTAACTGAATGCAGTTTCAAAATTGCACAATCGTTGGCACAAAAGGGTAGGCCGTTCACTGACGGAGAATTTATGAAGCAAACGTTTTTGAGTACTGACGAGATTTTATTCGACGACTTGCCCAATAAGCATACAATATTGGCCAGGATTAGGGATATACCGGCATCAGCGCGAACCATCGAGAGACGAATTACCGAAATAACACAGAATGTCCAAAAACAGCAGAGAAGCGCTATCAAACTGAGTTTTGTATTTAGTGTAGCATTGGATGAAAGTGTCGATATTAATGACATTGCCTGTCTGGCAATCGTTGCGCGATACTTCGATGATGGCAGTGTGTATGAAGAGCTGATTTGTCTGCTCCCATTGCAGGGAACTACAAGAGGAGAGGATATATTTTCAGAATTTGTTAAACATTTTGAAAAGCGGAACATTAATTTAAATAAATTTTTTTGCGTAACGACAGATGGCGCTCGTGCTATGATTGGGAGACATAAAGGATTTGTTTGAATTTTCATTGCATAATTCACCAAGAGAGTTTGTGCGCTAAAACCTCCGCTGGAAGTTTAAAATCCGTGATGGATAGGGTGGTTAAAATAGTTAACTACATTGTCGATCGTTCTTTACTGATCCATGGACAATTTAACGCGTTTCTGCAGGAATTAGAAAGTACATATTCAGATATACCATTGCACAATAATGTGCGCTGGCTCAGCCATGGTAAAGTGCTCTCTAGATTCGTGCAAGGTCTGAGCGAAATTAAATCATTCTTGTTGGAAAAAAATTAAGTGGATGCTTATCCTGAACTAGAAGATAATAACTGGATCTGTATGTTAATGTTTCTTACTGATATTACAAACTATCTCAGTGAACTCAACTTAAAGTTACAAGCTTCAGGCAAAACAGTTCTGGATTTATACGAATCCTGGAAATCATTCAAATTAAAAATAGATTTATTTATCAGCGATATTACTACAAACACATATAAATATTTTCCAAATTTAAAAACTTATATATCCAGTGTCGACGATGGTGCACTAATAGACGAAATTCTTAAATATATGACTAATTTAAAAGAGGAGTTTATCGAGAAGGGTCAGGATTTTGATAAATATGGTCCTATGTTCGCTTTTTTAATCAAACCAAATTTAATGGATTTTTCCAGCAGTTGCTTTGACATATCTCTTTTCTCATGGATGGACGTTAATGATTTTGATCTTCAATATATTGAATTTAAAAGCTCCGAGTTATGGAACACGAAATTTGTAGAATTAAGAAGGGTATTAGAAGGTGACTGCCAGAACCATTCAAACGAGATACTCAGTTGTTGGATGAGTTTACCAGAGAAATTTATTTGTCTTAAGAAAGTAGCGTTTGCCATGCTTACAGCTTTCGGATCATCCTATATCTGTGAACAACTTTTTTCCCATATGAGAGTGATTTTAAACTCGTACCGAAACAGGCTGACAACAGACAACTCGGAAGCATGTGTGACACTGAAAATAACCAGACATGAACCGGATATAAGAAAACTCTCTGAAGAACTTCAAACACAGGGTTCACACTAGGTCCTAGGACTAGTATAATAAAATTATTTGTTAAATGTTAAATTTTGTTTTTAAGTTAGTTGTAGTAAGTACCTATGTCGGCACGCAAAATGTATGGATGAAAACTGGCACCCCTTAGTTAAAAGGTTGCCGACCCCTGACATAGAATATATGACTTAGAAATTGATAGAAGAATACAAAAAATGGGGCTTAGAGGTAAACATAAACAAAACTCAGTATATGACGATTAGCGGACACTGAAGATTAGAGGACGGCCAGCAAATAAAAAATTATACCAAATATACGTACCTGAGGGTACAATAGACTGATGAAGACAAACTAGAAGGAGCAATTAAACCCAGAAACATTCAGGGGCGAAGAGCTATTGCGCAATTGAACAGTGTACTGTGGGACCAAAAAATATCAAACAGAAACAAGCACCGCATATACAACACGATTGTTAAAAGCATTGTAACATACGGGAGTGATGTATGGCAATTAGACATCAACCGAAAAAAAAACTCTCGAGGCGACAGAGATGGACTTTTAGAGGAGATCAGCCAGAAGGTCAAGGCTGGCACGTAGCCAACGAGCGAATTAGAGAGATAATGAAAGTTTCGGGACGACCACGACGAAGTTGGAAAGAAGGAGTAGAGAGAGGTATTCGGGACAGGGATTTAGAAGAACACCTTTGGATGGACAGAGAGGCAAGGAGAATAGGCATCGCAAGACGTCGGAAGACGTTGTGACGCGATATGTATATATAAGAACACGTTTATGGTGAGACATCAATCATAAAAAACCAGCGTGACATCATCTGCAAACCTTAAGTGAATCACCGTCCATTAGTATTCCACGTTAGCGATTTGAATTTCTCAAGTCAACGTGGGGATATTGAGTCGCTTTGTCTAATTCCTCTTTTAATTTTGATTTTATTTGTTTTTTCTTCATGTATTATTTGTGATGTGGCATTTTTATATACGTATTCAAGAAGAATGGTATATCTTTCGTCGACTCTACTGTTACTTAAGGCGTTAAGGATTGCCCATATCTCTACCGAATCAAATGCTTTTTCGTAGTCAACTATTTCTATCCACAAGATGCTCTTACATTCATTTGCTTTTTTCACTGGTAATCTAATTGTTTGAAAATGGTCCAAAGTGCTGTATCTTCGTCTAAATCTCGCTTGTTCACGTGACTAATAACTGTCTAATTTATTCGTTACTTTATATGTTATGATTCTAGTGAGGATTTTGTATAATATCGACAACAGGCTGATGGATCTGTTTTCCGTCTCGTTTTAAATTTATTATCCTTTTTTAAAAATAAGCGTTTACCCAAGGTGTTGGTATTTTACTTTCTATAAAACATCTGTTAAATAGAGCTTGAAGAGGTTGTGTTATCTATGCCCTTCATACCTTAGCATTTCTATAGTTATTTCATCGTCCCCTGGTTCTTTGTTGTTGTGCATATATTGTATGGCGTTCATTATTTCATCGATTGTTGCATCGGGAATTTCTTCAGATCCCACATTTCTTACTATCACTCCACTTCCAGAACAAAAGAGAAGTATTGGGAAATATTGTCCAAAAGAGTAGAAAACGGTCTACAAAAACAGACTTGACGAAAGATACCAAACCAAAGGAAAAACGCAAGAGAATTAATATAAACAAATTATATAACGAAAGAGACATGGACAAAATACTTGAAAGACCTCTTTAGGGGCAGCGAAGTAAGTACGGAAATAGGCTTCATACAAAATATACAAATAAACGAACCCGTAATTGTCACCACGGAAGAAGTAGAAAAGTAGCAACTAAGAAATAGGAAATCCCCAGACCCTGATCAAATAGTAAATGAGCTTTTAAAATATGGATGTCCCATGCTGATTGAGGAATTCACAAAAATTACTCCAAATATTCTAACAGAACACAAAATACCAGACGAATGGAGACTAAGTACAACAATATTCATATTTAAATAACCGGTCAAGTGCAAGTTGAACTTGCACAATTAGTGTTCCGTACGTTGATTGTTTTTAAAATAAAGAATTTTGTTAGGGTGGTATAAAATGATCAGTGACTTCACAAAACACACCCCAAATGAGTTTTCAACAAAGTTTGTTTCCAATATTTACTGAAAACTGGTGACCTTGAAATTTTGTTTTTTTTTATATACCAGATAAATTATTAAAGTAATGATAATTTTCGTTCAATCTATACCCCGTGGAGAATATTCCAGGATTTTTTTCAAAATTTTTTTGATCAGTACTTTTCGAGATAAGGTAGGGGACAGCGATTTTTCACGATTTTTTGAAAGTTATACGAAGAAAAGTGTGCGCAAGTATTACATTATATATATATATATATATATATTTTACTCGTGTTTTCACAAGCTTTCATTTGAGACCACACTCGATGACCTAGTAAAAATTTTTTTTTTTCACTTCCTTTTTGACCCCTCAAAACGAATCCCTTAAGTCAAAATTTATGTTACGGTGATATAAAATGATCAGTGACTTTACAAAACACACCCCAAATAAGTTTTTAACAAAGTTTATTTCCAATCTTTACTGAAAATTAATGACCTTGAAATTTCTGTTTTTTTTTATATACCAGATAAATTATTACAGATAATACACTCGTGATAATTTTCGTTCAATCTACACCCCGTGGAGAATATTCCAGAATTTTTTCAAAATTTTTTGATAAGTACTTTCCGAGATAAGGCGGGTGGACAGCGATTTTTCGCGATTTTTTAAAAATAATACAAAGAGTGAGCGCAAGTATTACATTATATATATATATATATTTTTTACTCGTGTTTTCACAAGCTTTCATTTGACACCACACTCGATTACCTAGTAAAAAAATTTTTTTTTCACTTCCGATTTCACCCCCCCAAAACTAACCCCTTAAATCAAAATTTAACTTTCAAAACTACATGGCTCTGATGAGGCCATCACTTCCTATATTACTACCAAATTTCAACTTTCTATGACAAATAGTTTCGGAGAAAATCGGGTGTGACAGACGGACAGACGGACAGACAGACAGACAGACAGACAGACACCGAAGTGATCTTATAAGTGTTCCGTACGGAACACTAAAAAGGAGAAAAACAAGACCCATCGAATTATAGAGGGATCAATCTGCTAAACACCACCTTAAAATTAATCACCAAGGTACTAACTAACAAATTAAATACATTCATCACATTAGCAGACGAGCGGCAAGAGTTCAGAACAGGCAGATCATGCATAGACGCAATATTTATCATGCAGCAAATAGTAAAAAAATCCGTTGAATATAACAGCCCCGCGTTTATATGTTTCATCGATCTCCAAAAAGCTTTTGACCAAGTCCAACTTGAAAATGTGATACTTTACAACAGAGGAATACCACAAGACATAATTGAGACTATCAAAAACAACTACGCCTTCAAGCACAAGTAAACACAGAACTAACGGAACCAATTCCAGTTTATAGCGGCATCAGACAAGGCGACTCATTAAGCCTCCTACTATTTAACATCATCATGGACGAAATAATCACAGAAGTACGCACTGGTAAAGGATATAAAATCGGAGAAAAAGAAATAGAGATCTTATGTTACGCAGATGATGCAATTCTCTTTGCAAAAACCAAAGATAATCTACAAAAACTTCTATCACTTTTTAATAAGAAGGCAAAAAAACACTGAATATGATCATCTCTACGGAAAAAACGAAATGATTAACAACTTCAAGAGAACCACTAAGATGCAATTAGGATAGAATAGGATAATACAAGTTATGATTTCAACTATCTAGGCATAAATATAGCAAATGATGGCAATACAGAAAATGAAGTAAAACAACAAGTAATAAATTCAAATAAGACCGCGGGATGTTTGAACGACACGATATGGAGAAATAAACACTTAAACGTAGAATATAAATCAAGGATATATAAAGCAACAGTACGACCAATACTGACTTATACAGCAGAGATAAGGCCAGAGACGGACAAAACTAAACGACTTCTGGAAACAACAGAAATGAAAATTCTCTGAAAAATAACTAACAAAACACTGTACGATAGAGAAAGAAGCGAAAACATAAGAAAAACATACAGAATAGAACCAATCAACGAATGGGAACAAAAAAGTAGAATAGAATAGAACCAAAATAAACTCCTGGACAAAATTAACGCAACAATTAATTTATCTTTTTCTTATGTCAGTTTTAAAGTTTATCGAGTATTTGAATAGTAGGCTATGCATATTTTGTTTCGTTGTTCATGACAGAAATTAAAAACAATTCGTTTAGATATACAGTTTTAAAGAATTTTTTTAGAAGATAAACAATTTTCTGTAATAATGCGACAGATTTTCTTTAAAAGTAAGCTTATAAATTGTTCCCTTTTTCAAAGTAATACGTTTTTGTGGTAGACTGTTTTATTTTTGACCCCGAAGAATTAGAAAAATGAATCGAACAAGGAATTTAACTGAACACGAGGTAGTGCGAACCTCAGTTTTATTGGACGAGGGATATTGTCAGAGTTATGTTGCCAATTTGTTAGGCAAACATCGTTCCATAATAAGTCGTATGGTAAGACGCTTGAATGAAGTAGGAACTTATTCTAGAAGGCTAGGGCAAGGGCGAAAACGATGCACTAGCGACCTAGATGAACGTTTTATAAGACAATATGCTTTAAGAAACAGGACTGTCACTAGTTCTATAATAAGAAACGAACACGAAGCTGTTCGCAATGTTACAATTTCTTCTAAAACAGTTAGAAGACGGTTAAAAGAAGCTGGATTAAACAGTAGGAGACCAGCCACTGCGACCTTGCTTACTAGAGAGAACAGAGTTGCCAAGTTACGTTTTGCTCGAAATCACGAGAACTGGTCTGTGGATGATTGGAAACAAGTTTTCTTCACAGATGAAACTAGGGTTAGTCTAAAACATCCAGATGGTCGTGAGCGAGTATGGCGAAGACCAGGGGAGAGGTTTGCTCCTTGCAATATTTCTGCAAGGATTCCATTCAGCGGTGGCTCTGTTATGTTCTGGGGTGGCATCTGCTTTGATGCTCGCACAGAGTTAGTTCCTGTCTGTACGAGATCCATGAATGCTGACTACTATCTTGAGAATAATGTAATAAAACATGTGATGCTTTTCGGTCATTTTGTGGGGCCCAATTTCCTGTTTATGCAAGACAACGCTCGACCTCACGTGGCTAGGGAGGTACTCGATTATCTTAATCAAGTTGATATACCGATTATGCAATTGCCACCAAAAAGCCCGGATCTGAATCCGATAGAACATGTATGGAATCACCTTAAGAAAAATGTGAAACGTCATATACCTGCACCTAGAAACCTGAGGGAACTTGAAAATGCAGTTATCACAGAATGGGAGCAAATTCCTCAAGATTTTATCCAATATTTAATTAGAAACACTGTCATCCTAAGTAGAGGAGGCAACACACGCTACTAGTGTCCCAGTTACACCATTAATTTTGCTACTAGTGTCCCAGTTTATTTTTTTCATTATTACATAATTTCAACGATTTTGTTCTTAGGTCTTAAGAATAATTTTAATTCGAATCTTATAGAGAAATTTGGTAGCTAATTCACTTTTAAAGTATCCGAATAAATTTTTTCTAACTTCTAGTGTAACCAATGTTCATAAAAAATTATTAAAATATATTCATTATAGAGATTTGTATGATTTAATATATTGTTGCGTTAATTTTGTCCAGGAGTGTATAAACATAATGCTCAACGGTAGAATCATAAAAGTTGCTCGAGAAAAATGACCCATAGGAGGACAAAGCGTCGGCCGACCAAGAGACCGTTGGAGTGACAACCTAAGATGAACGAAGTGATTTCGAAGATAGAACAGGCAACAGCGTAAAATAGAAGATGGAAGAAGAAGACTCTAGTTCCATCTTCTTTCCTAGGCTGTGGCGATATTTTAATGTCATATAGCGTTTGATAATATTTTTTGTAGCTTCCTTCATCTCTTGGATTTGTGTGATCTCTTAATTATCGTTATTTATAAGTTGAATTATTTGATGTCTCCCTTCATTCATTTGTTTGAATTCCTTCTATTTTCGAGTTTCTGTACTGTCTGACTTCCGGTCTAATCTTTTTCTTTCTTTTTTTGTCTATTTCTGCTAATTCTAATCTGTCATTTATAAGATCATTTCTTTGTTTCATTAGATTTTGTGTCTACTTGATTTTTGTTTTTTTTTTCGTTTTTCGATATTGCTATTTGTTTTGTAGTCATCAGGCTGTTGGTTATTTGTGTATTTAATTCATCAAGTTCTGTTTAGTAGTTTATGTGTTTTATAAGATTTTCCAGTGCTTTGTCTGTGTTTCGTTTTATTATTTCTGTTGGAGTTTTTATCTTTATATGCGTTATCAATTTACGTCTCTCCTGCTTCAGATTTATTCTTATTTTTGCTCTGAGCATCCGAGAGTTACTGCTAAAGCTTATCGTATTCAAGACTGTAGTGTCGATTACAATATTCTTGTCATTTAATAAAACATAATCAATTTCGTTTCTTGGCTTTGCCATGTTCATCGTTTATATTCTGGCTTTTGGAAAAATGTGTTTATAACGTAGAAGTTATTTTCGCACTTTCTTTAAGTTTCTTAGTTACCGATTTATATATATATATATATATATATATATATATATATATATATATATATATATATATATATATATATATATATATACAGTCGACACTGTTTATAGTGAAACTCTATATAGTGAAAAACTCTTTATAGTGCAATTTTTTCAAAACCTAAAATATTTTAATGAAATTTCATGTAAAAAGCCCTGTATATATATAGTGAATCTGTAAAATATTAACACTATATAATAAAATTTTTACCGGAATTTTATGTATAAATTTTTATGCATTTATTGAGATCTTGGCCATTTCAGGTTTCCCATTTTTATCTAACATTAGCACGAATTCCATTTGTATGACGCATTCTTTTGAAAAGGTTCTTAACGCGTTTATAACGTCTAATGGTTGGCAATAAATCAGGTAGATTTCTGTGAGAACCCCGGGGAATAACCCATTTTATAGAAACCCGGGGAAAAACCCATTTTATAGTCGAGGCCTAGTAATTCGCAAATTCAGGCTCAATTTCTTTTTGTTTAAGAATCAAGTAAGATGTCCAAGCGAGTGTGTTTAAGTTTAGCTGAGAAAATTAAAGTTTTGGAGGAAGTTGATAAAGGCTGCAAAAAAATGATGTTGCTGCAAAATTTGGTGTTTCTCAGAGTTTTGTCTCTCTGATAATAAAAAAATCGCGACAGTATCATCAAGAAACCTAGTGTTCCAAGCAGTCGAAAATGAGTACGGGTGAGTACTTACGAGGATGTAAATGAAGCAGTTTTACGATGGTTTCAAGTGGCCCGTACGCATCAAAACGTATCAATATCGGGAAATTTAATAAAGCAAAAGGCTCTACAATTTGGTAAAGAATTTAACTGCGTTAATCTTCAAGCTAGTGAAGGGTGGTTGAGTGCCTGGAAGACTCGCAATTCAATTGTTTTCAAGACGGTGTCTGGCGAGAGTGCAAGCTTTATTCAGGAGGACTGTGACATTTGGACTGAAACTGTTTTAAAAAGTGCATTGAAAAAGTACGAGCCAAAAAACGTTTTCAATTGTGATGAAACCGGTTTGTTTTTTAAATGTTTGCCAAATAAAACTTTTGCTTTTAAAAGTGATAAATGTTTTGGTGTTAAAACAAGTAAAGAAAGGGTGACACTTATGGTTGGAGTAAACATGGATGGCTCAGAAAAACTGAAATTACTGCTCATAGATAAAAGCAAAAATCCCCGTTGTTTAAAAGGAGTTAAATCTCTGGAGTTAGATTACGCCAATAATAAAAAGGCATGGATGACTTCTGAGATTTTCGAAAGATGGGTCAAAGAACTGGACACGAAAAATGAAAAGCCAAAAGCGAAAGATTCTGATGTTTATAGACAATTGTCCTGCACATCCAGTTACTGTAAGTAAAAAATTAAGGAATATTGAATTGATCTTTTTTCCACCAAACATGACCTCCAAATTGCAACCTATGGACCAGGGTATTATAAAAAACATAAAACATCATTACCGAAACAAAATTGTTCACAAAATTGTTAATGCGATTGATAACAACCTTCCAGTCCAAAAATTGATTACCCTTAAAGAGTGTATAACCGAAGTCGCTAAAGTATGGAGTGAAAGAAGAAGATGAAATGGATTTCGCTACCTTAAAAAGGCAATGGGGTATTCTACAAATAACTGCTACCGTTGACGCAGATTTTTTACTTGAAGATTTCTTAGAAATCGACAATGATGTTGGCACGACAGATCTCCCAACTGACCAAGACATAATTGACGATATAAAAAGTATAGAAGATTATGAAGAAGAAACTGAAACCGGGGAATGTCTTGCTAGATTTAGTGAAAATGAAATAAGAAATGCATTTGACATTGTGCGAACTACTCTCAGGGGCCAGGAAAGTGTACCTGATCAAATCTTTATGCATTTGAATAAATGCGAGAATTTTGTTGAGCAACAATTATTTTTCAAAAGTAATGTTCAAAAGAAAATAACTGATTATTTTTCCTAGTACGTATGTACGTAGTATGTACATATGTATTAACAGATTTTTGTATTATTCTTTTTATTTCGTATGTAGTACATACATACATAAAGTCCGTACGTTATATCTTTACACGTGCGTCATAGTTTTCAGGCAATATCCCAGACGACTATTATATTTTTTTGTCTCTTTTTACTAATACCTACGATTTATTAGTGAAAAGAGACAAATAATATGATAGTCGTCTGTTATATGGCCTGAAAACTATGACGCACGGGTAAAGATATAACGTACGGACTTTATGTATGTATTTAGCCCTGTACATGCGATGTACTATTTAAACTTTCAAATGTTTAATAAAATCTTTTCTAATAATTCAATTTTGCAATTTTTTTTGTTGCTTGTACCTTATAAAATACAAGTAAATGATTACCAATATAAAATACATACATAGCAATATATACGGATTTTTTCTTTACATAGTGAAAAACTTTCTATAGTGAAATTTCGGTCAACATTTTGGTCTTTTAGTATATAGAGTGTCGACTGTAATATATATATATATATATATATATATATATATATATATATATATATATATATATATATATATATACATATATATATATATATATATATATATATATATATATATATATATATATATATATATATATATATATATACATATATATATATATATATATATATATATATATATATATATATATATATATATATATATATATATATATATATATATATATATATATATATATATATATATATATATATATATATATATATATATATATATATATATATATATATATATATATATATATATATATATATATATATATATATATATATATATATATATATATATATATATATATATATATATATATATATATATATATATATATATATATATATATATATATAAATCGGTAACTAAAAGACTTAAAGAAAGTGCTCTATATAGTCTTAATGTAAATATGTTGTTCGCTTTAGTTGTACTTCTAAAATCAACACTGAACTTAACTTTTTGTACACTAAAATAACTTAATCTAACCATTACTTCCCTATATTTTAAACTAGCAATCGCTCGCGACATCGTTCGCGCGTGAGTTTTTTTTTTTAATTTAGGCACCTGTGTTAATTGATTAGACCTTCTCTATACACTATGTTTTTATTTTTTTTCTGGTTTTATTTTTTTCTGGTAGCAAAATAATCCGGAGTTCCGACTCTTGATAATATATATTTTCACGTTTTTTCTTAGTCAATAATGTACAATAGTTATAACATCTTAGCTACCAACAATCCAGCAAATCAATCTAGCTCAGTCTAGAATCTAGTAGTAGAAGTGAAAAACAAATATTTACTACCCAAATATTTGTTTAATTATAAAAAAATGTAATAAAATTATTTTTTTCTCGGTACAGCGACGCGGTAGCAGTAATGTCCTGAAAACTATATTAATTTTTTTTATACCAGAAAAATTATCAAACGTAATGCACTTGTGATAATTTTCTCTCAGTCTACACTTTATGAAGACTATTTAAGAATTTTTCCAGTCAGTACTTGTCGAGATAGGGTAAAAAGTGTGTGCAAGTATTACAACATATATATTTTTCAATTTCTGTTTTCACAAGCTTTCAGTTGAGACCCGAGTCGATGACCTGGTAAAAAAACTAACCCCTTAAGTCAAAATTTAACTTTCAAAACTACAAGGCTCTTAGGCCATCAATTCCTATATTTGTTCAAAATTTCAACTTTCTGTGTCAAATAGTTTCGAAGAAAATCGGGTGTGACAGACGGACAGACAGACACCGAAGTGATCCTATAAGTATTTCGTACACAACATTAAAAAAACTACTTAATAATAACTATTCTGTCGCATCATACACCTCTAACAAATTAACTACGTAATAATTGTGAAAGGAAATGCAATAATTGCACACAATTTTTAGTAGATATTTCAGAACACGCTTACTAAATAGCAAAAAACTCAAAACTAAATGAAGTATGTAGGTATACCTTCAATTAAGGAAGGAAATTAAGGATGATTACTAAAATAATATTTGTTGCCTAAATGAATCTCACACTATTAGGTAGTTTTTGAACGAAAAAGCACTAATCACAATAAATAAATGTTTTTATTGTTTTTAGTATCTATTGACACCAACAAAGTAACTATAATGTGCGTTCAAAAAGAATGAAAGAATCTTAAAACTACGAATAACAAAACAAATCAAATTATAGACTGACACTGCAAGTGCAAGACAAACACAACACCCCGCCAGCGCTGGTCTGTCGATCGCCGTCTCCCGCCATGCTAGGAGCGAGTCGTTGCGTTCGTTCATGGCAAGTTTCTTTCTCCAGGACGTCAGCTCCCTTTTGTCGTAACCTTATAAAATGTAACCTATGTTCACTCCAAAAGTTCAGGGTTCATACCATTAAAAAATCCGGCTTTCTACACAGAAATTATATTAAAATTTGAAAGACTGCAAAAAATAATATTCAGATTATTCGACCCTAAACACCCTGAAAATGACATAAGGAACGAGATATTCGGAGCAACTCCTTTAACCACCTTCTACGACACTAACTACTTAAATGTTTAACTGTAGATAATTATGTCAGCAATCAGGACAAGCTCTAACATACGATTGAAACAAAAAAATTAACCACCTCTACCGCTTTCAACCCCTTATTCGGAAGCGATATCGCTCAAAAACTACAGGTTTTATTGTACTCTGGCGAGGGAAAAAAGGCCAGACAAAAAAAGATTAATTTATTCCAGTTTAGGAATATTAAAATCAGACAATGCCCGACTATTAATGTGATTTGCCAATTGTTATCACCTAAAGCCTAAGCGACATAAACTGAACCGAATTTAATGAATAAGGTCTCAGAATATCTGACTTCGTGGGCAAGTGACATTTTTAAATATATTAAAATAAAATAAAATTAAATAAACACGATAAATAAATAACATTTTCCACGTGACGAAGATATTTACAAATAAAACTGATATTTCCCACTAGATACTATTTTTTTAAAATTGAAAATAATGAAAATAAAATGAGAGTAACAATCCAATTATATAATAAACTATTCTACAGAACAATCCAATGAATAGGATATAACAAATACAAATAGATAAGTACCTTTTTTTCAGTTAATACTAACCTTCAAAAGACAGCTGTTAAAATTTCATGATATTCTATTCATTAGTTTGTGAGTTATTGTGCTAAGAGTGACGCTACTTTTGTTATTTTCAAAACAATGGATCAAAAACAATTTCGTGTTTTAATTTTACACTGCTTCTTGATGGGAAAAAATACCGTTCAAGCGAAGCAATGGCTTGAAAAGTGTTATGGGGACTCCGCTCCATCAGAAACAACAATAAAACGTTGGTTTGCTGACTTCAAACGTGGTCGTAGAGACACCGATGATGCAGAACGCAGTGGACGTCCAAATGAGGCGGAACACCAGAAAACATCAAAAAAATCCATAAAATCGTTTTGAATGATCGAAAAGTGAAGTTGCGTGAGTTAGCTGACATCGTAAAGATATCAAAAGAACGTGTTGGCTTTATATTGCATGAGCATTTGACTATGAGAAAGCTCTGTTCAAAGTGGGTGCCGCGTTTGCTCACTGTTGATCAAAAACAAGAACGTGTTGATGATTCTGAGCAGCGTTTGGCCATGTTTAAACGTAACAAACCGGAATTTTTGCGTCGATATATGACAATGGATGAAACATGGATCCATCACTTCACTCCGGAATCAAAAACGATCGTCATCTGAGTGGACAGCAACTGGTGAACCTCGTCCAAAGCGCCCGAAAGCACAACAATCGGCTGGAAAGGTTATGGCCTCGGTATTTTGGGATGTGCGTGGTGTAATATTCATCGACTATCTTGAGAAAGGAAATACCATCAACAGTGAATATTATATAGCGTTATTGGAGCGTTTGAAGGCCGAAATTGCAAAGAAACGACCGCATATGGCAAAGAAAAAAATTTTGTTTCATCAAGACAACGCACCGTGTCACAAGTCAATCAAAACAATGGCAAAACTACATGAATTGAACTTCGAATTGCTCCCACATCCACCGTATTCGCCAGATTTGGCTCCCAGCGACTACTGGCTGTTCGCAGACCTGAAAAAAATGCTCGCCGGTAAGAAATTTCGCACGAATGAAGAGGTTATCGCTGAAACTGAGGCCTATTTTGAGGAAAAAAAAAGATAAATCGTTCTACAAAAGTGGTATTGAAATGTTAGAGCGGCGCTGGAATGATTGCGTTGCTCTTGATGGAGATTACGTTGATGAATAAAGCTAATTTTGAACCAAAAAAACCGTGTTTTCTTTGTTAGGCCCGGGACTTTTCAGCCCATGTGTTATCTATCAAATTAGTATCTTAATAATTCTAATAACTACACTACAAGTTAAAGAAAAGAGACCTAATCACAGTGAAGTATGACCTACGTAGAGATGTTATACTGCAACAGAAAATATCAACCATATGTTTGACCCTTTCATAATTCATTCACATAACGTATAGCGGCGAGTACATCAACAAGTTTGTTCTTGGAACAGACATGTAGATGAAAACATTTCTTTTTGTTCAAATATAAGTTATTACGAATACACCAACGATTTAAAGTATCTAGATCATCCTGAAGAGTTACACAATCATGGAAAGTCTATGCATCGATATATTTTCAGATCGTCAGCATAAAGCAAAGAGGACGAGGTAAGGTGATGTTATTTATAAATATGTTAAATAATAACGGTCCTAGGATAGACCCTCGAGGAACACCAGAGCTGGCATTAATAATGACCGACTCGAAACCACGATAATTTACTATCAGTTGACGACCAATTAAATTAGATTTCAGCAGGTTTAATAAATTGCCATTAACTCCATAGTTTAAGAGTTTTTCAAGTAGAATACCATGGCCAAGCCGGTCAAAACCGTTTGAGAAGTCTGTGTAAACTACGTCGACTTATCCTCCATTGTCCATACTTTCCGAAATAAATTGAGTAATTGTAACTAAACTGATAATGATTGAACGGCCTGGAAAGAATCCATGTTGGCTTTCAGTTATGAAAAGTTTAACATGATTAAATATGTCATACAGCACAATTTCGAAAACCTTTGAAAAGTTGTTCAATATTACCACAAGTCTGTAATTTTCAATGAGGATCTTATCACCCTTTTTGAATACGGGACATATTTTAGACTTCTTTCAAATTTGTGGAAAGGACGATGATTTTAAACACAGATTGAAAAGAAACGTAAGAGGCTTGGACAACACAGTTGCGCAATCCCGAATAAAAAAAGCTGGTAGACCATCGTTTTAAGTTTCTTTAAGGCACTGATCACGTTCCTTTCCTCTATCGTGTTATCAATTAGAGATGAGAGAGAGGGACGTGAGCAGTTATCAGGAGGGTTGTTCTGAGGAGCCGTAAGCAATTCATTTTCAAAATACATGTTGATGGGAATACTAGTTATCCTCCTTTTCTCGTTTAGACATTTCAATATTTTGTAATGAGTGCAGCAACTCACAAATTATCATTAAAAAACGATTAGAGTTCATTTAGTCTTGAAAAATAAAATAAAAACAAAAAAAAAAAAAAATCTTACCTACTAAAAGCAGGAAATCTTTTCTTATGCTAATTACTTTCAATTATAAGTAAAATAAGAGAAAGGGTCCGGTCTTTATAACTTTTAAGTTATCATTTATTAGTAAACAAAACACTCACTAAACACAGCTCTAACAATAACACAGTCAGTTTGTCACTTTGACGACGAGAACAGAAGAGCGGGAAAAAAAAAAGCAAAATTGCGTCGGGCGATAAGCGGCGGGAAGTCCCCCGTAAAGCCGGGTTGCCACCAAACGGCCATAGCACGAAACACAAACAAAAAACTGTTTTTTCTCAACAAAAAGAGCTGTTTTGTAAAAAATAAACTGTTCCAAAAACATTTTTGTCGGGGAACAGTGTTTTTAGTAAACAAAACACTTTCAGCCGGGTTTCCACCAAACGGACATAACACGAAACACAAACAAAAAAACCGTTTTTCTCAACAAAAAGAGCTACGTTTTGTTAAAAATAAACAGTTCCCAAAACATTTTTGTCGGGGAACAGTGTTTTTAGTAAACAAAACACTTTCAGCAGGGTTTCCACCAAACGGACATAACACGAAACACAAACAAAAACAGTTCCGAAAACATGTTTGTCGGAAAACGATGTTTATGGTAAACAAAACACTTTCCCATCTCGAGTCGGTACATCAAAGGAAAACACGAAATTTGTTCGTATTTTTTGTCGGTTTGGTTGGTACACCTGAATGTTGTAGTTTTATTCTCTACGACATTTGAACTACTTCTTTTTCAACTAGTTATCAACTTTTTATTAACTGAATGCAATTTTTATGAAGAGTTTGTCAACATTTAAAAAGTAAGTACCATTTTTTATATTTATTTGGTTAAACTTTTTATTGAAAAATACGAGGCTGGTTTGAAAAGTCCGTGCAAAAATAAAAACTACTTATGTGTTTGGGGTAAACCTTTTTTATTTTTCGACATAGTCTCCTTCGTCCAACGATGTTCTAGTTTGTTGATCCCTTCCGAATAATAGGATTTGTCCAAGTCTGCAAAATATCCATTAGTGTCTGCAATCACCTCCTCGTTTGAATAAAATCTTTGTCCCGCCAGCCATTTCTTCAAATTGGGGAACAAATAGTAGTCCGAGGGAGCCAAGTCTGGAGAATAGGGGGGATGTGAAACGAGTTGGAATCCTATTTCCATTAATTTTGCGACCACAACTGCTGAGGTGTGTGCTGGTGCGTTGTCGTGATGGAAAAGGACTTTCTTGTGGGCCAATCGCGGGCGTTTTTCTTGCAGCTCGGTTTTCAAACGGTCCAATAACGATGAATAATATTCGCCTGTAATAGTTTTACCCTTTTCCAGATAGTCGATGAGGATTATCCCTTGCGAATCCCAAAAGACAGTCGCCATAACCTTTCCGGCCGAAGGAACGGTCTTCGCCTTTTTTGGTGCAGATTCCCCCTTGGTAACCCATTTTTTGGATTGTTGTTTGGTCTCAGGAGTATAGTAATGTATCCATGTTTCATCCACAGTGACGAAACGACGCTTAAAGTCCTCCGGATTCTTCTGGAACAGCTGCAAACCATCCTTGCAATACTTCACACGATTCCGTTTTTGGTCAAGCGTGAGCAATCGCGGCACCCATCTTGTGGATAGCTTTCTCATGTCCAAATGTTTATGCAAAATATTATGTACCCGTTCAGTCGAGATGCCCACAGCACTAGCAATCTCACGCACCTTAACTCTTCTGTCATCCATCACCATATCATGGATTTGATCAATGATTTCTGGAGTCGTAACCTCCACAGGCCGTCCAGAACGTTCAGCGTCACTTGTGCCCATATGGCCAGTCCGAAAATTTTGAAACCACTTATAAACTGTTCTAATCGAAGGTGCAGAGTCACCATAATGTTTATCAAGCTTCTCTTTAGTCTCCTGAGGCGTTTTGCCTTTCATAAAGTAATGTTTAATCACGACACGAAATTTCGTCCATATCTTGAAAATCACTCGACTTCCTTGATTCACACGAATGCCAAACACAAAGAAATAGACCAATATGGCTGAAACTTGGTGTGTGTTCATTCAAGAGATGCTACTAACTAAACATGACCTCGATACGCGCCGGTGGTGCCATCTCTCGGACTTTGCACGGACTTTTCAAACCAGCCTCGTATATATATATATGGCATATATATATATATATATATATATATATATATATATATATATATATATATATATATATATATATATATATATATATATATATATATGCATTTAGTTACAATGTTGCTATGATTAAAAAAGTTGGTTGCAAAATAAATTTACTAAAACTGTAGTTTTAATTCATTGTTAGGCCATGAATTCCAAAAAGCAGTAGACTAAAGATCAGTGCAGCAATCTAATTGAAATGTACCGTCAACATACTAACTTGTGGTATTCAAAAAGTATGGATTACAAAAATTAAAATAAAAGACAAGATTCACTCAAGGAAATTGGTAATACTTTTGAAACTAGCAGTGATGAAATCGATCGAAAAATCAAAAACTTGGTCAGTCAGTACAATAGGGAAAGAAGGAAATATAAAAGCATGAAAAAGTCTGGGGCTGGATACTCCTTTATTTCAAAATGGTGTAGATATGATGCTATGAGTTTTTTGTATGATAAGAATAAACCGAGGAAAGGAAGGGAAGGTGGTTTAAATTTGAATACGCAAGTAAGTTTCCAGTTCCAAATATTGGCATGTTCAAAAGTAAATATTTATTTGTTATTCTTATTTATATAAACTGTAAGTAAATCTTTGTATTATAATTACTGGTAATTATCTTGCCATGTTACTTGTCCCATTTGCGATATGAAATATTCGCTGAATTCGTTGCGTATTTCAATTGCCCGTGCACCAGGTTTTCTTGGCCGTCTTTTAATCGGTAGTAGAGACTGAAGTGGCTCTGCATCTTGTCACTATTCCTGTTTGTAAATTTTCCGTGTCAAATGAACCTGATGGAGAGTATATATCTTTTGATTGTGAATCTCTACGCAAGAAATGTACAAACATGTACATGCAAGAACTATTTTTTCTGCCTTTGCTATTTCTAAGAGCATAGGCTTACGTAAAACTCTAAACACGGAAGCTAAAATGCCAAAGACATTCTCCACTACTCTTCTTGCCCTCGAAAGGCGATAATTAAATATTCGGTTAGTTGATCCACGTTTGTGATGCCAGAAAAAGGTTTCATTATATTTAGTGATAATGGGAAGGCGTCGTCTGCCACTAAAACGTACGGTACTGGTACTGCTCGTCCCGGTAGGGGTGATTGTGGGGGCAAATTAAGTTTCGCACCTAGCAGTGCCTTTGCGAATCCAGTACTTTTGAAAACACCCCCGTCTGAGATTCGTCCTTGAGAACCAACGTGAATGTAAATAAATTTATAACTGGCATCGACTACAGCAAAGAGCACAATGCTAAATGTTCCTTTATAATTAAAGAATTCACTGCCGCTAAACTTGGGAGATTGTATAACGACGTGTTTACCGTCCATGCTCCCCAAGCACATAGGAAAGTTCCACATACAATTGTAGTCATCTGCAATTTCTTTCCATTCCTCAGGACCTGTGGGTACCTAAAAAATAATAGAAAACTATTAGTTATTTATATAATCTGTGCTAATGAACTTACAGTCCCTGGCCAAATTATTAGACGCACTGCAAGATTTCATGTAAAATATTAATTACCGAGTGATATTGTACCGTTTTATTATTTTAAATTTCAGCTTATATGCCAGACATGTCCCTGCTAATCTTTAATGGTCAACAAAAGTAATAAATAAATATATATATACATATATATATACATATATATATATACATATATATATATATATATATATATATATATATATATATATATATATATATATATATATATATATATATATATATATATATATATATACAGTCCCTGGCCAAATTATTAGACGCACTGCAAGATTTCATGTAAAATATTAATTATCGAGTGATATTGTACCGTTTCATTATTTTAAATTGATTTGTTTTTTATTTTTATATTATCCAATCAATTACCTATTTATTTGACATAAATAAAACAGCATTAATTTAGAAAGGCATAAGTTTATTAAGTTTTAAAGAAAACTGAAATTAATATTAGTAAAAGTCAATATTTAGTTGAGCCACCTTTAGCCGCTATCAAAGCTTTAATTCTGCGCGGCATACTATCAATGCAAGATTGTACTGTCTCCTGCATTTGATGATGATGATTCCACACATGAATAATCTTTTCTAGGAGCTGGGTTTTGTTGGTAATCACATCTTTAGCCACTTCTCTTTTCATCAGCTCCCACACATTTTCAATGGGGTTCATATCAGGACCAATCTAACAGAGGGATATTTTTTTCTGCCAAAAAAGCTTTAACAGACCGAGCAGTGTGGCAGGGAGCTCCATCTTGCATGAAAGTGAATGGTTCCCCATTTGGAAACCATTCTCTGAGCTGCGGAATCAACCGATTTTGTAATACTTCTTTGTACTGATCTTGCCTCATTATTCCTTTGACGACGTACAGACGTCCAGTGCCCTTGCCGCTGATGACTGACCAAATCATCACTTTGGTGGGATGTTTAACCGTCGGGACGACACAATCAGGATGAAACTTTTCTCCATGACGACGACGCACATACTGAGCTTTATTCTGCAAAATTTCGAATGTGCTTTCGTCACTGAAGCAGACCTGTCAAAAATAGGAAAAATATATAAACTTCCATGTTTATTTGCTTTATTTAACTGAAAATGATAATAATGTATCAATTATTGATTAAATTGCTGTATCTTACCGATCTCCAGAAGTCCACATCTTTGTCTTGCCATTGTTTGGCCCACTTCAGGCGCTTTGCTTTCATTGCAGCTGTTAACTTGGGCTTCCTGGCGGGGCGACAGGCCTTAAAATCTAATTCTTTCAATTTTCTTCGAACAGTGCGCTCAGAAGCATTTACGCTAGCATCCTGGAGTTGTGATTTTATTACCTTTGTGGTAGCAAATCTGTTTTCTACACAAATTTTCTTCAAACATCTCTCTGACCGTGGAGTGAAAATTGGTTTTCTACCGCATCTTTTCTTTCTTTTCGGGCTTAATTCCTTCCCTGACTCAATTTTCTTTTTTATGCGTCGTACACTAGCTTCAGAAACCTCCAATCTTCGTGATATTTCTCGGTTTGTAAATGTTTTCGCAATTACAAGGGCCTTCACTTCAGCTTTTTTACGTGGTGAAAGATCGCCTTTTCTACCCATAATGAAAATAATCCAGTTACTTTTTTAAAACACTGCATACAAAATAAACTAATAACTGAGTAGTATAAAACTGTTGAACAAACAATCACAGTCCATAAAGCCACAGAAACACGTCCGTACCTGACTCGATTCCGATCGCGACTGATACAGGTTTGTACTTATTTACGTTCATGTATCACTTTGTCAACACATTGTTGCCATATGTTAAAAATAAATACAAATATGTAGTCTACAACAATTCTTTTAAATAAAAATCAATAATATTGTAGTTTAAATATACCATTATTGCATAAAAACTCTTAAGAAACATAAAATTACTAAAAAAAATACAGTGCGTCTAATAATTTGGCCAGGGGCTGTAGGTCAAAATATCGGTTTCCATAATTTTTTTCTCTTTTTTTAGGACAGCGACAGCTCATCAGGCAGTAGTTTGAATGACACCCAAAGTCCAACTTATGATGAGAAAGTAACGGGAACCTACCAGAAATGCCTTCACCAATTTCAGAAGAACAATCTTCATTATGTGACGGTCAAGCGGACATAGGGAAACGGGATAATTTATTTCCTGTTCCCAAAGCGATCATCAAAAAAACCAAGCCAACTGCTACCAGTATCCGTCAAGAGGCATTTAATACGATGAAATCAGTATATGATAGCAGGAAAACAACGCGTGATGATTACGAGGTGTTTTGGTGAACTTGTAAGTTTAAAAACAATGTACGCAAAAGCTACCGTGCAACACTTAATAAACAATATATTGTACGACGCAGAGATAGGCAAATATGATGAACCAACAACTATATATTATGCTGGTACATCTACATCATCAAGTTACGGCTCACCATTACCCCTTTCGATTCAATGTAATAACTTGAATAGTGAAACCAGTATGAATGAAGAACAAGTGAACAACAATATAAATACTAGTGGCTGTCAAGAAAGGGTGCCCCAACAGATTCGTGAGGACCTTTTGGGGTGGACTGATACCACCTCTTTTGGCATCAACCCAGAAAATGAATAATAATAATAATAGCTTTGTGTTTCTTTAAATTTTGATTATAAATAATTACATGTTTTATCTGCTCTATTTTATGACCCCTTATTTATCTGATTAAACTCTAGGTAAATAATTGGGCTTACCTTGATATAATGTTGAAGAGCATCATACAGGGCCTCACATACATCTGGTATGATTCGTGATACAGAAGAATTTGAAATTTTGAATAAATATTTTAAAGATTGAAAACTGTCCCCAGTGGCTAAGTACCTCAGAGTTACTGCCGGGCGATCCTTCACCGAAATTGCGTCCCGGTAATTTGTATTTTTCTTGGCGATTTTGGGTCCTAACAAATTAATTAACAATTGAAAATCGCTACTTCACATTCTGGTAAAATTGTGGAAGGAAGATCTCAATTCGCCATTTAACTCAATATCGTCGGTGCTTAAATCAGCCAATAATTCTGCTGTGCCGTAATTAACTCTCCTTTTTAATAGATAACTGACCCAATATCTTTGTTTTTTTTTCTATTTTGGTCATTATTTAAAAACAAATACCACAGCTAATTATAAAAAAATTGTCGTCGGAGGCCATTCTTGCGAGACTAAACAAAATGGGAAAAAGAAAACGAAGACTAACAACAAAACTTTTAGAACAGTCTACAGAAACTGTTTGAAAAAAACAAAACATGTTTTGTTTATTGAAAACAGAACTGTTTTTTTAAACTGTCCGTTTGGTGGAAACCCGGCATAATAGTCGCACACGCGAGAAAATACACCGACCGAAAACAAGTGACGGGGAAGTCCCCGTTCCGTTCGACAGACGCGCACACGGGTTGATTAATCTCAGGATTGCCAACCTTATGATTGTTTTTTTTTTAATTTTAGATAAAGGGTGTTTTTTATAGAGGTATAAAACTTTAAGTTGGCAACACTTTTTTAACTGGCGGCCATTTTGTCAGCTGTCAAGTGATTTATGTTTTAGTTTGGTTTGGCATTTCAACATGAATAGACTGAGGCCTGAACAACGCTTCTAAATTGTGCAAATTTATTTTGAAAATCATGGTTCTGTTCGAAATACGTATCGCGCACTACGTCCATTTTACGGTCAACATAATCGTCCATCAGAGCAATTAATTCGATTAACTATGGAACGTTTTCGCACCACGTTTACTCTAAATGATAATACGCATCCACAGAGACGTCGTACAGTGCGTACAGAAGAAGTCATTGCTACTGTAGAGCGTAGCGTAGAGGAAGACCCGAATCAGTCTATCCGCCATCGTGCACAGGAATTGGATATGTGTCCATCCACTTTATGGAAGATTTTGCGGAAAGATCTTGGTTTGCGTGCTTACAAAATCCAACTCGTGCAACAATTGAAGCCACACGATCACCTAGCAAGGCGTAGATTCGGTGAATGGGCCCAAAACAAGATTGCCGTTGATCCCGATTTTCATAAGCGAATTTTGTTTAGCGATGAAGCTCACTTTGGTTGAATGAATACGTCAATAAACAAAACTGCCGTATTTGTAGTGATGATAATCCTCAAGTGTATGTTGAGACACCGTTACATCCAGAAAAACTGACTGTTTGGTGTGCTTTATGGGCTGGTGGCATCATTGGTCCGTACTTCTTTAAAAACGATGCTGGTCAGAACGTTACGGTCAATGGTGACCGCTATAGAGCCATGATTACTGACTTTTTCGTTCATCAATTGAACAACCATGATGTGCAGGAGCTGTGGTTTCAACAAGACGGCGC
Source organism: Pachyrhynchus sulphureomaculatus (assembly GCA_019049505.1). NCBI lineage: Eukaryota > Metazoa > Arthropoda > Insecta > Coleoptera > Curculionidae > Pachyrhynchus > Pachyrhynchus sulphureomaculatus. Next base: position 250,386,301 of record CM032447.1, read on the forward strand.
AACATGTCACACAGCTCGTGCCACAATTGATTTATTGAAGGAAACGTTAGGTAACCGCATAGTTTCACGTTTCGGACCCGTGAATTGGCCTCCAAGATCGTGCGATTTAACGCCGCTAAACTATTTTCTGTGGGGATATGTGAAGTCGCTAGTCTACGCCGATAAGCCCGAAACGATTGACCACTTGGAGGACAACATTCGCCGCGTTATTGCCGATATACGGCCACAAATGTTGGAAAAAGTCATCGAAAATTGGACCTCCAGATTAGACTACGTCCGAGCTAGCCGTGGCGGTCATATGCCAGAAGTCATATTTAAATTATAATGCCAGAAGATTATCTTTCGAATAAAGTAAATTTCATGTCAATTTAAAAAATTCATTTTTGTTTTATTCCATTTCAAAGTTCTATACCTCTATAAAAAACACCCTATATTATTTTTTTACTTCACAATATCGATCGTCTATTATTTTCAATGGGGGGCTGGGGGCCCTTTGTATCCACGGGGCCTTGGGCTGCAGCCCAAAAAGCCCTCAAGTAGATCCGCACCTGATTTCCAGTATTTCCGGTATTATCCAATCTTTCTTTCTCTTCATTTCATGCCTTCCAAGTACTTTTTTTCCAGCTTTTAATAAGGCGTTTTCGCAGGGCCACAGCTAATGTTTTCTTTTAACCTGACATCGTTGTTAAACATTCTTTATACTGCTCATCCTTCAATTTATCTAAATTCATTTTTAGTGTCTAGGCATCTTGTAATTTTTCTGAGTCTAGTGAGAGAGTGGCACCATCTCACTTGGATACGTTTTCACGCTCTTTACACAATTCCTGAAACGGTTGTTAATTAGTATATAATCAATTTGATTTCTGACTACGCTATGTTCATTAGCGGCCGGTGATATCCATATATAAAGCCTTCTAGGAGGTAGTTCGCAGAAGGTATTTTTTATTACTAGGTTTCTTTCTTGGCAGTACTCAATAAGTTTATCCCCCCTTTCATTTCTATTTCCTAGCCTGAAATTACCGACGATGTCAACAATACTTCCTTTGCGTATCTTTGCATTAAAATCCCCCGTTATTATATTTAAGTCATATTTTTTAAGTTTTTTATCAGGTTATTGTAAAAATTGATTTTTCCTCACTGCTATCCTTTGTGGGTGCATATATTTGGATAAGGTTAATATTAATGGGGTATGCTCTTATTTGTTTCATAATCATTAGACGGCATGAAATTCGTGACTGACTGGAGTTCATTTTAATAATTATAAATAAGGAAACCCAAATATGCAAGTGAAAAACTTTAAAATATGCGCATAAATATTCAAATAATTTTCTCAAAATATGCACATACATGTTGTAAATATGCAGTAAAAAAAATCGAAGTAGACTTGAAAAATGTAAATTTATTGTTTCACATTACATGATACGAGTACTATACACATGTAGCAACAAAAAACCCATTTTAAATTTTCAACATACAGGGCGAATGAACTAAATTTAAATATAATATTATACAAAGTAAAAAATAAATATAAATAATAATGTATTTTATTACTTTACTTGAAGATGAACATATAATAATAATAATGTAGGTACATATTATAAAAACCGGTCAAGAGCAAGTTGAACTTGCACAATTAGTGTTCCGTACGTTGATTGTTTTTAAAATAAAAATTTTTGTTAGGGTGGTATAAAAATGATCAGTGACTTCACAAAACACACCCCAAATGAGTTTTCAACAAAGTTTGTTTCCAATCTTTACTGAAAACTGGTGACCTTGAAATTTTGTTTTTTTTTATATACCAAATAAATTATTAAAGGTAATGCACTTGTGATAATTTTCGTTCAATCTATACCCCGTGGAGAATATTCCAGAATTTTTTCAAAATTTTTTATCAGTACTTTTCAAGATAAGGTAGAGGACAGCGATTTTTTAAAAGTAATACGAAGAAAAGTGTGCGCAAGTATTACATTACATTTTTTTACTCGTGTTTTCACAAGCTTTCATTTGACACCACACTCGATGACCTAGTAAAAAAAAATTTTTTTCACTTCCGATTTCACCCCTCAAAACGAACCCCTTAAGTCAAAATTTATTTTACGGTGGTATAAAATGATCAGTGACTTCACAAAACACACCCCAAATGAGTTTTCAACAAAGTTTGTTTCCAATCTTTACTGAAATCTGATGACCTTGAAATTTTTGTTTTTTTTTTATATACCATATAAATTATTAAAGGTAATGCACGCGTGATAATTTTCGTTCAATCTACACCCCGTGGAGAACATTCCAGATTTTTTCGAAATTTTTTGATAAGTACTTTTAGAGATAAGGCCCGGGACAGCGATTTTTCGCGAATTTTTAAAAATAATACAAAGAAAAGTGCGCGCAAGTATAATATTATATATATATTTTTTACTCGTGTTTTCACAAGCTTTCATTTGACACCACACTCGATGACCTAGTAAAAAAATTTTTTTTTCACTTCCGACTTCACCCCCCAAAACTAACCCCTTAAGTCAAAATTTAATGCTCAAAACTACATGGCTCTGATGAGGCCATCAATTCCTATATTATTACCAAATTTCACCTTTCTATGTCAAATAGTTTCGGAGAAAATCGGGTGTGACAGACAGACAGACAGACACCGAAGTGATCTTATAAGTGTTCCGTACGGAACACTAAAAATTTATATACGTAGTAAACAGCATAATAAAACATACATTTTAAAATTGATACATACAGGGCGATGCAACTAAGTAAGCGGAAATATGCAAATATTGCAAAAGACAGGGTCGCCGTTAGTTATAAAAACAATAAACTACTAAATGTTTCTCAAAATTCTCCATTAAAAAGTTTTGTCTTCTATCGTTGTATAAAAATTTATAAATTGAGAAACTCCTTTCCACATCGACTGATGTAATAGGGGCGTTTTTAAAATTATTTAATAGCATAGGATCTAAATCAATGGAATCAGTAAAATCCCCCTTTAAAACATTAGCTACTTGGCTGACAAATTGAAACCCACTATTTTTTTCCATAACATTTCGAAATTTTTGAAAAATTTTGCTCCCAATTTTACCTGCAACATTTTCAAAAGCAACCTCAAATTGTTTTATTAGTTGAACACTTCGGGTTAATGGCAAATTAGATTCCTCCATTTGAGTTATGGTTTTAGAAACAAAGCTATAATTTGTTTTTTAAGAAAGGAAAGTTGTTGTTTTATCTCCTTGTTTTTGAATAATCGGTTAAGTTCTGTAAGGGATTGGGAAGATTCGTCTGATAATTCTGCAATTAGACCATCTAGTTGACAGAAGTTGTCGCAATAAAAAAATGTTGCTTCCAACCAAGTGCCCCATCTTGTAATAACAGGCTGAGGTGGAAGAGGGGTGTTTGGTAGTTTTTCTTTGTAGAACTGAATCCTTAAAGGCGCTTTAAGAAAGATCTTCTGCATGTTAGAAATTAAGCTATTCACAAGCGGAAAATGATTCCTAATTTCCTCAGCAACCCTATTTAAAGCATGAGCGAGACATGTTACATGTATTAAGTTTGGATAAAAATTTTTCAAATTTTGCCCGGCCTTTATCATGTACGGTGCTGCATCTGACAAAATAAGCAAAAAATTATCTCCTGGAACAGGCGTAGGAAGAAAAAACTGCGATAGTTCCTCTTGAACAAATCTGGCCACTGTCAATGCATTTGTTTTTTCTAACTGTTTGGAAGCAATCAGATAAGATTTTGGCAAAATATCGTCGCTAAGAACTCCAATCAATAGATGCGCAATATACCGTTCTCTTGAATCGGTGGTTTCATCAATACATATGTAAAAATGTTCGTTGCGAATTTTTACCTTTAATTTCCTCAATTACCTGTGAATACAAGGAGCTTACGTCGTTTCTCCATAGTGTTGTTTCACCTGGGATATTAAATTTGCAATACTTCTGGAGGAAGGAAGTAAAGTTGATTACGTAGCTTCGATAACGGAATGCTTGATGTCATCATTGCACGGCATAGATCTCGATTAACGATGTCTTGTTCATTTAGCTCTTTATTTTTGTACGTTGACTGGAAACATTGCATTAATGTGTGTTGTGGCCTATCTCCAGGTTTCGTTTTACTCAATTTGGCAATGTGACAAGCAGTTTTCATGTGTTGCTCTATTTCAAATTTTTTATCGCATGGCATCTGCAATAAAAAAAAAGAAAATTTAATTAAAATCCCAAGGAAAAAATTCGTTAAATAGAAATTTCGTTAAATAGAAAACTAGGTGCTTAGGGCAGGCAAAAATTAAAATTCTGCTTTGTACCTTTTTTATTAGATTACCTAGAAATACATACGTTTACGTATGTATTTCTATTTCGTGGGTTCGTTAAATAGAAATTTTGTTCGTTAAATCGAACAAAAATAACTTAAATATTTAAAATAGCATCAACGGCAAAATCCTGACAAAAATTTCGTTATGTTTAAATATTAAACGAAAATGAAATACCCTGTATATTCAATAGGTATTCAAAAATTATACTTACAATTTTAACACATGCAGAACAGTAGATTTTTCCCATATCTATTCTTAGTTCTTTGTATGGTTTAATCCACACTGACACACTACTGGCTTTGGGCATTTCACTGTAGTAAAATACGACTCACAAGATAAAAAGCACAAATCGACGTAACCACTTTAAAAGCACAACCAAAAATGAAATCTAATAAATTAATAATACAAGTATGCTCTGATGGCCGTCTGGAGTTTACTGACTGGTTTTTACTGACCATAAAATAATAAAATTTATTTGGGGAAAACCACCGGCGCGGCGGCGGCGGCCTAAATATTGGCCTTATTCCGAAAAATGAATGAAAACGCCTGCCAAAGACCTACATTATTATAAATTCCTTCAAATATGCACATATATGCTATTTTTAAAGCATTTATGCAAATATTTAGAAAAATGCATATAATATGCAATATATGCGCTTCGCATATTTGGGTGTCCTTAATTATAAGAGTTGAGTTTCGGATCGCAAAGTGTGTGCATGTGAATCTAACGCCCGGCAATGACAACTCGTTCAACGAGCATTATTACGGTAGTGTTTCGATTTATTTAATTATTTTGTCGATTGTAAACGAGAGGGACTAGAAATAAAGCAGAGTGTAGTGTTAGAATTAAGACAATCAGTAAAAAATTTAGAGGTTTATGAGAATAATTCTGTGAAATTGTATCAAGCTAACGAAACGATAAGCGACGACCTTGACCGTTTTACTGCGTTTAAGTTGAGCGAACCACCGGAGAACGGTGATAAGAGGTATAAACAACAGTTTTTTTTTTCTTTTTCTCTCGTGTTTGAAAATGGCATTTACGACGAGCACACGTAAAGTGTTTATAACAGAAAGAACAATGGATAGCGATGATTATACATCAGGCGACTCGAAAAGAGGAAGAGTCGAAGAAAAAGGAGAGCCAGTGGGATTATTCAAAAAGAGTAAAAAGCTGATAAGAACACCACAGAAAAAGAAAAACGAAAGAGTAAATAAGACAGACAATTTGATAGAAATGATCAGAGAGCTAATGTCAGATATAAAGGAAATAAAACAAGAATGAAGTATTGGGAGGAAAAAAAATAATTAGAGAAAACATAAGAAGTATGGATTTGAAGATGAGTAGGCTGGAAAAAGACAACGTAAGGGATAATATTGTAATATCGGGAATGAGATTTGAAGTGAACAACCAAACAGATCTGAAATTGGGTGTAGGAACATTTTATGGGGAGCGCAAAAGTACAGGTTAAAGTGGTGGATAAAAATAGGAGCGACTATATACAAGATAGAACTTGGAAACACGAGAGATAAAGAAGCTGTGATGAAAAATAAAAACAAACCGAGAAATCTAAGAGAGAGAGTTTACATAAACAACGATTTAACAGAAGATGAACGGGCAATTCAAAAGAAATTGAAACATATAGTAGAAAACGAGAGAAAAAAAATGGAAAAAGAGCGAAAATAGGATATCAAATAATCATAACACAGGGCAACAAAAAAATATTTTTGTTTTGGTGCCTGAGATTTTGGAGCTGATTTTAACTATATTTGGGACGCTAAATCTATACATGCAATCCGTTTTTCTCTATCAGCTCTACTTTTTTAGATACATCAACTTATCTACCAATGTGGTTTTTATTCAGTATATTCATTTATGAGAGTTCTAAAATTATTATATATTCATTAATGTAGGTACAATGGTTTTATTGTCAGTCTGTAATTGAGTAAATTCCAGGTAAATCTATAAATAGTGGAACCATTGCCTATCAGGTACCTGAACTGACCCTTTTAATCACCTAACTCGGGTAAGTCTCGTCAGTTTGTGCGTTCTTACTAATGAGAGTAGATCGAATTCGGCGTGTTATTTTATGTTAAGAAAAGAGTGTTTTTTGTGTTATTGAACAGAATTAAAATGAGTTCAGGTTCCAGTTCAAGAAGAAGTTGTGTAAATCAACCTGATGTGTTTTGCTATATATGCGGAGAATACATGTTTCAACAAAACAGACAAACTATTACTGACTTTGTAAAGCGAGCGTATCTTGGATACTTTGGAGTTAAGCTTGGTGATCAGGACAAAACGTGGGCCCCGCATCTCGTATGTAAAACTTGTACAGAGCATTTACGGCAGTGGACTACCGGGAAAAGAAAATGTCTAAAATTCGGCGTACCAATGGTTTGGGAGAACCAAAAAACCACTTCAATGATTGTTATTTCTGTTTAGTAAATACTAATGGAATCAATCGAAATAACCGCAGTAAGTGGACTTATCCCAATTTAGACTCGGCAATACGCCCTATCCCGCACTCAGATGAAATACCGATTCCAACATTTCATCAGCTACCACATATCTCTGATGACGAATATTTTACCTCTGATCGCTCTTCTGATGCTAATAAAAGTTCTGCTGCTAATGAAACTAACAGTGACTATGAGGGGACGTCATCAGTTCCTCAACGCTTCAATCAAAATGAATTAAATGATCTCACCAGGGATCTCAATTTATCGAAAAAAGCTTCTGAAGTACTGGCTTCTAGGTTGAACGGCAAAAATTTACTGGAACAAGGAACCAAAATTATCTTTTACCGTACAAGAGAAAAAGATCTGCTACCATTCTTTTCTCAAGAAGACAATCTTGTATTTTGTCACGAAATTAGGGGACTCATGAAAGAAATGGGACTTTCTGAATATATTCCAGATGATTGGCGCCTATTTATTGACAGTTCAAAGCGAAGTTTAAAATGTGTCCTTCTACATAATGGGAATAAATATGGTTCAATACCACTAGCTCACTCAACGAAACTGAAAGAAGAATATAATACCATAGCTTTGGTCTTGCAGAAGATAAAGTATTACGAACATCAATGGATGATTTGTGTAGACTTAAAAATGGTAAACTTTCTTCTTGGGCAGCAAAGTGGTTACACGAAATATCCGTGTTTCTTGTGCCTCTGGGATAGTAGGGACAAAACACACCACTGGGTTAGATTGGCCTCAGAGAGAAAACATGGACGTTGGGGAAAAGAATGTCATTAACGACGCTTTGGTTGAAAGAGAAAAAAATCATACTTCCTCCGTTACATATAAAGTTGGGCTTAATGAAGCAATTTGTAAAGGCTCTTGATAAGAATGGGTCTTGTTTTGCATATATAGGGGTAAAAATGCATCAGTTGAGCACAGAAAAACTCAAAGCAGGGATATTTGACGGCCCACAAATAAGACAATTAATTAAGGATCCTGCCTTCATAAATTCAATGAATCAAGTTGAACGAGAAGCTTGGACATCATTTGTTGCAGTTGTAGAAAATTTTCTAGGCAAACATAAAGCTCAAAACTATGTTAAAATGGTTAACAAGATGCTTAATAGTTTCAAATCCTTAGGGTGCAATATGAGTATTAAAATACACTATTTACACAGCCACTTAGACCGTTTTCCAGAAAATTTAGGAAACATGAGTGAGGAACAAGGTGAAAGATTTCACCAAGATATTAAAGTTATGGAGGACCGCTACCAAGGAAGATGGGACATGCACATGATGGCAGATTACTGCTGGAATTTAAAAAGGGACTGTTTAAAAAAACATTCAAGAATGTCGCGGAAAAGAAGCTTTCCAAGTGTTGAGTGACTATTTCATTTCTTCAATGTTTTTTTTTTGTTTGTAAGTACGACATAATATTGTATTTTGTATAACTAAAATAAAAATTTCGTATCTACTTTTGTTTACTACACTTACGGATTTGAGTTACAATAATGTAACTTATATTTCTCTAAAATTGTATATCTTAAAAATTTGAGCTCCTAGGTACAAATGAATACGTTATTTGAATTCAGGACATCAAATTGATATAGAATCAGCTCAAAAAACCTCGACACCAAAACAGCTGTTCCCCTGTGAATCGAAGGAAGAGAATATAAATGGGACATTAAGGAAGAAAAACTGAAAGAACAAACAAAGAACGCTACGACCATCAAGTCAAAAAACTAAGA
>CM032447.1:250394916-250583798 GCA_019049505.1 Pachyrhynchus sulphureomaculatus
CCTTTGACAAGGTTTGGCATGAAGGATTAATGCAGAAACTTAAAAAATACCTACCAAAACAACTTACTGAAATACTCCATCCATACATAACAGACAGATACTTTCGTGTAAAACAAGAAGAAGCCTACTCTGAACTGAAAGAGATTAAAGCAGTGGTGCCACAGGGTAGTGTACTGGGTCCGACTCTATACCTGTTATACACTTGTGATATCCCACAACCAGAAAATGACATTATTGCCACATTTGCGGATGATACTGCCATCTTGGCTGTTGGGAACAATAATATAGAATCAACTGTAAAACTACAAGAAGCAATCACTAAAATAGAAACATGGACAAGAAAATGGAGAATCAAATTAAACGAAGCAAAATCGGTGCAAGTCGACTTTACCAATAACAAAATAGTACAAATTCCTGCAAACATCAACGGGCAAAATATTCCTTACGCAAACAAAACCAATTATTTGGATATGACGTTAGATGCGAAACTATGTTGGAAACCTCATGTAAAAATAAAAAAAGAACTAAAAATAAAAAGTAAGAAAATGTATTGGTTGATTGGCAGAAACTTCACTCTGTTTCTCCAAAATAAAATCTTGTATAAACAAGTGCTTAGACCAGTATGGACGTATGGTGTGCAGATATGGGGGTGCACCAAAAGGAACAAACGAATAATGATCCAACGCTTTCAAAACAAACTACTAAGAAGCATTATAAACGCTCATTGGAATGTTAGAAACAGCGACCTCCATCGAGACCTGGGTATGGAGACTGTTGACGAGATAGTCAACAACTATGCCAGAAGCCATGAAATGCGACTACATCATCACGAAAATGTTGAGGCCATCCAGTTACTCGACACCACTGGTCTGGAAAGAAGACTGAAGAGACTTAAACCTTTTGAGCTAGTGCAGCGATAAAAAAGCAGAGCACAGTGCGGAAGTGCGCGCGTTAAACATAGTGTGCAAGAACATTATAACACTAAGGACGCTGTTGAGTATACCTTAGTTTAAACTATATGCATGTTAATAATTTAGGTTAGATTAAAATTGCTCATTGGTCAAGATGACCAGATTGTAATACCATAAACGACCATCTGATGTTTATTTAAAAAAAAAAATATGGTATAGAAGCTGCGACAATCACAGAGACAACACAACAAAGAATGGAGTCAGTCGAGATGTGGTGCTATCGCTAAATGCTGCGTGTTTCTGGAAAGTTGATTCCAACTGAAAAAGCACTTACTTTGGTCATATTATGAGAAGCCAAAATTACGAACTCTTGCAACTTATAATTGAGCGAAAAATAATCGGTAGGCGAGAGGACCAGGAAGGCACCGCAATTCCTGGTTGAAAAACTTACGACAGCCGTAATAGGTAAAATCAGATTGCAAATGTAATCGCCAACATCCTTAGAAAACGAGGCACATTAAGAAGATGAGTTAAACAATATTTAATTTTTTTTATATAGAAGTTTACATCAGACATAATAATTTTTAATACAGGCTGGAAAAAGCAATTTCGGGTTGGTTTTAATACGCAAATCATATAAACTAGCCTCAGCCGAATTTCTTCATTTATTTAAATTAGTAAAAATATTAAAAAATGGTCTTTTGCTTTAAAAAAACAAGCACCGAGCGAGTTTTTTTCTATAATGGCTTCAAATGTTCCTAAGACCTACCGGAATCAAAATCCATCAAAAGTTTGGAACCACCGCATATTTTTATTTGATTCGGCTGCGGGACACCGTGCGTAATAAGGCCTCTATGGCTTGGACATTTATACTTTTCTCTCCGTAAATATAATAAACATTAAAATAATCAAACTTATATACAACGCTGTTAATAACAGTTAAAAATTATTAATTGTACTAAATATAACTCCAACGGATTTTCACATTTTTTTAGGTTTTTTTTATTTTATTATTTCTCTAGTTAGTTTAGAAGGTAGTCACATACAAGCGATAAATTAAGCTCATTTAATACAAAACCTGATCTAGGAATTGTTAAAATTTAAAACGTAAGAAATATAATTTGTTGACTGAGCGATAATCGATTTAATTTACCGACATATTTGTTAAAGATTTTCTTTTTATTCTTTGGCTAATGAAAATATTGTATCGCGAAATTGAAATTTTCGTTGATCCGACTGTTGTCACGTATGTTTGGTTTTGAAATCTTTTTGGTAGATTTTACCTAGTTGATACACAAGACAATTTTTTTTCCAATTAAAATTTTGAAAGCAAATCCAATAAATAATACAGTTTTCAATAACACAGGCCGGCAAATTTTTTACCCAGAAACCAGAATATACACTACCGTCAGAAAGTTCACTCTAACTGCCAAAATTTGATACCTAATTAAACCCTTTTATTATATTGGGTAAATTTAATTGTTTTTAACAAGTGTCCATCATAAAATTGTTTAGATAAGCCTTTTTGGTGAAATCGCAAATTAAAAACCAATTAGAACAAATTTCCAAGTTTTGCATGATAATCGTTTTGAGGCGAATTCTGAGAATTCCAGTTCAAGTAAGAACTCATTTCGTGTTTCTAGGGATTATAGAAATTCCTAGTGACATTTTATGATAAAAAAACCTTTTGGAAATTAATCATTCGCAGACAGTATTTTGTCAATGATACAAGCTCAATTGTTTTGTGAAAATGCCAAAAACACAGACACAGCTATAACAATGTCCAGCAGACGTAATCGCAGCCCAACCGCACCAGAAATTACGGCTCAAGTAAACTTGGAGCAGCTCATCCCCATGAGCGTGACAACCGTGAAGAACAGGTTAGCAGAAGGTGGACTACACGGGAGAGTTGCAATAAGGAAACTACTTATTAGGCAAGTGAATAAACGTAAACGATTAGAATGGGCCCGAGAAGATGAAAATGGACATCAGAACAATGGAAGTCCGTTCTTTGGAGCCACGAATCTAAATTCGAAATTTTCGGTTCAAATCGACGAGTTTACGTGCGGCGGTCAGTTGGAGAGAGGATGTTGTCCTGTCGGTTGCCTACAGTAAAACATGGTGGAGGTTCAGTAATGGTTTGGGGATTGTTTTGGCAACGGTAAAGTTGGAAAAATCTTTAGGATAGAAGGAATCATGCGAAAAGAACAATATCAAGAAATTTTGCTAACTCAAATGCTTCCTTCTGGTATTTTTCAGGGGAAATTTATTTTTCACCATGACAACGACCCTAAACAATCTGCTAACAAATTAGAGAACTTTTGGACCAATGGAAATCCGATGACGTCCTAAAAGTGATGACTTGGTCTCCACAATCACCCGACTTGAACCCCATCGAATTGCTGTGGGACCATTTGGTCAGGTGTGTTCGAAAACTCAATCCAACATCAGAAAATCACATGTGGGCCGAAACTCTGTAAACGGTTTTACAAGCATAATGGAAAATCATGAATATTTTTAAAATAAATAATGTGAAAATAAATAATAATTCATTGAAACTCTCGTCTTGAGACTGATATAACTAGGTGGGCAAATATTTTCTGACGGTAGTGTACTTTTCCGAAGGTTTTTGACGCGCTAAATTCGAATCCAAGGTCACAATTTCTGATAGCTCCCGTTTTCGAAATATTCTAACCTAAAAGTTTAAAAATCACGGTTTTTTTTCGAGATATTTGTGGTTATGTTACATCGAAAGGTAATTTTTTTTATGAAACCATTAATGGGGTCCGAAAGAACTACTCTTCCTTTTCAAAATGCTTTTGGATTTGTCTGGATATTTTTTTTATCTTTGAGAAATCGTATGTTGAATTTAAGTAGTTAGACTTATTTCTCGATTTTGGAAAAATGAAAGGCATCGAATAAATAGAATTCTTCGACGCATAATTTTTCTATATGTTTATTAAACTCAAAATAAGTCAAATTTAAAACATCCTTCACCATAATTTAACAATCATTATAGAAGTTAATGCGTCGAAAAATTGTATTTATTCGAGGCCTTTCATTTTCCAAAAATCGAGAAATAAGTCGAAATACTTAATTTCAGCAACATACGATTTTTCAAAGAGAAAAAAGATATTCGGACAAATCTAAATGCGTTTTGAAGAGGAAGAGTAGTTCTTTCGAACCCCATTAATGGCTTGATAAAAAAAAAATAAGCTTTCGATGCAACATAACCTCAAATATGTCGAAAAACCGTGATTTTCGCACTTTTAGGTTAGAATATCTCGAAACAAGGAGCCATCAGAGAAATGACCGAATTCAGCGCGTCAAAAATCTTCGGAAACGTATATTCTGGCTTCTGGGTAAAAGCTTTGGCCAAATTTTGTCCGCCTGTGTAATCAATTCTCCTGTAAGCGGCAAATAATTGTTCCACGATTTCATTAGTTTCGAATTTAACTTTTAAGTTGAAGTTACCAAATCAATGTTTTAATTTAATCCATTATGGACTTCTATGGTTGAGATGGAAAAAAAACTGACGTGACGACTCTAGAATTTTTTAATTCTAAAAATCCCAAAAATGGCAATATCATATGTTCGAAGTACATTTCCTTCTATAAACACAAATGTAGCTTATTGCTTTTGCTTTTGTTATTCAAACATAAGCAAAAAGTGAAATAATACCAGCGAAAATTCTATGAAATATACAGACTCCCATGCCTTCCGTTGCCTTCTTTAGAGCAATATCGCTCAAAAATTATACAAAACTTCCACACTTCAAGTTCCAAAAAATTTACAATCAATATCTCATTAAATTGAAGAAATGGGGTTTAAACATGAATGTAGACAAAACTGAATATCTGAACGTTGAAGGTGAGGCAAACGATCTCCAGCTTCAAGGAACAATGAAAGGTTGCCAAGAATTTAAATACTTCGGAAGCATAATATCAGAAAAGGCAAACACAGACAGAGATACTCAGAAAAAATTAACACAGGGAAGAAAATGTATACAAATGCTAAATTCGCTACTGTGTCACCATCGAAGATTACATTAAAAACGAACACAATGATATATAGGGTAAACGTTGAATCTATACTGACTTACGGCTTAGAATGCTGGCAATGAATACTCGAGATAGAGATAACATAGATTAAAAGCAACTAAAACGGACTACTTGCGACGATCCTGTGGAGTGTCAAAATTAGATCATATATATACGTAATGAAGAAATCAGACAAGGAGCAAAGATGACAGAGACAGTGATAGATCGAATAGAAAAACATTTGATATGGTACGTAACGTTGACCGAAAAAGGTTCTACAATATGTACCGTGGAATAAAAAAAAAAGGGAAGACCAAGAACGACATGGAGAGAAAATATTGAGAAGGCAATAAGTTCCAGAGATTTAAAAGAAAACAAATAGTAGGACAGACAAAGATTGGGTATGATAGTGCGGGAAGTGGCCAAGGCTGTAGAACCCCCGCTTTTATATATATATATATATATATATATATATATATATATATATATATTATTTATATATATATATAAATACAGTTGTGGTCAAAATAATAGCAGTGGTTCAATAAAAATAACTAAAACTGTTGAAAGGTAACTGCAAAATTCCATTAAGGCAAAAAATATTTTATCGTTTAAAAACTTTATCAACTGTGTTGAGGTTTCCAACAAAAAAATATGTATATAAAAATAAATATAAACAAAATATTTACGTTTTTTGTAGCAGGAGATGAATTTTGCTTGATCAAAATAATAGCAGTGTTCGCTTAACACTGGTGTGTTTCAAACCTAAATGGTCAACACAACTTCAGGAGATTGTGGAAGTGGACGTAACTCCTAGGACGGTACGACGACGACTTAAAGAAGCAAAGTTACCAGCAAGAAGTCCGCGTAAGTTACCCTTGTTAAATATTAGACACAGAAAGAGGCGATTAGAGTTCGCGAAGGAACATATTGAATGCAGAATATGAAATGCCACTTAAATGGGTTTTTATGCATGACAATGACCTAAAACATAGCAGTCGATTATTAAACAATTTTTAGAAAAGAAAAAAATTTATGTCTTAAATTGGCCAGCTCAGCCCAGATTTGAACCCGATAGAAAATCTGTGGGGGATATTAAAGTAGCGTAGCACGTGAGAAACTTAAGAATCAAGACGAGCTCTGGGCTGTAATCAGAGATTCTTGGAAAAGCATTCCTGTTTTTAGATGTCAAGATTTGGTTAACTCTAGGCCGCGACGCTGTGAAGCTGTCACAGCCAATAAAGGGTTTACAATTAAGTATTAGGTGTGTCTGATGCTCATAAAAGAAAAATATTGTTAATTAGTTGTACAGTTTTTTTTAACAGTAATTTTAGTAAAACACTGCTATTATTTTGTCCACCATAATTTTTAGAAATTTGTCGTTTTTCTTTGATTTTTAAGAATTTAATTAACTAGCCTTATATTACTTTGATACATCTTAGGTGGGCTTCAAAGTTACCATATTTATGTTTTAGTTGTTCTATTAAAAAAATAAATATGTTTTGATAAAAAATCAGTAAGCACTGTAATATATATATATATATATATATATATATATATATATATATATATATATATATATATATATATATATATATATATATATATATATATATATATATTATAATTTCGCTTGGGAGTTATCGCTACCAATAACCAAACAGACGACAGATTGACAAATAGACCAATGAAAACGCAAAAAACTGTTTTTTGTGATCCAAAAATGGACAAAAAACAATACTTTCCTCAGCCAGAGAACTAAAAGATGAAAAAAAAACTATGTCTATGCATAATTTATGATATACAAATGACAAAAACATCACGTATTTTTACACTAGGAATTGTATTAAATTATTTTTTTAATCCTGTCTACAGAGTAAAGTCATTAAAACAGAGGGTATTCTTAAAAGTTGCTGAAAGATTTTGATAATTTTTGGGTTTGGGCATACTGTGCGGGATTACAATATGACTTGCCGAATATGTATTTATGCTATTTAGGCCATCCCTCAAGTGTTTTGACAATGTTGTCATACTGCTAGTGTAAAACAGAAATGGTTAATTTTGACATAGAAACTAGCTGTATATTTAGTTAACTTTGAAATCACTTTTGTACACAGGTGGCCAAAAACAGAGACAAAGAAAACATGTATTTTTAAATTTAGGTATACTGACCCCCAAAGTCCGTCTTTTTTAGAATTTTGACAAATTTTGAGAAGGAAAAAGTGCATTTATAATTGCTTATGCATATCCCTAACTACAGTTACAATTGAACCTTAAAAAATGTGATTTTTCGGTCAAAAATTAATATTACTATTTTGAGACATTTTGTTGAGAATGAAGATAATTATATATATATATATATATATATATATATATATATATATATATATATATATATATATATATATTGAAGTTTAAATTGCAATATAAAGAAATACATTATTTGAAAAAACATATAACAAAAATTGGCACTCGAGAGCTGAAATGACGAAATGTACAGCAAATTTAAAGAGACTAGTACAGAATATTGCAACTAAACTGACTTAACTTTTTGTGGGTGTCCAGAAAATTCCAAACTAAAACAAAAAAAAAATGTACAACAATAGGTAAAACATTTATATTTTCTTTTTTTTTCTAAAAACGTCCGATACAAAAACAGATAAAAACTGAAAAATGCCCAATAAGCACATGTATATAAATATATTTACAATTGGGGAAAACAGTTTATTTTTAATGGCACCATCTGATTCCATTTTTTTTTTAAATTTATATCTAAGGCTGTTTTTCTGTATAAAATACTGAAAAATACATTTCACGAAAATCACTGTATGCAACAGATAACTATTGTAATATATTTTAGGCGATCTACGTCTACAATTTACCTTTTTGGTTAATAGCTCAGATATGTCTGTTGTCTAAACAAAAAAAAAACTGTTTAAATTAAATATAATACATTCTCCTAAAGTAAGATTCCTCAATAGGCATTAAGGGAGCATCTAACCTTTTTTATTCTTTACATATTTTGGAAAACTCTATGTTTTAGTCACACCGCGCTTCTTAATTAAAATTTTTCGCGCTGTATTTTCGGCTGTAGAGCACGGTGCCTCTGGTCTCCCTTCGCTTGTCCTTGAAAACTAGGCTTACTGTCTTGGATTTTCCCAGCCCTGATCGCTATGCTACAACCAATATTTTACTTTTACTTCATTTTAAAAATGCTTAAACTTTAAGCTTGTCCGCTAATTTGCTCAGAACTGAACCAACCAGTTTTTCTGCTGGTCAACGTAATATATCAACAACTATGGGTCATATTAGAGTAATCAATGACAAATTCAGTTTCAGTCTAAACTATATTAACGAAAATTATAAATTTCTTGTGTTGTGTGGCGGACAAGGTTAACATGCAACTTTGGTAAGGGTCTCGAAAAGTTCCTTTTGCTGTCTGGTGCTGGCGGTAAATTAATTATATATATATATATATATATATATATATATATATATATATATATATATATATATATATATATATATATAATTTTTTTTTGCAAGTCAGAGAACTATTAAATGATATATTATAATCAGACTTATTTTTAAAATGTTTTCTAACTACTACCTGCATGAAAATGATGTAATTTTAGATCAGGATACCCCTTATGGGATGCATTATTTGACATCTAAGTACACTTTTCTGAAACATAAAATTATGTTATTTCTTGAATTTATATCGTTTTATATATATATATATATATATATATATATATATATATATATATATATATATATATATATATATATACACGCACATACATATATACCGTAAAATGGTTCTACTTTGCTCCCACATGGGTAATTATGCTCCAATTCTATAAAAAGTTTTACCTATTTTGTCCATTTACATTTCGTAAAATTGGGAAATCACCCAAAAACATTCGACTATTAAATGGCAACACTGAATTGACAAATTTTGCATCCGCCATTTTTTTTTCTAATGACAGGTGTCACTTTTATACAAGACTTAAAAACGCTACATTTTTTGTTTCTGAAAAAGCCATTTGTATCACAAAAATAGCAAAGAGCATTGTGGTACGTTTTTATCTTATTTTGTACACAATCGGGAAAAGGAAAATGTAAATATTTCAGTGATTTACTAGGTTGGTCATGATCCTGTCCTTAGTTTTTTCGCACTTTCCTACTTTACACCGCATGGAGGGGTAACTTTGCACCTGGAGCAAAGTAAACGCAAAAGTATGCGATAAATAAATAAATAGAAAATGATTCTTCTAAATAAATGTAAATACACTGTATTTGAAGATTTGTTTGGTGTTCTTTCAGAAAAGATGCCAAGAAATTATAAAAAACGTTTAGGCTCCAGAAATTATAAGAATTACACCGATGAATCTCTAAGAGCATGTATGGCCTCTATAGAAAACAAGGAACTGACTCAAAGAAAAGCCAAGGAAAAATATGTCATCCCACGAAGAACTATTATTAACCAGCTAAGACTTTTGCAATCTAAAATGTCGTCGCGACGATCAGGAGCTCCAACAACATTTACGACTCAAGAAGAAGCATTGTTAGGATTACATTCTAGGACTACGCGAGTACTGTTTTCCTTTGACAGTTTTCGATCTTCGCGTTGTGCTCCGAATGTATTTGGATAAAATTGGCTGAAAAGTTTCAAAATTTAAAGATAATTGTCCAGGAAATGAGTGGGTGTCAAGTTTTTTAAAAAGGCATTCATGTTTATCGCAGAGATTCGCTGCCAACATTAAGCGTAACAGAGCAGCAGTTGACAAGAACACAATCACTGTCTATGGTACATACAAAACTTGGAACCTATGGAACTTTGATGAGATTAACCTCTCAGATGACCCTGGTTAAAAAAGTCATAACAAGCGAACATAAAATACCCGGAACTTATAAAAAAACACCTCCAAAAGTTTAACTTCCATCATATATGCTGGAAATGCTGCATGGGAATTACTATCACCATATACAGTATATAAGGCCGAGCAACTGTGGCGTACATGGTCAGAGCACGGACCAAAGGATACCAGACATAATAACGGTCCACCAGGGTGGTTTGACATGAATATATTTAACGATTGGTTTTTTACCTCATATCCTACCCAAGCTAAAGAAACAAGAGGGTCCCAAAGTTATAATAGGAGACAATTTGTCATCTCACAATTCTGTAGATATCCTAAAAATCTGTGATGAAAACAATATTAGATTTGTTCCACCTAACAGCACTCATTTAACTCAGCGTTAGATGGTTCCTTTTTTTCAGACCATGGAGAAGAATCCTCACCGAGTGGAAGGCAAGTGGACAAGGCAGTCGAGAAACAGTGGTACAAAAAAACAGTTTCGTAGTTTGGCTAAACAGATTGGTTGGTATTTTGGAATTAACGCGGGAGGTAAATTGAGTTCAGGTTTTTGAAAATACGGAATTTATTCGCTTGGCGTCAATCCATTATTAGAGAGGGTGCCCAGAAGTATCGACAATACTGCTTTACAAGACTATTTTCTACAAACCCTTGAAGCTAAGAGGCTAGAATGGACGAAAGATGGAACTACAAAAAGACGCCGTACAAAACTAAACGCCACTCCAGGAAAAAGTGTGACTGAAGAATTAAGCACATATTTAGGTGAAAAATAAAAATCAAGAGTCGGCAGAGCCATCAACGTCAAAAGGCCCACGCTTCCGCAGACCGAGTAGCGAAAGCACTTATGCAGAAAGTGTCGACATGTCTGTTCCCAACTCTTCAGATGTTGCCTCTCTTGGAGAATTAGAAAACATTGAAATGGAAACTAATTCTGTGGCTGAAAATTATATTCAAAACAGCCACTCGTAAAGGCAGTTGGGCAATATGTGGTATTCACGTATAAGATATGAGTATGTTTCCAGGCATAATTACAACGTCTGCCAAGGAGCCATACGTGTCTTCGATGAAGAAGTCTTTAAAATCTTGGAAGTGACCTAAACCGCGGGATGAAATCCAATATGACTGGAAAGAAATACTAGATTGCATTGATCCACCTAAAAAAGTCGTCGTGACATCTATTCAGTTCCAGAACTAGACCAAATTTGGGGTTTCTGGAAGATACTATTTTTAAAAAAAGGTTTTGTAGTTTAAAGTGTTTTTTTTTTTATTTTGAAAGGTTTATAATTGGATTTATAATACGACTGTTGAATTTACTTTAAGTATAAAACGACTGATTTATGTCTAAAGAAGACGAAAAATAATTTAATAAAAGTTCCTATAGTTACTCCTTAAAGTAAAAAATTAAGAAAATGTTTATTACTTAGAAGATTCTTGTAAAAGTTATTTTTTTCTCAATAGTGATTTATTTTAATTTTGACAGTTTTTCTGTTAGGATAAAAATATTTTGGTAGGTCTAGGATAAGAATATATGACAAACCAATAAAACAAAGTGACTTTCGTACAAAGTATATGAATAACAGATATTTTTAACCGAGAAATTGACTTTAATTTTGTTTTTTATCTTTTCTCATCGAAATTGAAAGTTAAAATGTGCTAAAGGAATTATTATTGGAGTATAGTTTAAGTAAGGAGAGTGTAAATTTGCTCCAAAAGCTTTCAGAACCGAGATCGCTTGTAAGCAATATACAGGAGCAAAGATAAACATGACAATGGGTAACATTGCTCCTTATTCATGGTTTTATATATATAACAAAATACTTTATGACGTAATTTTATGTATAGGGATGTGTTAGTCAAGATGTTCTTCTTTTTATAAATATATGGGTCATTCCATGCCAAATCGACCACTCTTGACCCCGACCCTTTCGATTTGGCTGAAAGTTTTTTATCTTTTTCTACCCTATAAAAAACGGTTCTCAGAATGAATTTTTTCAAATTTTTTTACCCACCTCAAAAAAAGTTATGAATTTTTCAAAAAAAAAAAAAAATGGCTTTTTTTTCAAATTGCCATAACTTTGTCCAAAATTGGCCGATCGAGACGTTTTTTTTAAAAAAATTTTCGTAAATAAATGTACTTTTATAAAAAAAAATACAAAAGAATTTTTAGGTAATAAAATCTATGAAATTTTTGCCTTTTTTGAGAAAAACCCGTCGCCATTTTTTATTATTTTTTTTTTCTTAAAAAAACTTTTTTGAAGTTATCCCCGCCAATCCCAGAGTGGGCCGAATTTTTTTTCTATTTTTTTTAATTGAAAAATTTTTTTTTCAGTTTTTCACGATTTTTAAATTTTTTTTTTTTTTTAGAAATTTTGTTTATATAATAAAATAAATGCAAGTAAATGATTTCACGGTATATTATACATAATTTATAGTCTAAACTTACAACTAATGACTAGGATTCTACGTTTGATACGATTAACATTCACTGTTTTTAATACTAATTCAACAAATAATTTATTTCATTTTTCTTTGGCGTTTGAATAATTTTGTTCACTATAATTGTGTTTCACATTATAAAATAATTTCCTAAGCATATTATAATAAATTTTAATCTGACATAAATAGTATCCAAATTCAGCACATTAATTAGATCGATAAGCTAGGACATGACAATCACAGTCTTACCTACGGCCAATTCACTAGATCCACGCGAATCTATTCTATTTCATAAGCCTACCACCACTTTATATTGAGATCCAAAACATAACCTTCCAAATATAACGGTTAAGTTTTCCCCAGAAGAGGATTACAATAAAGCTGTGAATGATTTTTGAAAATAAAACTAATTACGGGAACTCAGCAATTACACAGTGTAATTTCAGACACAGATGGTTGTTTATATGTTAGAAATTTTTCAAATTCGAATGAACATAGAATATGTAAAATATTTAAACGCCAAAGAAAAATGAAATAAATTATTTGTTGAATTAGTATTAAAAACATTGAATGTTAATCGTATCAAACGTAGAATCCTAGTCATTAGTTGTAAGTTTAGACTATAAATTAAGTATAATATACCGTGAAATCATTTATTTGCATTTATTTTATTATATAAACAAAGTTTCTAAAAAAAAAAATTAAAAAATTGTGAAAAACTGAATTTTTTTTTCAATTAAAAAAAATAGAAAAAAATTCGGCCCACTCTGGGATTTGCGGGAATAACTGCAGAATTGATTGAAGTTTTTTTTTAAAAAAAAAAAATAAAAAATTGACAGTTTTTCTCAAAAAAGGCAAAAATTTCATAGATTTTATTTTTTTAAAAGTACATTTAATTACGAAAATTTTGAAAAAAAAAAAAACGTCTCGATCGGCCAATTTTTGACAAAGTTATGGCAATTTGAAAAAAAAAAGTCATTTTTTTTTTAAAATTCATAACTTTTTTTGAGGTGGGTAAAAAAATTTGAAAAAATTCATTCTGAGAACCGTTTTTCATAGGGTAGAAAAATATAAAAAACTTTCAGCCAAATTGAAAGGAGTCGGGGTCAAAAGTGGTCGATTTGGCATGGAATGACCCATATGTGCGTATATCTAAGAATTAATTGTTTAAAGAATAATCATATTTTCCTAAATTTGGAGCAAATATTGAAGCAAAGTAGGATCACTTTACGGTATCTACATTTTTTTCGGTTTCATGAAATTGAAAACCAAGCGAAATCTATTTGTGATAGTAGCAATAGGTACACATTTCATATTTAAGTTGCTTAACTCATTCCTACTATGAGCTTTGTTGAAAAATTGTTTTTTTTATGGGTCTAGCACACGTGCTGCAGGAACGTCCCTAAAGCGCTCCAGGAGCGACACGTGTGCGGAAAAAGCGATCCACATTGTTTTTGAATCGCTGTAAATTGTACTCGGTGGGAAACACAGTCCTGGGCAAATTATAAAAGACTGTTTGAAAAGCGTTGTACGAGGAGTAACAAGCTGAAACTCATACGGATGTGAAGCAATTGTAATCCATAGATTAATGAGATATTTAAAAAAGCCTTATTCACAACACGACACAATTATTGTACTAAACTTGACGAATTAAGAACTTGGAAAGTCTCTTATGCGACCGGTGAAATATCAGTAAGTAATTCCAATTAAAGTGGTTTGATGTTAGTATTTCTAAATAGTTTCGTTGAACGGATTAAACAGCCTTAAATACAAACCTAAATTCAAATCTTAAACAATAATAAAATACTATAAATAATAAATTTACAATTAAAAACATTTTTAGATTCCTAAAATGACCAAATAAAAAAAAAAACAGGCACTTTGGTCTGAAAAATTCTTTTTTAACTTATCTAACGATATTTTTAAATATATAAAAAATACACATTACCCAAAGTATATAACAGAATGTAATAAATATAAGAATTAAATAATAATGCAATATAATATTTATTTATAGGAGAATGAAAATTTAGATACTTACTATTTGAAAAAAAAATAGTCTTTAGAGCGACAGAGTAATGAATCATTTAAAAGTTACCATACATACACAACACTCTTACAAAAAGGCGTAATACGTGGACAACAGGATAAAAACGTATTACAAAAAAATCACTCGTTTCCTAAAATATTCATATAAAGAAATATGTTATTTAATTTTAAATCGAATTCAACGTTAAACATATCTTTAATTTTAATAGACTTACACCAAAATATGTTTCCTCTGAATTTCAGTAGAATACTTCCTTCGTTAACGTAGAACTGTAACTATTATGGCTTTAGCTAGGTTAGAAATCAAGTTTTTAGGATTATATTGTATCAAATTAGAGTGATTTTCCGATATTTCGCATACTATTGCACGCGACACTTTTAGGGCTCTTTACTCTTCCAAGATTAAAACAAAAAAATAAACCTGGAAAGACACAAACCAAGCATTTATTCCCGAACAACGTCCGCCATACACCATATGTACCATATGTGTAATAATGTTCTTAACCTTTGGGAACTTGGATTGATTCCTAATCTCTCGGAAAAATTGGAGATCGAAACAAGAACTGGTTTCTCTCACTTGTAGCGTATCCATGTCTAGCTATTTGTAAAATCTGTACGGTAAAGGAATCTAGTGGCAATTTCACCATCAAACTTATGAATCATATCAACTTTGAATCCTTACTGCCTTATCTAGGACTTGGACTTTTAAAATTATCAAAAGGACCTCTAATATAATAATATAAGGAATTTACAAATAGCCTACTAACATTAATAGCAAAACGGGTTATGATCTGCATCAAATGTTGAAATTGATTATTACACCAGGTAACAGTGAACACTAAGGAAATGTAAATAACTCTTCAGGGTTCTATTCTCGAAGCACCACTCTTATTTGACACAAACGTAACTCAATATCCGTGATTTTTTCCGCTTCACTGACAGAATTGTAGCAACTTTCGTTGCTACTAACATTGAAGATTTTTAAGCTTCTTTGCGTTTCATGATCTGCTGAGAAACATATATTCTTATTTTGGTCAGCTGGTCAGTGGGTGCGTCATACATATGTATGTGTGGTGTAGTGTAGTATATGCAAAGAAAATTACGGTTAAATAATTCTACCAATTTTTTGTGGTTCTTTCGGTTTAGCTTATTTGGAAATCTACGGCAATACTATGACATATAACTGATAGAAAAAAGAACCAGTTTGTCGAGAAATATGTTACTGTGTTAAATTTTAAAAAAAAATTATGATATAAATTTTAATAAAATTACGTTTCCATTATCAAATGTTTATGGTAGTTCTAAATTTAAAGGCTATTGTAAACATCGAACTGTGATATTTAAAATGTATAATCCAAAGGAGATACTTGATTCACATTTCCAGAGTTCCTGTCATTATCACGCAATACATGGCATCATTTTTCTAATATTTTTAACAATCTAAATCATATTTTTACTTTTTTATGTCTCCGAGTTGTATTGTACCTTTTGATGTTGTTTTAAGTTTTATCATGTATAATATAAACAATTAAACTAAAAAAAAAATTATATTGTTGTTGTTGTTTTAGTTGGTCAGAGCGCATCGACAGCTAAAGTGATTTAGCGCCCCACATTAGATGTGTTTAACTGTTATATAGAAATTTTTAGATCTTTAAGGTATTTGTGAATATTTTTCTTTGATTAATGAGAATTGATCCAGGTTCTGTTTAAGTGAATGTGGGATGTTATGTTTGATTCTCAGATGACAGGAGTAGTTAGCCCTCAAAGATGTGCTTGACCGTCAGGGTGGAATTGCATACATCACACTTTGGAACTGGTTTTTTTTTAGGAGATATGAGTGAGAAATTATAGATGTCATCAGTCAAAATCATGATTAACTTTTTTAAGGGTCCCATGTAAATACAGAAAAAAAAAATATTCATAAAATATTAAATGCAAAACTGATAATTACAAAAATAAATATTTAATTAATTCCCCCTTATATATGAATAAAAAATGTATTTACAATATTAATACTAAATTTTATACCACCTACAACAAATCTTTTACACTATTTCTTGAACAAACTCAACAAATTTGTCTGTATGGTAACTTATTAAAGAACTTTTAAACAATAAAATAAAGCAAAACAAGAAAATTTGCTCAAAAACTTCGTTTAGGTACTTCTGTGAGTGACCAGACTAATAACTCCTACATGGTGATTAATTCAAAATTAATGTATATATATATATATATATATATATATATATATATATATATATATATATATATATATATATATTCGATGCTTTTGATTTCTTAAAAGTTTGAGCGAAACATATAGTTTTAACATCCGTTTCAATCCCGTGTACTCTCCACAATATAAATTCGTTAAACGTAATAATCGAACTATAGGAACCCCTATCAGGAGTTACGTCGACTCACATGATAATTGGGATAAAGAGATTTCAAAGATTCAACAGGCTATAAATACATCAAAGCACGAAATAACCGGATTTACACTCTCTTAGTTTACCGCATACATATATGTACCTCTATCTGGATTATATTATAAGAATTTAGATATCCTTGTTGACGATGAAATAATTTCAGGTGACAGAAATGCCTATGACGAAAACTTAAAATTAAAGTAGATTATATATATATATATATATATATATATATATATATATATATATATATATATATATATATATATATATATCTATATATATATATATATATACATATATATACATATATATGTATATATATATATATAATATATATATATATATATATATATATATATATATATATATATATATATATATATATATACATATATATACATATATATATACATATACATATATATATATATATATATATATATATATATATATATATATATATATATTTAAAAATTAAAGTTTTGATCTTAACAAGAATTCGATGCTTTTGATTTCTAACTGATATCGCCAGAGTGTAATGATATATCCAGATGAAATGAATTTCCAAAGATCAATAACTATGAATGTAATTCCTTCTTGTCCGTCTCTTTCTCACCCGACTTGTAACTGCTTAAAAACGGCAGGCTTGCACGCACTAAGATAAAAACTGATAAAAGCCGACTGCTCAATTGAACTCATAAGCCTTGATTGGGCAGTTGATCAAGCAGCAGCATAAAAAAACCTAAGGTCTGGGTTGTAATCTCGATTGAGGGAAAAACCTTTCAACATTTAAAATTGGTCTGAATATGACAAATATATATTTTAACCCTACAGCGGACGCGCTGGCGCATTTTATGCGCCAAATTTCGAAAGATGGCAACATTGTCGGTGTTTCCCCGTTTATTAACGTCTAAATCTAGGTATTCTTTCAGTTAACCTTAATCTTTGTAACTAAGTGCTTGGTGTCCTATTTTAGTTTATATATATTTTTTTATTTTGCTTTGTTTTGAGACTTGTGGCTTCTGGCGCATAACGTGCGCCACGCGCCTTGTCATGTAAGTATCGTTTTTTATTATTTCTTTTTTTTACATGAAATTGTAAAGGGCCCATTTAATAATATATTTTTATATATATAATATAAGCTTTTTTTAATCTTTAATATTTTATCTTGATAATTCAAAATTGATTTCAGGGCCAAAAAATATCTCTCTGAGAGCTGTTCAGAATACTTCATGACGAATGTTCAGATGAGGAACAATATTTGCCAGTGGATGAGGATGTTTCGGAGGAAGATGAAGAAGTTATTATAACTAGTGACCACGACACAGATTCCGAGCTAGAGTATAGTCCCAACGATGACGATCATGGTTCTAGTAATGATCCTGAGATTACGTCTAGTGATTATTTTTTTGGCAAAGACAAAACATATAAGTGGTACAAATTTAGTTTGGAGACAAAATCGAAAACAAAAAGTAAAAACATTACAAGAATTTTTCCCGGTCCAAAGCCAACAGCACGAAAACTTTCAACAGAAATTTCAGCATTTCAAAAAATCATCGATTCTACCATGATACAAACTATTGTAAAATATACAAATGAGTATATAGAAATTAAAAAATTCACTATTGAATATTCACGGAAAAGAGATGTTAAAATATGTTCAAAAAGTGAAATTATGGCTTTACTGGGTTTGCTAATATTATTGGGATGTAAGAAAGGCCAATCATGTTAACGTTTGAGAACTTTGGGAAACTGATGGAACGGGTCTAGAAATTACTCGCCTGGTTATGAGCTACAAAAGGTTTTTATTTCTATTGCGGTGTCTCCGGTTTGATAACCGCGATAGTAGACCCGAAAGAAAAAAAACAGACAAATTAGCAGCTATAAGAGATATATACGAAGCGTTTGTAGAAAATTGCAAAAAAAATTATAGTTTTGGACAATACGTCACAATTGACGAAAAACTTGAAGGTTTTCGTGGTAGATGTAGTTTCATACAGTACATACCCAATAAGCCGGCCAAATACGGTATCAAAATGTTTGTTTTATGCGACGCAAAAACTCACTTCGTTAGCAACATAGAAATTTATTGTGGACAACAACCTGAAGGTCCGTACAGAGTTCCAAATTCGCCAACAAATATTGTACTCAGACTTGTGGAAGAAATAAAAGGTTCAAATCGAAATTTAACGACAGATAATTGGTACACTAGTTATCCTTTAGCAAAGACCCTACTTAGTGATAAAAATTACACTAATAGGAACATTAAAAAAAAATAAAAAAGAATTCCGTTGGAATTTTTGCCAAATAAATCCCGTGAAAACAAAACGTCTGTATTTGGATATCAAAAAAATATTACTTTACTTTCATATGTACCAAAGAATAACAAGTCAGTAATTCTTTTGAATACTGTGCATAACACTGGCGATATTGATCAGGATTCACAAAAGCCTGAATTAATTATGGATTATAATGCCACCAAAGGTGGAGTAGATGGCCATTAGTTATTTTTTATTCTCTGATGGATATGGCGGGAATAAATGCCAAAGTATTGTTTAATTTTAACGAGGAAAATCCCAATATAGCCAGAAGAATATTTCTGAAAAATTTGGCAGTTGCGTTTATGAGACCGTTTCTGGAAGAAAGAGCTAATATAAAATCCCTAAAACAAGACATACGGGTATCTTTAGCGAAATATAGAAAAGTTCAAGATCCTAACCAGGAGAAACCTCAAAGAAAAAAAGTGGGACGCTGCGTATTATGTGGACGTTCAAAAAATATTAACACAACCGTGCAATGTAGTACATGCAACAATTTTGTTTGTAAAAATCACTCTGTTAAGCAAATAGTATGTAAAAATTGCAATGAAAATGCAGACATTAGTGAAATTTTGCACTGTATTTGTATCTAAAAATTCTGTTTAAATAATTTTGTGTTATTAAAATCAATAAATTTCGAAAATATAACAAAAAATTCTTTAAATATTTTATTAATTTCACTAATAATTCCGTGGAGCATAAAATGCGCCGCGCGCCTTTTCGTGTAAAACTTTATAGCGCGCCCGCTGAAGGGTTAAATAGAGTACAGATGTTATAATAAATGATCGGTATAAAAAAGTTATGAAACTATACAAGAATAATGAATATTTTATTATTTGATCCCACCTATAGCGACGTTCTTAATATTAAACACTGACTCAAACATCCTGGCTACAAGACAAAGCAGAAAGATAACCATCCATAATGCAATCCTCAAGAGTCCTTCCGTTCTTTGGTAATATTATGTTCACACTTGCTGACGATGTCATTTTTCAATCACATAATTATTAAATAATAATATTAAATATTAATTAATTACGTGAAGTGTCAATAATGTCAAAAATGTTACAAGGTTGAACAGTATACCCCCAATTCTCGAATAACAATTACTAAATGGGATATGTGAGAATTCCACTACAAAACTGATTGATGATTTATGTTGTTTTTGGTATTGAAGAGTCATTTTTTTGAATAAGAGAAAATACCGATCCCGTGATGCATAAGCTGGATATAGCAAAGCTGGAACATATTCTAATGTAAGGCAGGCTTAACGAACTGAACAACAGTCAAAACACCAGCTTTTATGACAAGGGTTCTGATAATAAGACAATGCATTATCGATGGTAGTCCGTCAAAATAACATCCAAATTATCTTTTAATCTCTCTGTCTCTCTCTCTCTCGTCATGTAATCAACACATTTCAAGATGTCAGTAACTACACTCGATGCTAAGAAGGCAATCAATCTACATATAGAAGCAAGTTTCTATATATAACTTGTCATCAATACAAATGATATCCACTGATCCAAGTTACACTTGCCACTCTCGAAATAATGTTATAATGATGTATTTTCTACTCAATATATATCACCACTACACCAAACACTTTATTTTTGCACTCCAGAGTGCAAAAATAAAGTGTTTGGTGTAGTGCTGATATATACTGAGTAGTATCATTGTGCCAAAGATTCCACATTCCCAACTTAGATGTATTTTCTGTATAAGTATTGAAAGGGATATTTTAAACGATTATAAATACAAAAACCTTTTCATTCTTTCCTCCATTTTGCTTTATTCTAATGTTACCGAGATGAAACGTGAAGTTAAGCAAATATAAAATAAGGTACCTAAAGGAGACACCAGGTTCCACCACTATTTTTAATGCTTATTAAGTCTCTTGTTACAGTAACTCTAGCCGATATTTATTGAAATTTGTATAATTTGATTAATCAGATGATTTACCAATACCACTACCAATATTTATAGTGCAGTAAAAAAGCATTTTAAATTGCACAGTTTAGATATAGCAATATTATGCTGGGATATTACCAGGAGTATTGCTTGAGTTTTGGACCTTGAAAAACGTGTACTCTTTTGTTTATAAACAATTTATAAACAATTCGAATTTTCAAAACGTGTTTTTTGAGCCTAAAATGTTAATAGCTCCTGTTATATCAGTCGGATCGAGACAAAACAGAAAACTAAACTGTTCGTAATGAAATATTCAGCAAATTCTCATTGATTTTAAATCGCTCAAATGTGTACATAACCTACAAAATTGAAAAGCACGCAAAAATCAGTTTTTTTCTTTTCATCTTATTGTACGGGCAAAGTGAACCGATCGGCTTGAAAGTTTCAGAAAATATGCCTTTTCTTATAGCAAAAATAACCTGAAATTTTGGTTCAAAAATATTTAACTCAGTGGGTACAATTGAATTTGTTAATTTAAAATTTGAATTGCCCGCCATTTTGTGCCATTTGGTCCAAAATGGATATTTTTTTTTCAAAATTTAGGTCTTGACGTCAGCTTCCCGATGCCATTAAAAAAAATTGTGGAGTCATTTTAACGGTATTTAAAGTATTTTTACATTTGTTTATTAACCAAATAAAAACAAATGCAAATTGAAAAATTTTTATCACCTCATTTTCGTTAACAACTTTTTTTTTTCAAAATGTCAATTGTTGTTATTTGATTAATAAACAAATGTAAAAAAAACGGTTAAAAATGACTCAATTTTTTTTTTAAATGGCATCGGAAAGCTGACGTCGAAACCTAAATTTTGAAAAAAAAAAAAATCCATTTTGGACTAAATGGCATAAAATGACGAGCAGTTCAAATTTTTAATAACAAATTCAATTGTGTCCACTAGGTTCGGTATTTTTGTAGCAAAATTTAAGGGTATTTTTGCTATAACAAAAGGAATATTTTGTTAAACTTTCAAGCCAATCGGTTCACTTACTCGACCTGTACAATAAAATGAAATAGATTTTTGCCTGTTTTTTCAATTTTGTAGGTTATTGTTATTGGAAATTTATTACGAAGAGTTTAGTTTTCTGTTTGTCTCGATCTGACTGATATAACCAGAGTTATCCACACTTTAAGCTGAAAAAAAACGCGTTTTGAAAACTTAAATTGTTTATATACAAAAGAGCACAAGTTTTTCGAGATCCAAAACTCAGGACGATACTGGTGATACCCCAGAGAGGATAAAATCATAATATTGCTGTATCTAAACTATGCTTATTTCATCATTATTTTGACCTTTTTTACTCCTCTATTAGTGGATCAGAGATTTTAGATTTAACTGATTTACACAGAAAGGATTAACTGTTATAGTTCATAAGATATTGGTGATACTTTTATTATGAAACGTCTCTTTGAGGACTGTAAATTGAATAATTTCATAATTTTGATTACGAAAACTAGCAACGTTTATGAAGTTATTTCAAAATAAATAAGCAAAAATATTGATAACTGTAAGAAATTACAAAAATTTCACACATAGCTAAATCAGATGTAATATAGATGGCTAAATCGTCAACTTTATACTTATTCAATTCTTAATGCAAACGCGTGAAGGTGTTGAGAAATTCGTTTTAGTTAGCTGTACATAATCATGTTATTTATTACTTCGATACTACAGATCATGTAATACCGAATTATCACAAACATTTTTATGCAAAAGAATATATTTTTCGATATAGTTATGAGCAATTTTTTTAAAAAATATATTGAAAAGTTATTAGAAATCTTTACTTTGGATCTAACTACGCCAAATAGCTCTAGGTTACCCCTTTTTACACTGTCAAAATTTAGATGTCATTTTTTAAATGTCAATACTTTGGGAACTGTTTTCCCATATTAGGTAGTTCCGTTTTAACCTTGTTCGCATCTTTGGATCGGTGGTTGGTAAATGTCGATTCTCTTGATGAAGAAAGAATTGTTTTATGATGGAAGTTAGAATAAAATTCCGCCAATAGTATATGGCGATATTGCATTCAAAGAGGCGACGTCCAATGTGGTAAGTGTGCAGGTCGGGGTGTGGTGAACAAAAAAAGTCAAGCTAAAAAGACCAGACCGACAAGACTGTTAAATAGAAACGAAATCAATAAACAAGAGAAAGACGTATGGTCAAATGATGCAGAGACTACTCTTAGAGTTATAGATAATAGAGCATTATAAATAGTGGCTGAAGCCAACTGATTATTTTAAAATATTACGTGTCAGAAGTTTAAATTAAAAAATAATAAGGAAGAAATCTTAAAAAAATATAGGAGTAAAAATGCAAAATAAAATTTTTTACCTTTATATTCCAAATGACACTTTATAAAATTTGTGGTCTTCTGTCGTACGCTACACCTTAATTACGATTACGATCAATCCCTTTTGTTTTTTAAAGTAATAAAATAGAAGTATGGAAACGCATTTTCAGACATTTAAATTTTAAAAATACGTTGTTTCTATCAACGCTCTTAAGTTTAAAAAAATAAAAAACTTTTCAAGTAATTTTAAAAATTTTAAGGTAGATACGCCGCAAAATAATAATTATGTGTTATACCTACCTATACATAATATCTTTAAAGGGTCTTTCCGCATACGCCGTTGAAAAGTGCCCCGGCGTTTGATTTAATACATTTTACCGCTAATTTATTATTCTCTGTGTAAAACATGCACACACCCGATTTTAGGCTTCTACACCTAATATTAAGGGAGTTACGGGGGTGCCAACCCTTAACGTTAAAATCGAATTTCTTCGAAACTATTTGGAATATCTCATTAAAATTCATACTGTTAGTAGTTAGTAATAAGTAGAGACCGGATTATATGTATTTGCATATTTTCATATGCATTTGCATATTTAGACCATTCTCACCGATTATTGCATATTTTACCCAAAATCTAGTAATGAGGCATATTTTCCCTATATTTACAATATTTCTCGGTATTACTAGGCAATTGAATTGCTCAGGGTATTGTTAATGTCGCCGTCTGGAACCGATCTTATCGCCGGAACATTACCTGCAATAGTCTAAACATCGATTAGGTTATAGTGCCAAGGGAATACCAAAAATTACGACGGTATTTTATTCCTTTGTTTCTTGAACGGGATATTAAGTGATAAGTAGTTAGTTTCTAATATTATTTGTTTGAGCGTGGATCAAATAAATAATTTCCTCGAAGACGAATTTTTATTTTAAAACAAGATATCAGTTTTAACATTATTGTTGGCGCGCTTGCATCAGTGTAGTCTTTTTGCAATTTTTAACGTTTGGAAATGTAAATAAACTGATTTTATCAGCAAAGAAAGTGTTTCATAAGGCACCTGCTCGCAATCACGCCTATAAAGAAAAACTGCCAAATGTGCCTTTACCTCCCGAACCAATGGTAACTCGATGGGGAACATGGATTGAAGCTGTATTATTTTACAATGAACATTTCGAGGCCATCAAAGGTGTAGTAAATGGCTTCGATAGTGCAGAGACTATGGCAGTTCGTCAATCCAAGAAAGCATTTAACGATTCTGATATTAAAAAAAACATAGCTTTGATTAGCACTCACTTTTCCCACATACCTGCCGGTATTAAAAAGCTTGAAACTCGAGGTTTAGCGTTGACCAAATTAATTCAGTTAATGAATAAAATCCGTCAAATAAGCTCCACATTGCCAGATGAATTCCCGCGTAGAGTTAAAGAAAAGTTTGAAAACATTTTGTGCAATAACCCAGGCTTTGAACCTTTGTATCAAATTGATAGTTTTATTAATGGGACGGGTGAACTTTTGCCAGAAACAATAAGTGCTAACATAGCACCCAAATTTAAATACTGCCCAGTTACCTTAGTGGATGTGGAAAGGTCTTTTTCCACTTATAAAAATATTTTAAGTGATCGGAGACACAATCTTACTACCCAACATTTGGAACAATACCTTATTGTTTACGTGTACAAGCATACAAATGTTAAATAATTTTAAAAAATGTTAAATAATTGTTAATTAAATTTAAACATCGTCGATAACTTGTTAATTTTATGCTGATTTTGAAAGAAAAAACTAAAAATTACTACTTTTATTATTATTTAATATTGCATATTTTGACCCTTTTCATGCATATTTTAAGCATTTTTCATGCATATTTCAAGAATTTTAAGTTGCATAAAATCCGGTTTCTGGTAATAAGCTTCATATTTTATATTTTTTTCAGATTTTTTTCTCAATTACAAATATTGAAATACAAGAAGTATATTTTTTAGGGTGGGTTTTTTACTAACCCCTGTAGTGACACCTACCAAAAAAATATTATATTATATCATTAGTTGGCTATTACTTATTAAAATTATAGAAGTATCATATTGGTGGAACATAGTAAAAAAAAAAAAATATTTAGTGTCGCCTTTGTCGATGGGCAGGCGCGTCCAGCTTGCTTGTGTAGTCAGAAGTCACAATCCAAAATGGATTTCAAGCAATTATTAATTTAATGGGAAACAGTTATTTGAAAAGTAATGTAATGATCGCACGAAATGACATTAATGATTTAAACAAAAAGTGTAGAAGCAAATTTCATTGTCTACGCCAAACTGAGAAATTATGCTGAGTTTTACGAATAAGCTCGTATGTCTAAGAATACTTTACTATACTATATTTTGTATCACATTAGACGTGAATTAGAGCGGAAAACTTCTAATAATTCTATATTTGGGTCATTCCATGCCAAATCGACCACTTTTGACCCCAACCCCTTTCGATTTGGCTGAAGGTTTTTTATCTTTTTCTACCCTATAAAAACGGTTCTCAGAATGTTTTCAAATTTTTTTACCCACCTCAAAAAAAGTTATGAATTTTTCAAAAAAATGCCTTTTTTTTTCAAATTGCCATAACTTTGTCAAAAATTGGCCGAACGAGACGTTTTTTTTTTTCGAAATTTTCGTAATTAAATGTACTTTTTAAAAAAAATACAAAAAAAATTTTAGATAATAAAATCTATGAAGTTTTTGCCTTTTTTGAGAAAAACCGTCAATTTTTTGAAGTTCGCCATTTTTTTTTTTTGTTTTTTTTCTTAAAAAAAACTTCAATCAATTATGCAGTTATCCCCGCCAATCCCAGAATGGGCCGAATTTTTTTTTAATTGAAAAAAAAATTTTCAGTTTTTATTATTTTTTTTTTTCTTAAAAAAAACTTCAATCAATTCTGCAGTTATCCCCGCCAATCCCAGAGTGGGACGAATTTTTTTCTATTTTTTTTTTTAATTGAAAAAATTTTTTTTCAGTTTTTCACGATTTTTTTTATTTTTTTTTTTTTTAGAAACTTTATATAATAAAATAAATGCAAGTAAATGATTTCACGATATATTATACTTAATTTATAGTCTAAACCTACAACTAATGACTAGGATTCTACATTTGATACGATTAACATTCACTGTTTTTAATACTAATTCAACAAATAATTTATTTCATTTTTCTTTGGCGTTTGAATAATTTTGTTCACTATAATTGTGTTTCACATTACAAAATAATTTCCTAAGCATATTATAATAAATTTTAATCTGACATAAATAGTATTCAAATTCAGCACATTAATTAGATCGATATATTCTATTTCATAAGCCTACCACCACTTTATATTGAGATCCAAAATATAACCTATGTATCTGTCATGTGTTTCAGTGTTTATTGAAAGTGTTTCGTTATCGCGTTTGTTGAAAAAGAACAATTTATCTATTTTATGAATACTTTTTTATCACAAATAGATGCTTATACTTTTTTAATCTATCTTTGACCAAAGTGTTAATTGTTTCGATTATCCTAATCATTAGTTGTAAGTTTAGACTATAAATTAAGTATAATATACCGTGAAATCATTTACTTGCATTTATTTTATTATATAAACAGTTTCTAAAAAAAAAAAATTAAAAAATTGTGAATAACTGAATTTTTTTTTCAATTAAAAAAAAAATAGAAAAAAAATTCGGTCCACTCTGGGATTGATGGGGATAACTGCAGAATTGATTGAAGTTTTTTTTAAGAAAAAAGATAAAAATAAAAAATGGCGAACTCCAAAAAATTGACAGTTTTTCTCAAAAAAGGCAAACGTTTCATAGATTTTATTATCTAAAATTTTTTTTGTATTTTTTTTTTTAAAGTACATTTAATTACGAAAATTTTGAAAAAAAAAAAACGTCTCGATCGGCCAATTTTTGACAAAGTTATGGCAATTTGAAAAAAAAAAGCCATTTTTTTGAAAAAATTTTTTTGAGGTGGGTAAAAAAATTTGAAAAAAATTCATAGGGTAGAAAAAGATAAAAAACTTTCAGCCAAATCGAAAGGGGTCGATTTGGCATGGAATGACCCATTTACATCCATACTCAATTCAAACGAGTTTGACCCCGCTTGTTAAAACGGAGAAAGACCTGCGCTTACGACGTAAATAGGCAAAGTATGGCACTAAAACGCGGCGGAATTCCCGCCGCGGGAGTTGCCTGTCTCGCCCGCGCTTGTCTACCCGTGCCATCCGGCCGCGTGATCAACTTAAACGACTAAACATTGTTCTATACGTTTGACTTCGCCCCCCCCCCCCCCCGCGCCCCCGCTTTCAACGTGAATACATGGTGAGTTTGTTTCCCATACGCTTGTAAACCCGTAGTGACACGCCGCGCTACAACAAACAAGTGAAGTTAATAAGTGAAGAATTACACATTCGCTGAAACAACAGTATCATAGGACATAAAAATAGCAAAACTTATCGGTGCTATATTGAGTATAAACCAAATCTAAACACCTATAAGGGCATTAAAAGATACAATGCGACTGTGTAAATAGCAATAGAACTGTAGGTTACTGTGCGCACTGCAACTGCAATTATTTTTTATTTATCCCGCGGTCCTTATAAATCAAAAATTATGAAGCCAGCCGAAATACTTACTACCATATTTGATAAAACCGGCGTAATTACCAATATTGAGGAAGACAGTGACGATGACGAAGATTTGATTACAAATTAATAATTTTTTTCTTTTTAAATATAAATATTTTTAATGACTTACCAAAATACATGATTAAATATATTATAATGAGTAATATAGTTCTTTTTTCTATATGTTCCACCAACTCAAGACTCTTGTAATTCTGATCTAAATCTAGCTAATATACTCATGTATCCGTAATGTAGTACGAACAAACAACCAACTGTCGAATAAATCTGAAACGAAGGCAAGGGTAAGACAGGGTGGTGTGTTAAGTCCTTTACTATTTATTGCGTTAATGGATGAAATCTCGAAG
Source organism: Pachyrhynchus sulphureomaculatus (assembly GCA_019049505.1). Classification (NCBI taxonomy): domain Eukaryota; kingdom Metazoa; phylum Arthropoda; class Insecta; order Coleoptera; family Curculionidae; genus Pachyrhynchus; species Pachyrhynchus sulphureomaculatus. The sequence continues at coordinate 250,423,259 of CM032447.1, forward strand.
GAAGCCAGAAGTAAGGTCAAGAAGACGAGAGTGGGTATCTACAAAAGAAGACGAGAGTGGGTATCTACAAACTGAGGCAAGTATATGTTTCGGGATTTGTATATGCAGATGACCTGGTCATTGTGACAAGTTCGGAAAAGGACATGCACATAAACCTGAATGTATGGAATGATATCTTTGTTAAATATGGAATGAAAGTGAATACTGCTAAGACAGAGCTGATAGTGATCGCTAAAACACCAAGGGAAGCAGAAATCACCATGAATGATGTGAAAATTAAGCAGGTTGAGGATTTTAGATACCTGGGATCCGTTTTGAGTGCGTGTGGAAAGCTTGATACTGAACGCGGCTATCAGAGTGACGAGACGAGACCGCACCAGAAACACTATAGTCCGCGAAAAATAGAATGTGAATTCCGTGGTAACAACTTTGGAGAGAAGAGAGTTAACGTGGTTCGGGCACATGGTGTGAATGAGCGACTGTAGAGTGGTAAAGAGAATATGGGAAGTGGCAGTGGATAAGAAGCGTAAAAGAGGTAGGAAAGGAGTGGCGACGCATTACCTGCTCCACTACTTCGACACGGTAAGGTAGAAGAGGAAGGATTATGTATGTAAAACTACCTATATAAAATTTTTTTGGTAGGTGTCACTGCAGGGGTTAGTAAAAAACCCACCCCTAAAAAATATACTTCTTATATTTCAATATTTGTAGTCGAGCAAAAATCTGAAAAAAAATATATAATATGAAGCTTATTACTAACCACTAACAGTATAAATTTTATTGAGATATCTCGAGTAGTTTCGAAGAAATTCGATTTTAACGATAAGGGTTGTCACTCCCGTAACTCCCTTAATATTAGGGGTAGAAGTCTAAAATCGAATGTGTGCCTGTTTCAGACAGAGAACAATAAATTAAAGGCAAGATGTATTAAATCAGACGCTGGGCATACGGAAAGACTCTTCGAGGTTGAATTTTGACAATGAACTACTATCTGTTTAAATACAGTAATAGCAGAAGATACTTTCGAATGTATTTAAACAGAATTATACGATTAAATAAATGTAAAGAAAGTATAAATTATGAAAATTTGGGTTAAAACTTGCAAACTAGACAATAATCTTCTCGACACAAAATTGTGAGTGGGCATTCCAAGGTGAGAAGTAAAAAACGTTATTTTGCATTTCTAATTACCTTTAAAAATTTAAAACCTAACAATTAACAAAACCTTAAGGAATCGATACTCTTATCATATTAACATTAACCTTTTTAAGTCGTATTGTGTTGTCCTAACTAAAAAAACGTACACGAGTTATTCCAAATGTTCAATTTTCTTCAAAACTAGAAATGATCATTACCTAGCTATCTCATACGTTATAAATTAAACTAATAAAATATTTCAGTGTTTTAGAGGTAAGCAGACCAGGTCTTTGTGGAAATTCAGCTAAACCGATCAGGGTCGCCAAAGAAGGCCAGTTTGTCGAACCGATTCACGGGTTTACAAGGATTCTTATAGCTCAAACCACAAAGTAGATCGGTCATTCCGTTAACTAACTTATTTTCCAATCTAAGAGACAGCTAGACATCGATTATTTCCAGTTTGAAAGTAAAACGTGAGTTACTATGGAATTACCCACACTTGGATTGGTGAGCAATAAAAAATGGGTATTAGTTACTATTCTAAAAATTAACGAGGTCATAATCGAATAGATCAGCCAGACCTTCTGTCGTGTCCAGGCTAAAATTGTACTCAGGTTGCATGAGGGGTTCCAGAGGGACGAAGGGTTCGCCGCAGAAGAATGGATCCATGCCTAGAAGGAAACGATAAATTACTAAAATTATAATATAATCTATTTTAAAATTGATGGCAAGTTCTTAATTACCAATAAAATCAAGTGAAAATGACCTTCAGTTTTTAGGATTTTCTTCTTCCGACAAACTAACTAATTACGTAATTAAGACTATTGCGGCATTTAGAAATTTTTAACATATACAGTAGAACCCCGATTAACCGAGTCGCGATTATCCGAGCTCCGGATTAACCGAGCCAATCTAAGAACCTGATTATCCGAGGTACTTGGACTCTTTCAGCATGTAAATTTGCGTGAATGCAGTGCGTTATAGTGTTTACTACGGAGAAGTACGAGTATACTCACATAATTTATTTGGTTGGAGTTCTGGTAGTTAAGTGTAATTAATACGAACTGCTTTGTTTGAATTTTTGTTTGTCGTATTATAATGGAGCAAAACAAGCGTAAGAGAATCGTCGTTCCTATTGAAGAAAAATTAAAAGCCATCAGAAGAATTGAAGCAGGAGAGACAATTAAAGTTGTTGCACGAGATTATGGAGTAGGTGAGGTAACGGTTGGAGATTGGAAAAGAAACCGCACAAAAATAGAAGAGTGGTGTATAAATCAAGCCTCCTCGTCCTCAGGAAGAAAATCAATGAAAACCGGCAACTATCAAAAGGTTAACGAAGCTTTATTCATGTGGTTTAACCAACAGAGATCAAAAGGTGTGACTCTGTCAGGTCCAATTTTACAACAGAAAGCAATAATGATTAGAAGGCAATTCCCAGAGATAGATTAGTTTACTGCCAGTTCTGGATGGCTTGACCGCTGGAAAATACGGTACTGACTGTATGTTGTGAAAAACTTTCTGCTGATGTGTCATCAATTGAGAAGTTTAAGCAGAACTTTAAAAAGCAAATCGAAGATTATGGATACACATGTGATCAAATTTACAACTGTGACGAAACTGGTCTGAATTATAAAATGCTTCCATCAAAAACATTGGCATCTCGACAGGAAAAATCATCTCCTGGGTACAAACGAGGAAAGATTAACTATAATGTTCCAATGCATCTGGCAAACACAAAATCCCACTGATGATGATTGGCAAGTCTGCATGTCCAAGAGCTTTAAAAGACATCTCACCCAAAGCCCTACCAGTCTATTACAAAAGTCAGAAGAGCGCATGGATGAATGCGACCTTATTTAGTAACTGGTTTGAAGAAGAGTTCGTGCCATCTGTAACTAAATTTTTGAACAGAAACCGTCTTTCCATTAAAGCAATTTTGTTCATGGGTAATGCCCTCTCTCACCCTGGAGAAGGACTTCATGTGGGCGAAATTGTTGTAAATTTTTTTCCTCCAAATGTAACCAGCATAATGCAACCAATGGATCGAGGCATCCTCGAAAATATTTAAAAAAATTATAGGCGTTTATATCTTGAACATCTGTTAGAATACACAGAAAAGGAGAATATTATCAATAGGATGAGAAAGGTAACGCTGAAAAATGTTATTTACTGTAAGTCAAGCTTGGGATTCTGTGCGTACTACCACTATTCAAAAATCTTGGTCAAAATTATTGATTTTGAGGACTATAATGACAGTGAAGATGATACTCCGTTAAATGAATTAGCTTTGAAATTGAGAAGCCATGGAGAAATGTCCTGTTCAAATTTTGACAGCGAGATAGAAGAAAAAGAAAAAAGCTTATTTGAATTAATGCAAAAATTAAAAGGTTGCGAGAATGTGACAAGAGAAGATGTTGTTGAATGGATTACAGCAGATGATTTAGAAGAAGAAATGAGTATTGAAAAAATAACGAATACCCTTCAGGAAACCGAAAAATCAGATGACGATGACGAAGCGGCGGTGGATGAACAGTCTCCCACTAAGATCTCTCATCAAGAAGGTTTTGCTTCTTTGGAAAAAGCTTTGAGGTATATAGAACAACAACCAGAGGCAACCCCAGCGGATTTGCTTCTTCTTAATAGATGGAGAAACATTGCAGCGAGAAAAAGAAGCGCATAGATACCTATTTTACTGTTTTATAATGTATGTACCTATTTAAATGTTAAAAACGTTAATACATCGGTTTAAAGTATTGTTTTTTGAATGAATGAATAAAAAACTAATCCGGATTATCCGAGTTTTCAATTATCCGAGGAGGGTGCCCCCCACGTTACCTCCGATAACCGGGATTCTACTGTATAATGGCTTTTAAAATATATAAGGATGTCCAGTATATTTATAGATTTCTCTAAACTCTTGATAGTTTACAGTCTGATACCGACTAGGTGGACATTATTAAATCCTACCGCTAGAATCTGATTCTTATAAAAGACAACATTTTCTGTTAGTTACATTTTTAACCTGTTTTGTTCCTTACAATTACGTGTTAACTAGTCATTGTTTTATAGATCTTGGTTCAATATAGTGCAATGTCATCTGTGCGGAAGTGTGTGAATTCGTCTGACAGTTTCTGTTATATTTGTGGCGAATATATGGTATTACAACTTAATATTATGAAATTTGTAAAAAAAGTATACTTCACGTATTTTGGCTTAAAACTTGGAGATCAGGATAAAGTTTGGGCACCTCATAAAGTCTGCAAACGATGTGTTGAAGACCTTCGAAATTGGCTTAAGGGCAAGAAAAAAGCTTTCCGATATGCGATTCCTATGGTATGGCGCGAGCAAAAGAACCATAGTGATGATTGTTACTTTTGTTCGTGTAATGTGAAAGGGTATAATTCAAAATGGAAGCAGTCTATTTCATACCCCAATCTGCAATCAGCTATTCGTCCCATCCCTCATGGGACCGAAATACCAGTGCCCAAGGCCCCTGCTACCTTGGAAGAGATTCCAAGTTCTGACGAAGATGGTGCTGTACCTGAACCCGATGACAAGTCAAGTTTTCAATTTGAAGATGACAGCAGTCCGAAATTGTTTTCCCAGGGCGAGCTAAATGATTTGGTAAGAGACTTGAATCTTCCCAAAAACGCTGCTGAGTTGCTTGGATCAAGGCTCAAAAGCAGGAACTTACTTTTGCCGGGAGTGTCTTCCTCCTGGTTTAGATATCGTGAGGAGCAGTTCACTTCCTACTTTGCCCAAGAGGACGAATTGGTTTATTGTACCAATATTGAAGGTTTGATGGATACATTTAAGATTTCATACGACCCAGCACAGTGGCGTATTTTCATAGATTCTTCAAAAAGAAGCCTTAAAGCAGTTCTGCTTCACAATGGCGGTTTCTATGCTTCCATTCCTGTCGGTCATTCCGTACACCTCAAGGAAACCTACAAGAACTTGGAATTGGTTGGCCTCCGAGGGAGCTTAAAGTTGACGAAAAGAACGTCCTGCATAAAACTTTGGTGCCTCCTCATAAAGTTCTTCTAGCACCGCTTCACATAAAGCTGGGATTGATGAAGCAATTTGTAAAGTCACTTCCAAGAGATGGAAATTGCTTCAAATACTTAATATCAAAGTTTCCAGGCCTCTCGGAGGCAAAGTTGAAGGAAGGTGTTTTCGTTGGACCAGATATTAGACGGCTTATGGCTGATCCACAATTCATCACAACCATGACGGATCCTCAAAGAGAAGGGTGGATTGCCTTTAAAGAGGTCATAGAGAAATTTTTAGGCAATAACAAAGACCCTAACTACAAACAAATCGTCAAAAGAATGTTAAAAGCATTTCAAGCTTTAGGTTGCCTAATGAGTTTAAAAGTACATTTTCTTCATTCCCACCTCGACTACTTTCCAGAAAATTTAGGAGATCTGAGTGAAGAGCAAGGTGAACGATTTCGCCAAGATATTAAGGAGATGGAAAAAAGATACCAGGGAAGATGGAACGTCTCAATGATGGCAGACTACTGTTGGACGCTTCAGAGAGACCTTCCAGATGCTTCCTACAAGCGAAAATGTACCAAAAGGAGTCTCACTGGGAAAAAGAAATGTGTTTAGTGCTTACTAATGAATGTATTTTAGATAAAAAAAATAAGTTTTGTTACGCAATTATAAATTAAGAAAAAAAATTTTAGTCTTTTATCTTTTATTTTAAGATGATAACTTGTTTAACATAGATACCTACATTGTCAGAAAACGTGACGTTCTATGACAAAATGAAAGTCATTTTCGGATTCAGTACACCCAAAAACATAAGAATTACGCAAAAAAACCAAAACAGCTCTCAATTTTTTTTTTTGCAGACTTGTGTAATTAATCTAGTATATAAAAAAAAAATTCAATGTCATCAGTTTCCAGCAAAGATCGGAAAGAGACTTTGTTGAAAACTCATTAAGGGTGTGTTTTATGAAGTCACTGATCGTTTTATCCCTCCGTAACAAAAATTTTTACTCTTAAAGCAATTAACGTCAGAAACACTTGTTTACATTACTAAGTACTGCAAAAAACCTATTATACATAATTTAAATGGCCAAACATTCATAAAATTTTAAGTACCACACCTTGAACAAAAAAAAAACTATTGAAGCGTTTATAATGTAAATAAATGAATTATCTGCGATGTAGCACTAGTATCAAAATGACATATGAAGTCAGAGGCTTAAGCATTAATTTATACTTGTTAGCGCAGTATCCCAAGCTGTTAGACAAACCGCACTGAGCTGAATCCCATGGTGCTACGAATTAGGGAGCAGCCCGCACGGGATCCAGCTCAGTGCAGCAGCAAAGCATTCTTGTTCCATGAGTTCTCACCTTAAATGTTGACGTCACCCACAAAAAAATGAATGATTTCTGAAATATTCTATAAATGAAAGAGTAAGCTTATAAGGTAACGGTCCACGTTATGAGACGCGAATTGCGCAGACGTTTGGTTTTCTAATATTTTCAAATATATGTAGGTGGAAAACACAATTTTTTTTTGTATTTAATGAGTACTTCTGCATGAAATGAACTGAAATTCATTTTTTTTTTGTATAATTAAAGTTTAAAATAAGGGAGAATGGGCGTTTAAAAGAGGTCGTCTCCATGACCCTATTTAGTAGTCACTCTGAAGACATATGTCCATGGTGTCTCATAGTATATGTCCCTCTTATGACACAGTTAAAAAATCATGAAAATTATTTTTTTAATAAGTTTTCTTTATTGTAAAGATACTTTAAACATAGAACATGTAATTAATAACATTTTTCAAGACAAAGTAATAAATTTTTCATAAATTAAACAAAAATTCAGTATAAATAAAGATCATAACCTATTTTTCTTGTTTTATTTTCTTTTGGAGCTCTTTTACTTGCTCCATTAGTTTTTTTTTGTCTTCTTGCATTTTCTTGATATTTTTTTGCTTTTCTTCTTTGATTTTTTTAATATTTTTTTTATCCATTTGAAGCTTCAACCATGCCTCTGATGTCCCCAAAGATGGTAACTTGGGTTTTCCTGATTTTTCAACTTTCATTTTCTTCTTCTTTGGCAGGAATTCAATTGGCAGTGTATATATTTCTTTTAAAGGTAAATTTTGTAGACTAGCAGCTAAAAATAAAAATCATTTGTTATCTTATTTAAGTAATTATTTGATAAAAAATTACATATTAAGATAATTCTACTTTACCTTTGTCAATATTTTCGGCAGTTTCATTACTTGCTTGATTTTGATTATTTTCTTGATTTGAAGCAATTAAATGGATGTACTCTTGTCTATTGTAATTTGTCTCTGTAGGTTCTGAAAAGATGTGAAAATTAGATTGGCTGTCATCAAACAAAAATATTGAATTTTATATCTACGTACCAGTTGCATCATTATATGATAAATCCTTATTATTCTCATGATCTCATGATTCTAATTCATCAAGATGAGCTACTTCGCTAATAATATTTGAAGTATTATCGACTAAAATTGTAGCTTCAAATATTTCTTCATTATTTATCAGATCAATCGGCTCAATATATAAAGGAAAAACTTCTTGGTCATTTGAAGAGACAAGATCCGCAGAAAAAGAAGTATTCGAATCAGCAATATTATTTTGTGGAACAATAATAATCTTATGAATATCAGAATTTTCAATTTGCTTGATTACTGGCTTCCGATTAATTGGATTGACTGAAAATTTTAAATTATATAATTTTAAATAAGAGTATAAACTTTATATGTGCATGGTTAATAATCGTGAATTAAAATTATATTATTTTATATATAAAATACCTGTAGATTTCTTATGTTCCTGAAACCAGAAATTAAACAATGATTTATCTTCCAAATCACCGGTCCATGATCCACTTATTGCTGCTTCTGTGAATTTAGAAAGCTTATCTGCTGGTAACCTTTTTTCAATTGTTTGCAAGAATTGCTTTTGGTCTTCAATCTCTAAATTATAATCATTCTTTTCTTCAACAATATGTTTCGTCTTTTTCCCTTTTCTTAAGACATCAAAGTCTATCATTTTAGGATTAAATAGATAAAGTCCTGATGCTCTAAATCCACTTATGATGATATTTCTTTCATCTCTCATGCTGTCGAGAGTAAATTTCAGCACATGAGGGAAATCTTCTTTTTTTTATACGCATGATGCTTTGTTGACTTTTCCATTTAGGCACACATTTTTTCCATGCCACTTTAAAAGGATGAAAAATTGCTATATCCAAAGGTTGCATGATGTGAGTGGAATTGGGAACCAACATGATCAATTCTATTTGCTTTTCTCTGCAAAAAGTTACCAGTGGTAAATTCAAGTGAGACGAGTGGTTATCCATGAAGACAACAACAGGAAATTCAATATTTTCTTTCACTAGCCATAGAAAGAATATATTAGTAATGTATTCGTAGAATGTCTCTGTTGTCATCCAGCCACTGTCGGATACACCAATACCCCAGCCTGTAGGAGTATTATTCGCAATTCTCTTTGGTAAATTTTTTTTAAAAGGGTACATGATCATCGGTGGAGCACGTGTGCCAACAGCACTAAACATGAATAGAACTGTTAAGGCTTCTCTCCCACCATCGACTATTTTATATACTGTATGAGACCCTTTTTCAGCCAGTACTCTTTCAGCATCAGGAGATAGCATTATACTACTTTCATCACAATTAAAATATCTATTAAAAGAAATATCTAACAAGTTTCTATCTTCTAAATACTTTCCTATTTCTCTAAACCGCTCTTGTAGCTCTTCACGAGTTACAGTTGCTCTACTGCAACTTAAATGCTGTGGTCTTCTAATACACAAGTTTGGATGGCGCTTTTTGAAGCCTTCGTACCAGTGTCGACTTGGACGGTCGTTTGTGAAGGGAGTCTTTATTTTCATAGTTTCAACTAATTTTTGTACACAATCAAATAATTCGGATTTTGAGACAGGTGCTCCTACTTGTGATCTATACAGCACCCAATTGACAATATCATCCTCTTCTTTCAGTGGGATAACTGTTCCTGTTCCTGATTTTTTTCTCTGTCTTTCAGGATCAAGATGTTTTTTTTCTGTGTAACGTCGATGCAGGTACACCGTAGGCAGCAGCTGCTTTTCTGATAGAAAGTCCATTCTCCTGCATTGTTTTTAAAGCATTCTTCATGCTTTCAGGGCAATAGTTTAATCTTTTAATCTTCTTCTTATTATCATCACTCAAATTAACGTGGACCACATTTCTTTTCAATAATTTAAGTTTACTGTTTTTTTTTTTTTTGCTCCATCTATTCTTATATTATTCTTGAATTTGCCCATTATTAAGTGTAGCTATTATTTTCTGAAACAAATAATAAGTGAATTCACACGTTAGCAAGTTCAAAACTTTTTTAAAACATTTAGTAAAAATTGTAAGTATAATATAAATAAGCATACATAATCAATGCTAACATTAATATACTTTTAGGTTAGGTTTATAATTAGACAATATTGCACATACTTACAGCTTATAATTTGAATCTCGCAAATAAAATATAGTTTTTATGCTATAATAACACGATTTAAACAATAAATATTATATATATATATATATATATATATATATATATATATATATATATATATATATATATATATCAGTCTCAAAATTTGTAAATATGCACTGTCTCATCGAAGTGGTACAAGCGAAGATCACATGTCCGCGTCGTACAGTTCACTGAACATAGCGTCTCATACGGGGGTACGTCTGAATTCATAAATGCAGGTCTATCGAGACACTCAAATTAAAACTATTATCGTTATGAAAATTGATAAAATAAGTGCAAAAATAAAATCTGCAGCTCAAAAGCCTTCAAATAATATATAATTTATACTAAAAAATAGTATAAATTGTCCAATAAAACAATATAAAGCGATCCATTTAAGTCGTCATTTCACTCCATCTGACCGTAGCTTGAGACGCAAACAACGAGACACGAACTTTTATAATTTTTTTTTTTTCGATAAGTTTGGTTAAAATCAATATTAAAACTAATTAATTTATTATAATATTTCCTGAATAATATTATCATATTTTTTTTTTCAAGAGTTACATGCTCTTACTTTTTTTAAATAGTATTTTTCATTCAATGTCTCATAAAGACGTACTTCGTCTCATAACGTGGACCGTTACCTTACCAGGTGTACAAGTATGAAATGCGGATTTCAGACACAACAAAATGGCGCAGTATGAAATCTTTATAGCACAAACTGCATTGGTGCGCCATCTGTTGTCTGAAATCTGCATTTCATACTTGTACACCTGGTATATAAAAAATACCTTTAACAGTCACAAAAATGAAATAGTGGTTTCTATAAACGCTATTAATTTTATTAGTACAAAATACAATATTACAAAATTTCTGCTTACCAAATATACACCAGGTTATCCTGAAGACTTTCGAAGGTGAAGTCAGTGCGTCGCTAGAACTCTGCCTGTGATGTGATCTTCTGAACAACACAAGTCACAGATAGAATCCCAGAACGCAGTTACTACAAGTCTTGAAAAATTTCGGCGATTGAGATAAAAAATCATTGTTTTAATGAACCTAATTATTATGAAGAATTTATTACTTCAGTGGTGATTTCCGCAAATCCATCTCTGGAAATAACACATAGGCTGAAAAGTTTTTGGTCTGACACATAGATGTCGCCCTTTTCAAAAAATCCATATGATTTTTAGAAAGTACCAACCTTCAAACGGTTCGTGTCAAAATTTCATGACATTTCGACGATTGGTTTACAAGTTACATAGTTTTAGTAACGCTACGTTTGATATTTTCAAAACGAAGGAGAGAACCAAATTTCGCGTGTTGATTAAACACTGTTTTTGATGGAAAACAATAACCGGTCAAATGCAAGTTGAACTTGCGCAATTAGTGTTTCGTACGTTGATTGCTTTTAAAATAAAAAAATTTTGTTACAGAGGTATAAAATGATCAGTGACTTCACAAAATACACCCCAAATGAGTTTTCAAGAAAGTTTGTTTCCAATCTTTACTGAAATCTGATAACCTTGAAATTTTTGTTTTTTTATATACCATATAAATTATTAAAGGTAATGCACTCGTGATAATTTTCGTTCAATCTACACCCCGTGGATAATATTCCAGAATTTTTTTCGAAATTTTTTGATAAGTACTTTTCGAGATAAGGCCCGGGACAGCGATTTTTCGCGAATTTTTAAAAATAATACAAAGAAAAGTGCATGCAAGTATAATATTATATATATATTTTTTACTCGTGTTTTCACAACCTTTCATTTGACACCACACTCGATGACCTAGTAAAAAAATTTTATTTTCACTTCCGACTTCACCCCCCAAAACTAACCCCTTAAGTCAAAATTTAATTCTCAAAACTACATGGCTCTGATGAGGCCATCAATTCCTATATTATTACCAATTTCACTTTGGGTGTTGTTTTTTTTTTTATTTTTTTTTTTTTTTTTTTTTTTTTTTTTTTTTTTGTTTTTTTTTTTTTTGGGGGGGGGGGGGGGGGGGGGGGTGGGTTTTTGTTTTGGGGGGGGTGTGGGGGGGGGGGGGGGGGGTGTTTGGGGGGGGTTTTTTTGTTTTTTGTTTGTTGTTGGTTTTTTGTTTTTTGTTTTTGTTGTGGGTTTTCTATGTTAAATAGTTTCGGAGAGAAAATCGGGTGTGACAGACACCGAAGTGATCTTATAAGTGTTCCGTACGGAACACTAAAAATACCGTTCAAGCAAAGCAATGGTTTATAAGTGCTAAGAGGAATCTGCCCCTGGAAAATCATTTACTGATATGCTGAAGTTAAGCGCGGTCGTACAGATACAAATGATGCTGATCGCTCTGGGCGCCCAAATGAGGTGGCTACACTGGAAAACATAAAAAAAATCCACAAAATTGTTTTGCCATATTGGTATTTAGCGTAAAGTGAAATTGCGTGAGATAGCTGACAACCTAAAGATATTAAAAGAATATTTTGCAAGAACATTTGAGCATGAGAAAACTCTGTTCGAAATGGGTACCGCGTTTGCTTACAGTGGACCAAAAACAACAACGCGTTGATGATTCTGAGTGCTGTTTGGACCTGTTTAAGCGCAATAAAAAGGATTTTTTCATGCGATATGTGACAATAGATAAAACATGGATCCACTACTACACACCGAAACCAAATCAGCAGTCAGCTGAGTGGACAGCAGCCGGTGAAAGCCGCGCGAAGCGACCAAAGACACTACAGTCGGCTGGGAAGGTTTTGACCTCTGTATTTCAGGATGCGCATGGAATAATTTTCATCCACTATGCTGAGAAGGGAAAAACCATCAATAGCGAATATTATATTAAGTTATTGGTGCGTTTGAAGGCAGAAATCGCAAAGAAACGGCCCCAAATGAACAAAAAAAATCAAGACAATACACCGTGTCACAAGTCAACGGTTATGATGGCAAAATTGCATGAACTGAAGTTCGAATTGCTTCCTCATTCACCGTATTCTTCAGATTTGGCCTCCAGCGACTATTACCTATTCGCAGAGCTCAAAAAATGCACGCGGGAAAGAGATTTGGCTCCAGTGAAGAAGTTATCGCCGAAACCGAGACCTATTTTGAAGGGAAAGAAAGACAAATCCTTCTACAAGAAAGGTATAGAAATGTCAAAAAAGCGTTGGACTAATTATATCGCTCTTGAAGGACTATATTGATGACTAAAGTCGATTTTTGCAAGAAAAATGTGTTTTAAGTAGCTAGACCAAAAACTTTTCAGTCTACATGTAATATTGCTATATTACAGTTTAACAGCAAAAATAAAACCCTCAAATAAAGTAACCTAAAATGTTGTTGGAATAATAAGGCATACAGTGGGAGGTGGCGCAATATGTTTGAGATTGGCACCTCGACAAGTAAGCGGGAAGTAATGCGTTTATTCTACAATTCCGAAAATAACTCTTAACTCCTAATTTCACTTACCATTCGAACTACTGCTACTACTTCCGAGTCCTCTAAGTCCCCCCAAAGGACTATCTCCGAAGAACGCCACTTTAAATGGAGTTCTAAGTCCCCCATGAGAAGTTCCCTCATTAGGAGATTCCAGTCTTGGATCTAATTGCACCACCGAAGGTGAGTTTGTGAAGGACAGAGGAGGACCAGAGCCGGAGTCTTGTGAGGTAGAGGTTGATGGATGAGGGCAGGTAGTACTTTGACCGCTCGTCGATGGGTTGCCGACTGTGTCAAATTCGTCTTTAATGAAAGACAACGATCGACAAACCTGAAATATTAATTTTATTTAATTAATAGGTAAAATGTTATACACTGAATTTTAAATATATAATAAAAGACTGTTTTTTAGCCAATTGCCACTGGATTATATGCAACATAAAAATCTTGAAATATGCATGAAAAATGCTTAAAATATGCATGAAAATGGTCAAAATATGCAATATTAAATAATAATGAAAGTAGTAATTTTTAGTTTTTTTTTTTATTTGAAAATCAGCATAAAATTAAAAAGTTAACGACGATGTTTAAATTTAATTAACCATTATTTAACATTTTTTTAAAATTATTTAACATTTGTATTCTTGTACACGTAAACAATAAGGTATTGTTCCAAATGTTGGGGTAGTAAGATTGTGTCTTCGATCACTTAAAATATTTTTATAAGTGGAAAAAGCCCGTTCCACATCCACTGAGGTAACTGGGCAATATTTGAATTTGGGTGCTATGTTAGCACTTATTGTTTCTGGCAAACGTTCACCCGTCCCATTAATAAAAACTATCAATCTGACACAAAGGTTCAAAGCCTGAGTTATTGCACAAAATGTTTTCAAACTTTTCTTTAACTCTACGCGAGAATACATCTGGCAATGTGGAGTTTATTGGACGGATTTTATTCATTAACTGAATTGATTCGGTCAACGCCAAACCTCGAGTTTCAAGCTTTTTAATACCCGCAGGTATGTGGGAAAAGTGAGTGCTAATCAAAGCTATGTTTTTTTAAATATCAGAATCGAAGAGTTGTTTTTGTGTTTGCGAATCATCTTCGTCCAACAATGCTTGCAATTCCACATTTTCGTATTTTTTTGGCGGTTTTCCCCGTTCCTTGCCTGCAACATCGAAGTCACCACTTTTGAAACGTCGAAACCATCGTTCACACGTATCTTGCGATGGAGCATGTTCACCATAAGCTTCTCGAAGTAATCGGTACGATTCAACAGCAGTTTTCTTCAAATGAAAACAAAAATTAATGCTGTCCGTGAATGCTCTTTGTTCGGTATAAATATTGAACACAACAACACAACACTATGCACACACTTTTTCAATTTATCACTCGTGCGCGTCTGACACTTTTTGATGACACAACAAAATGGCGCGGTGTCAAATCTTTATACCACAAACTGCATTGGTGCACCATCTGTTGTCTGAAATCCGCATTTCATACTTGTACACCTGGTACTTTATTTATTGTCATTACTGCGCTTTTTTAATCAGTAAATTAATGTTACGCTTACCTGTGAAGATATAGGCCTATGACTACTAGAAGGTACTGCTGGACTATCCAGCAATTGAGGTACTGGAGGTGTAGTAACTAAATCGAATAAGCCCATTCCGGGACTGAAACCAATATCTTTAAGTAATGGATCCATTGGTGGGATGGGTCGCGATGGTTTGGCGGGCGAAGGTGGTTCCGGACACAGAAATACCTAAAATAAAATGATAATGGTTAGTTTTAAAAGATCATTTACACAATATACCTCCCAAGATCTAGACAGTAAGTAACAACTGAGTAATTAAGCTACTAAAACTTGTAGTGTAATCTTTTTTTTCTAAGTTATCTAGCGTTGCTGGAATTGTTTAATCTCATACAAAAAATACTTTGTTTACGCCTCAGCGACTTTCGGCTCATCATTCATCATCATTTTCAACCCCTGAGGTCTTTCTTTAGATGTTTGCACAAAAAGACGTAGCAAGGCGCTAAAGAGTGGATGCTGTCACTCGATGAATCCATAACCTTCAGTAATGGCTTAAACTGTGCGACCCTTGTGGACCCGACAGTTGCCGTGCAAAGTTTTTTGGTTCTTCATGAATTCAGACGATTTTCTCCCTGAATCTTCTTGCGCAATCTTAAAACCCGTAGTTTCGGATCCTCCCGCTTCTTTCGCAAGCACTGAGATCTTCATTCGCCGTTCTGACAGTAGCGATTCCTCAACAAGCATGATGGTTTATTCAGTACTTATGTCAACCGGTCATGTTTATTTGGGGTCATCCTGAATTGCGTCTCGGTTCCATCGAAACGGTTTAGACCAAAATTTTAAGTAAAAATAGGAGGACCTGTCATTGATGTACAACCGGTAGCGGCTCGTGATGGAATTTGGTGGAGGTTCACATACCTCACAAGGCTATGTTGTATGTAGCATTATGAGCCAATAAGAGCGTGAAAACACAATTTCTAGATACCTATTTAATTTTAAATTTTATGTATCTATTCATACCTAGAAGACATTTTCAAATTTTCTAAGGTCCATGGTCACTAGCGTGACCGGATCTCATAAAGGGGAAAAAAAAAATGTCGGAATCTTGTTCGTCTGGACCCCACAAAACGATTCCCCTTTCCAGATATTGAGATAGCCGAAATTTGAGCTCGATTAAACGACGTTAACCCGTGTCGCTCGTCGCCCAAAGTTTGAAAAAATCCAAATTTTTGGCCAAAAAGCTGACATATGGAGCCATAACTCCAGAACGGTAAATAATAGAAACACGCTTAATATCTCAAAAGAAAGCTAATGTTGTTCTTCAAAATTTATATTCTATACATAATTGTTGTTATTTTAAGTCAAACCGAGTTACAACAGCCTTTAGCCCCAAAAACGTGACCTGGTACCACTAGGAGCATACTTCGTATATTTTGTTATTAAGTGATAAATTTTGCTTTTTTTTGGTATATTTTTGAGTTTAAAGTAGAAATATAATAAAAAAAACAAGTAATACTGATAAGTCTAATGACATTTTTTATTTTAAAATATAAAAATTAGGTATATAATATATACATACAAAACAGACACAGAAAAGATACAGACGTAGTACCTACATGAGTTGATAATTTTACATAGTTATCTAATCTATTCTAGAGCTTTTGTTAAAGTAGTTTTTGAAACGTCAGGATATAATGCTCGGCATTTACTTACAACTTGCAGGACATATTGCTTTTGGTCTTCATCTTTTGTCAGAAGGTCGTTAAAGTCGGTTATTAATTTAACACTACGCTCAGCCATATCATTAACTACTTTTAATGTTTTGACAATTTTCAATCCTTCTTGGACTTCATTATTTTGAGGCCAGGTGTTTGGATGTTGTCTTAGGAAATCTGTTTTTATATTAAATTGGTCAAAGAATGTAAACGTTTCTTTGGTAAGTAAATTTACCAATCCTCCATCAACTATCTCTTTTAAGTTTTATTTCCTAACTTTTGGATTTACAACCCTAGCGTGCTGTGATGGTTCATCTGTGCTACTGAGCAATTTATTAGCCATTAACAACTTTTCATCGTCTGTAATGGTGGGATCAAAAAACGATAATCCCACCAACTTTGCATTCGAATACCACAAATGGTTCGAAAATTTGTTCAGGGCTATTTCTGCAATGTCGTTGTCACATTCTTTATAGTCTAACAGACTATGCAAAATACCTAAATCTTGCTTTGGTGCAAGATGAGCTTTTGGAGCATTGAACCAAGCTTTCTTCTTCTTTAGACATCTTAAATTGACGACGAAAAATGAACATTTTTAAGCAGTAAATAGCCTTTGCCATCCACCTAGCGTGATGAATGGCTCCTGGAGTAAAATCACCATCCCTAAATAGCAATTAGATTCACCCTCCTTTTTACCTGTCAAACGGGTCTTTCTTTGGTAAACTAGTCAGGTAATCTCCATATAATAAAAGATTAAATTTGAACAAAAGGCTCTTTATGTTTGAAAATTGAGTTCCAAATTACTTTTTAACAAAAAAATGTTAATTCCGAGACACATTATGTAAAAACCCGTAAAATTCTTAGAATACTTCCAAATTGGCTCCTACTGGTACCAGGTCACGTTTTTGGGGCTAAAGGCTGATGTAACTCGGTTTGACTTAAAATAACAACAATTGTGTATAGAATATAAATTTTGAAGAACAGCATTAGCTTTCTTTTGAGATATTAAGCGTGTTTCTATTATTTACCGTTCTGGAGTTATGGCTCCATATGTCAGCTTTTTGGCCAAAAAATTGGATTTTTTCAAACTTTGAGCGACGAGCGGCACGGGTTAACGTCGTTTAATCGAGCTCAAATTTCGGCTATCTCAATATCTGGAAAGGGGAATCGTTTTGTGGGGTCCAGACGAACAAAATTCCGACATCGATTTTTTGCGGTCACCCTAATGGTCACAAATGAAAATACCTTACCTAATATTAATTAGAAATGCTAAATGTCAATAGGTCAAATATAAAATCACTTACCAATACAGAAGGTCCAACTATAACAGGCAAATGGGCACGGTGTATTGACACATATGTATAACCGCAAACATAAATAATATACAGTAGAACCCCGATTAACCGAGTCGCGATTATCCGAGCTCCGGATTAACCGAACCAATCTAAGAACCTGATTATCCGAGGTACGCGCGTCTATGCTGCGTATTAACCGAGCTTCTAAAATATGTATGTACATATTTCCATTTAAAATCGTCGGGGCCTTCGGGGAATCCCCCTGGCCCGTGTGAGGGGTTCCCCTATTTATGTTTTTGGACTCTTTCAGCATGTAAATTTACGTGAATGCAGTGCGTTATAGCGTTTACTACGGAGAAGTACGAGTATACTCACATAATTTATTTGGTTGGAGTTCTGGTAATTAAGTGTGATTAATACGAACTGCTTTGTTTGAATTTGTGTTTGTCGTATTATAATGGAGCAAAACAAGCGTAAAAGAATCGTCGTTCCTATTGAAGAAAAATTAAAAGCCGTCAGAAGAACTGAAGCAGGAGAAACAATTAAAGTTGTTGCACGAGATTATGGGGTAGGTGAGGTAAAGTTGGAGATTGGAAAAGAAACCGCACAAAAATAGAATAGTAGTGTATAAATTAAGCCTCCTCGTCCTCAGGAAGAAAATCAATGAAAACCGGCGACTATGAAAAGGTTAACGAAGCTTTATTCATGTGGTTTAACCAACAGAGATCAAAAGGTGTGCCTCTGTCAGGTCCAATTTTACAACAGTGTGCCTCTGTCAGGTCCAATTTTACAACAGAAAGCAATAATGATTAGTAGGCAAATACCTGAATCCTGGAAAAACACAGAGGTCATTCTTATATACAAAAAAGGAGACCACACAAACATAGAAAACTATCGGCCTATAAGCCTATTGTCAAATTTATATAAGCTCTTAACTAGAATTATAACTAATCGCCTGACTACAAAGCTGGATTCATATCAACCAGTGGAACAGGCAGGTTTTCGAAAAGGATTCAGTACTATCGATCACCTACAAACACTCAGGACAATTATAGAAAAAACAACAGAATACAATATCCCCTTACATTTGGCGTTCATAGATTATCATAAAGCATTCGACAGTGTTGAAAAATGGGCGTTCTTAGCGGCGATGGAAGATGCTCGAATCGATGGAAGATGCTCGAATCGATTCAAGATATTCTACTATCATTAAAGACATATACGATAAGGCAACCTTTCAAGTAAAAATCGACGATGACCTCAAGACAGATAAAATAATACTCGGCAAAGGTATAAGACAGGGTGACACCATATCGCCCAAGCTATTCACACTGGCTTTAGAAAACGTCTTTAAAAACTTTGATTGGAAAGAAAGAGGTCTCAATATTGATGGAGTACATCTAAACCATCTAAGATATGCCGATGATATAGTCCTAATAAGTACCGATGTCCAAGAACTAAACACCATGATTAACGAACTGGATGAACAATCTAGGAAAGTAGGACTTAAAATGAACTTAAATAAAACTAAAATCATAAGTAGCAGCCAACAGGACGTCATCGTGGATAGCACAGTTATAGAGAAGGTTGAACACTACATATATCTCGGTCATAAAATCAAAATAGGAAAAGAGAACCAAAGCACGGAAATTAAACATAGAATTCAATTAGCATGGATAGCATTCGGGAAACTGAGCTCCATCTTTAAGGATAAGGAAATACCATTACACTTGAAAAAGAAAACATTTGATAGCTGTGTGTTACCAGTAATTACATACGGCTTGGAAACCATGGCTATAACGAGGAAAATCACGGAACGCTTGAGAGTCACTCAGAGATCTATGGAAAGAGTAATGCTGGGCGTCAGCATAAGAGATAAAATACGTAACTCTATTATATGGGATAAAACCAAAATAATGGATGTTATGGAGAGGATAGCGGCTCTTAAATGGCAGTGGATTGGGCACGTAGCCAGGCAGGATGCGGAAAGATGGACGCATAGAGTTATGTATTGGAGACCAAGAGGGACAAAAAGAAGTGTGGGACGTCCCCAAAGACGATGGATTGACGACGTGAAGACAATAGCAGGCAGGCAGTGGACAAGAAAGGCTGGAGACCGACAATCATGGAAGGAACTAGAAGAGGTCCATGTCCAACATTGGATGAACCCGGGCTGAAGAAGAAGAAGAAGAAGGCAATTCCCAGAGATAGATCAGTTTACTGCCAGTTCTGGATGGCTTGACCGCTGGAAAAAACGGTACGGTGTACGGAAACTGACTGTATGTGGTGAAAAACTTTCTGCTGATGTGTCGTCAATTGAAAAGTTTAAGCAGAACTTTAAAAAGCAAATCGAAGATTGTGGATACACATGTGATTAAATTTACAACGGTGACGAAACTGGTCTGAATTATAAAATGCTTCCATCAAAAACATTGGCATTTCGACAGGAAAAATCAGCTCCTGGGCACAAACGAAGTAAGGAAAGATTAACTATAATAGTATGTTCCAATGCATCTGGCAAGCACAAAATCTCACTGATGGTGATTGGCAAGTCTGCACGACCAAGAGCTTTAAAAGACATCTCACCCAAAGCCCTACCAGTCTACGACAAAAGTCAGAAGAGCGCATGGATGGATGCGACCTTATTTACTAACTGGTTTGAAGAAGAGTTCGTGCCATCTGTGACTAAATTTTTGAACAGAAACCGTCTTCCTATTAAAGCAATTTTGTTAACGGATAATGCCCCCTCTCACCCTGGAGAAGGACTTCATGTGGGCGAAATTGTAAAATTTTTTCCTCCAAATGTAACCAGCATGCAAATGCAACCAATGGATCAAGGCATCCTCGAAAACATTTAAAAAAATTATAGGCGTTTATATCTTGAACATCTGTTAGAATACACAGAAAAGGAGGATATTATCAGTGGGATGAGAAAGGTCAGACTGAAAAATGTTATTTACTGGGTAAGTCAAGCTTGGGATTCTTTGCGTACTACCATTATTCAAAAATCTTGGTTAAAAGTTATTGATTTTGAGGACTATAATGACAGTGAAGATGATACTCCATTAAATGAATTAGCTTTGAAATTAAGAAGCCATGGAGAAATGTCTTGTTCAAATTTTGACAGCGAGATAGAAGAAAAAGAAAAAAGTTTATTTGAATTAATACAAAAATTAAAAGGTTGCGAAAATGTGACAAGAGAAGATGTTGTTGAATGGATTACAGCAGATGATTTAGAAGAAGAAATGAGCATTGAAGAAATAACGAATGCCTTTCAGGAAACCGAAAAATCAGATGACGAAGCGGCGGTGGATGAACAGTCTCCCACGAAGATCTCTCATCAAGAAGGTTTTGCTTCTTTAGAAAAAGCTTTGAGGTATATCGAACAACAACCAAAGGCAACCCCAGCGGATTGGCTTCTTCTTAATAGATGGAGAAACATTGCAGCGAGAAAAAGAAGATGCAATATGAAACAGGAGCCTACCTATACCTATTTCACTGTTTTTATAATGTATGTACCTATTTATATGTTAAAAACGTTAATACCTCGGTTTAAAGTATTGGTGTTTATTTTTTGAATGAATAAAAAACAAATCCTGATTATCCGAGTTTTCAGTTATCCGAGGAGGGTGCCCCCCCACGTTACCTCGGATAACCGGGGTTCCACTGTACAACACTTGACGAAAGAAAATGCAGTCGATATTAGAAATATAGCAACATTCATTGTTTTGTTTAAAACATCTAACTATAAGCTGAACATTCTAAACACAATGTTTAAACGAAAAGTCCATACGGCGATTTTTTAAATTTGCAAATTTGTCAATCACTAATTGATTAAAATCACTAATATCTTCTATCATTTTCTTTTCTATTGACAACATTCCCAATGTTGAAAGTCTTTCTTCATTTATGGTACTTCTCAAGAACGACTTAATTCTTTTTAAAGTGGAAAAAATTTCGTGTTGCTCATCGGAATGGTAATAATTATCTGCAGTAAAGTGTACGTTGCGGAAAATACATTTTGTAAATTATTTTCGATTATAAATCGCAAACAATGCACCCCTTCTGGCAAATTTCTAAAATCTGGCCGTTTATAAATAAGTTCAAGTTCAGTTTGTAATCTAACTCTGTCCAAAAATGGATATGCCTGAACTATATTATTTAAATAGTGCGATGGGAATTTATTTTTAAACTCCGAGACATAAACAGAAGCGAACCACTTAGATGACTATTAAATGAAAACTTTCCTTAATTTGAATTAATATATAATCACGTACTTCTTTTGCTGCAATTTCGTTAAATAAGGATCTTCCTAACGTCTTTTATTCTGAAAATGAATTACATCTTCAATTAAAGTAGGAATTTCTTTAGCATTTTGTCTTTCACTCGCTATATATTTTTCAAATATATTAATTGCTGTGGCTGCCTGTGCAGGCTCAAAAGTCGATTTTGGCAAACTGTTATATAGGATATCGGTGTGTGGCATAATTTTATGAAAAAATGTTAGCCAGAATAAAAATTATGCATTGTGTAACATTCTACGGATTGCAGAGGCTTGACTAATTGTCTTTAATTGTGTTAGGCGATACTTGTTGGAAATTCATAATAAAATTATATAAAAACAACACTATGTTTTAATTTCCAATACATTTAAAGTCACTTGACAATTGTTTCACCATACAATGGCTTCTTCAGAAGTAAATAAGAAAGAAAAATATTTGGTAGTAATCCTGGTTAAATAGTTAGGATAGTTTTAAGCACTATTTAACCAGGATTACTACCAAATATTTTTCTTTCTTATTTACTTCTGAAGAAGTCATTGTATGGTGAAACAATTGTCAAGTGACTTTAAATATATTGGAAATTAAAACATAGTGTTGTTTTTATATAATTTGATTAATTGTGGTAGATTGTTTCGAAGTATTTTCTACCTTCTCCATACATTCGATAAGTGCTTCTCTGTTTTCAAAAATAATATTTATGGCTCTACTTTTAAAAAGCCATCGTGTCTTGGAATAGGGCAGCGTACAACTTCATTTAGTATTTCAACCCGCTGAGGAGAATTTCAAAAAAAAATTCGTAATATCTGTGTATATTAAAGAAAATACGTACTTCTGCATTCTGGCTAGTTGCACGAGTTAAAATTAAATTTAATCGATGAGCATCACAATGAATATAATTGCCGTATTTATCATCATCTTGAATAATTCTGTTTACTCCACCATGGCGACAACTCATAACATTTGCTCCAACATAGCTTTGTGAAATTAATTTATTTAGTGCAGGGATGTCAAAGATACGGCCCGCGAGCCGCATCCGGCCCCCGGGACGTATCAATAAGGCCCGCGATCGCAAGAAGTCAGGTATCTGGATCCTCGAGCTCAAAATAATTACCCTCTTTTATAATAATTCAGTACATTTTTTTTATTTGAATCTGGCCCGCCTACACATTCTAAATTTAATATATGCAAAATTGAGTTTGACACCTCTGATTTAGTGTATCAGTAACGTCTTTAATACAATTTGCTAAACTAATTGCATTATGACCTTGTGGAGTCAAAAAAGCCCAAAATCGTTCGGTTGAGGCACCGTCTTTTAAAATGTATCTGAAAACTACTAACTATTTGAAACTTACAAGAAATATCTGTGGTCTCATCTGCTATAATAGAGATGAATTGGGCGTCTTCTATTTCATTCTTTATATATTCGTGGCAAACTTGTAGCATGCAATCTAATAATTTGTTCTGAATTATTTTTGAAGTACCTTTGAAGACTGTAGATTTTTTAAAATGCTCTTTTAAAGCCAGATCCAACTCTGCACTAAAATTGATTAGACCTACGATTTTGCGAACCATCCCTTTCATCGTGTCCTGGCAAAGCTAATTCGAAACATCCACAGAACTTTATACAATTTATAATTTTCGACAAAACGTATCTGTTTTTCAACAAATTGTCATTATGTTTATCGATACCTCTTCTGTAGGCACTATCCAGTTGTTGTTTTATATCAACTTTTCGCGTAAATTTAAAAGACGTTTGTATAACTAAGGTATAATAAAAAATAATTTGCATTTTGCCTTGTTTTTGACAGGGGGTTCACGTGCTCATGTGCTCCTATAGAGGAGCCACCACTATGGACAACTAAAGCTTCCTTTCATGAATAACTTTTGGCCATTTTCCTTCTTTTTTTGTGTCATAGCCCAGCAGCTAAATCGAAAAGAGTTAAACGAATAAGCCGATGATTAAACTTACTTCTATAGGTCCGTCTGTACTCTTCATCCTTATACTATACCGGTCCTCGTGGCCCGACTCCTCACCCGTCGGTACTGAGAGTTGTGTGTTAGGGGGAGCCTTAATAGCCATCACAGTTTTGTGCTTCATTTTCGGTATCGACCTCAGATCATTATATGATACATATCCAAATCTAAAATAAACAATTTATTATATTAATAGATAGATAGATAGATAATAATTTATTTGTTTTCATGTAACAATAGGTTACACTTATAAGCCGATAGGCATTTAGCAATGTTAACTAAGTTTACAATAACCTATAATTAAATAAAAGAAAAATAAAATATAGTAAATAAGTAAAAACACTTTAAAAGCAAAATTACAATATAATACGAAAGACACAATGAAATAAGAGGCACAACGGAAAAGACAAGAAACCACCTCTGCTGACAGAGCCATCAAATCCCTGTGCTAATTTCAACTGGACTTAAGAAAAATTCATTTACTGAGTAATAAGCTCCTTGAAGCAGATATTTGGTTAAAAGTCTCTTTACTTCCGTTTTACATAACCCACGTACACTCTCTGGGAAACTATTATATATCTTTAATATGACATAATTAACATTTTTTCTGTATGTAGCTGTAATTACACTTTTCGGGAAGCAGATTCAATTTATGTCTAGTGGCATACCTGTGATTTTTTATGTAAGTCTCAAAAATATCGCTGTTTATGTGAACAAACATAAAACTGTCCAAGATATACATAGAAATAATGGTTAAGATCTTTCTGTCTCTAAACACATTCCTACAGCTATTACACGGCGTCATTCCAAATATACCTCCAATACATTTTTTCTGAAGAATTACCCCAAAAGATAAGACCGTATCTTATTCTTGACTGTATGAAGGCATGATAAGCTGACAGAGCAGCATCGACTCCAACATTTTCAAAAATAATTCTTAAAGCATAGCAACACCTTGAAACATTCAACGCAACATTCTCAATATGCGCTCTCCAGTCCAGTCTCTGATCTATTTCCACCCCCAAGAAGGAAACACGTTCGGACGATTGGATATTAATATTTCGATATGTAAAAGATAAAGTGTTTTCTATTCTATTGCCGAAAAATAGGCATTGTGTTTTTTGAGCGTTTATTATTAAGTCATGAGCCGAAAAGTATCCATCAAGAGCTTCGCACGCTCCTTGCACACTGGTCAGCATTGCGTGCGGGCTCTCCTCACTAAAGATCAATGTAGTGTCATCTGCGTAAAGTATAGTAAATTCTCCGGATATTCTACTAAGTTCATTCGTATATATAATGTATAAAAAAGGTCCTAATATTGATCCCTGAGGAACACCCCTCGACACCCCGATCTTGTGGGAAATTATAGGCCTACCGAAATCATCAATTTCCATAATCTGTTGTGTCCGATTTTCCAGGTAGGATGCTAACAAATTCAATGCATTTCCCCGAACACCATACGATTCCAGCTTGGAACATATTAGGGTATTATGATTGACACTATCAAACGCCTTTGACAGGTCAATGCACATTGCCATTGTGAGCTTCTTATTATTTAAAGAACTTAATACATAAGTTAATATTTGACAAACCGCTCTAACTGTAAATTTATTTTTTCGGAATCCATTTTGGTGGTTGGAAAATAAAGAGTTGCATTCAAAAAAATCGATTAGCCTATTGTTTATAATTTTTTGAAATATTTTACCTACGTTTGAGAGCAGCGATATTGGCCTATAGTTTTTTTCCTCATGTAAAGTGAGTGTATTGCTTTTACTAAAGCATTTTTTAGAAGTTTCGGATATACACCTGTATCAAAACATAAATTAATGATATAGGACAAAGGCTCTGAGATAGAACCTCTTTATTAATATGTATTGTTAAATTATCATCCCCGACTGACTTTTTATTTTTTAGACTTTTTATTTTATTTACACTTCCAGGGGGGTAGTTGGTCTCAAATAAATAGACCGTACAGAACAATCAAGGGCAAAGACATAATTGTGTTTATTTGTACTTATGTTCGGACAAGAGCTTATAAAGTAGTGATTTAGGTTGTTAACTTGAACGGATCAGTAAATTTATTCGAAAAATTGTTAAGTACATTGTTCCTATTTCTTTTTTTCCGTTAGGGTCTTAACAAGTTGCCAAGCAGCTATAACTTTTGTTTTCAGTAGAATTGATAAAACTGTTATTTGATATTTTTTTGGCATGTTTTATAAGTTGCTTCAGTACTTTACTATAGGTATTAAAGTATTCATTAGTTACCAGGCCTTTGATTTTTTTTAAAATACAGCACACGTTTATGTCTACATGAAACTCTAATACCCCGCGTAATCCACGAATTGTGTTTGTTATGTTTGAGACATTTTTTCACTGTAAATATTGCATTAAAGATATTTAGGACTTTGTTTAAGAAGGTACTGTACGCGTCGTTTACTGAATTTTTGTTTTCTTTTTTAATTTTTTTTTGTTGTTCGTTAACAGTAACACTTTGACGCCAAATTTTATTTGTGAAAATGTACCTAAGGATATTTATTAATTGAAACCATTGTTTTAGAAAAATCAACACCACTTTAAAGTAATCTAGCCTAATTCAAGCTAACCTAATTGAGGTCAGTTCGGGCTATTAAATATATGATATATCCCTACCAAAAACATTTTCTTCGTAACACGAAGTGTTAAATTAAGTTACACAACTTTAAAAAAATTATTTTTTATCTTCTAGTCAAGGAAGGTGTCCGCAAAGAAAAAAACACTATTTAAGAGTATTTTTTGCTACTCAGTATATATAACCATTACACCAAACAATTTATTTTTGCGCTCGACGCGCGTTTCGGTAACCATGTTAGGTTCATCAGGAGCGATAATTGACTGTGTAGTGGTGATATACGGGGTGCTCCATATGTATAGAATAATGATTCCTCAGAATTTATTAATCAGTATAAAAAAAATAATAAAATGTTTTGAACTGTCAGTTCGAAGAATTTACGCCATTCTTAATTTTTTTAAATAGAAAGCCCGGTATATTATTTTATTTTTGAGTCCTACTAAAAATTCTAGGGTAAAACTTCGTTATGCGGCTTAAAAAGGTCTAATTTTGAAAGACTTACGAGAAAATATCGGAAGGAGGCGGTTTTTACACGTTTTTAGTGTTCCGTACGGAACACTTATAAGATCACTTCGGTGTCTGTCTGTCTGTCACACCCGACTTTCTCCGAAACTATTTGACATAGAAAGTTGAAATTTGGTAATAATATAGGAATTGATGGCCTCATCAGAGCCATGTAATATTGAGAGTTAAATTTTCACTTAAGGGGTTAGTTTTGGGGGGTGAAATCGGAAGTGAAAAAAAATTTTTTTTACTAGGTCATCGAGTGTGGTGTCAAATGAAAGCTTGTGAAAACACGAGTAAAATATATATATATATATATATATATATATATATATATATATATATATATATATATATATATATATATATATAATGTAATACTTGCGCGCACTTTTCTTAGTATTATTTTTAAAAAATCGGTGTCCCCCGCCTTATCTCGAAAAGTACTTATCAAAAAATTTTGAAAAAATCCTGGAATATTCTCCACGGGGTGTAGATTGAACGAAAATTATCACGAGTGCATTACCTTTAATAATTTATCTGATATATAAAAAAAACAAAAATTTCAAGGTCATCAGATTCTAGTATATTGGAAACAATCTTTGTTGAAAACTCATTTGGGGTGTGTTTTGTAAAGTCACTGATCATTTTATACCTTTGTAACAAAATTTTTTATTTGAAAAGCAATCAACGTACGGAACACTAATTGCGCAAGTTCAACTTGCACATGAGCGGTTATTTTTACATATAATCATTGATACGTAAGCGTACGAAAGTCTACTATGCTATTGACAATCACTGATCGAAACGGCCCGGGAAAACTTGGTTCGTTTATGCGCATGGGCCGAGATGATTATGGTACATTTACAGTGAAATTTTCTTTGCGGAAAACAACACGAAAAGAACAAATCACAAGGTTTTTTTTTTGGAATAGGCCCAAAAATCGAGGTAAGGTTGTTCTTGCTAACCTGAACTAACTTTGGTCTCCAGTCACTAATATAGCACGTATATCATTTTTTCACATTAAGGAAGGACTTTTTTTTCATTATTTAATGTATTTTTAATTGCTGATTATTTAATTCAGGCTTGTTTCGGTTAGTTCAGGTTAACAATAACCGGTCAAGTGCAAGTTGAACTTGCGCAATTAGTGTTCCGTACGTTGATTGCTTTTAAAATAAAAAAAAAATGTTACAGAGGTATAAAATGATCAGTGACTTCACAAAACACACCCCAAATGAGTTTTTACCAAAGTTTGTTTCCAATCTTTACTGAAATCTGATGACCTTGAATTTTTTTTTTTTTTTTTAATACCAGAAAAAATTATTAAAGGTAATGCACTCGTGATAATTTTCGTTCAATCTACACCCCGTGGAGAATATTCCAGACTTTTTTCAAAATTTTTTGATAAGTACTTTTCGAAATAAGGCGGGGGACAACGATTTTTCGCGATTTTTTAAAAATAATACAAAGAAAAGTGCGCGCAAGTATTACATTATATATATATATATATATATATATATATATATATATATATATATATATATATATATATATATATTTTACTCGTGTTTTCACAAGCTTTCATTTGACACCACACTCGATGACCAAGTAAAAATTTTTTTTTCACTTCCGATTTCACCCCCCAAAACTAACCCCTTAAGTCAAAATTTAACTCTCAAAACTACATGGCTCTGATGAGGCCATCAATTTCTATATTATTACCAAATTTCAACTTTCTATGTCAAATAGTTTCGGAGAAAATCGGGTGTGACAGACAGACAGACACCGAAGTGATCTTATAAGTGTTCCGTACGGAACACTAAAAACGGTTACGTCCCGATTTCTTCTCATAAATTTTTGAAATTTATGCCATTTTAAACCTATTTAAAAAAAATCTTCCTTTTTCTGAAAAACCCGCGTACCGAAATTTAACCAAAAAAATGACAATAAACAATTCTGTGATAAAATTAGATTATAACTGAAAAAAATTTAATAATTTTTTGAAAAGATTAGGCTGACCTCTACATTTCACCCACTAGTATGAACGGAGCCTATTCTTCTGAAAACAGCTGACAGTATCGATCAGTGGTTATCAACAGTTGTCAGTGATATAAGTTAATTTTTATTTACCAAAAAAAAAAGTGCAAAAACAGCTTCCCCCCCAATATTTTCTCATAAGTCTTTCAAAATTAGACCATTTTAAGCCTATTACAAAAAAAAACACCTCTTTCTGAAACTGAACTGTTTTAAAATTATTGATATTTGAAATTAAGATCAAATTAAAAAAAAAATTGAGTTAGGTAACAACTTAACGTATCAAAAAATTATTTATTGACGAAAACGTTTATTGCTGCATTTTGTGAAACTACAATTTGACCGTAATATCGTAATGGTGCGTTTAACAGAAACTGAAAGAATCACTTTGTGATGGTTGGTTACGGAAACCGTAGAACACAACAGGAGGTGTGTGATATTTTTAACGAGGAATATCCGAATCTAGAACCTATTACCCAATCCGTAGTTAGCAAAACATTAAAACGATTTAGACAATCAGGTCGTGTAAGATGTTTTATTGGAAATTACAGTAAATCTCCATACAGCCACTCGTCAGCTTTGCCTAGACCACAACATAAGTAAAGTACCTTAAGTCGTATACTGATTGAAGAAAAACTGCATACATATAAACCCATTCTATTGCAAGAATTATCTGAAGATGACTACGATAGACGCGTTGAATATTGCGAGGTCACGATGGAACGAATCAATAATGACCCTAACCTAATTCTTAATATTGTTTTTTCCTGACGAGGCCACACTTTATCATAACGGAACAGTTAACAGGCATAACTACTGGTTTACTAAGAATCCTCACTGGATAATCGACAGTCATTCTCAAAAACCACAAAAGATAAACGTGTCGGCAGGGATTTGTGGACGTCATATCATTGGTCCCTTTTTTATCGATGAAAATCTTACAGGACAGCGGTATTTACAATTACTCCAAGTTATTACAATTTGTGCAGGTCTTTCTCCCAATGAAAATAATTTAGATACCCTAACAGGAATCTGTGGTATCAACAGGACGGAGCACCTCCTTAGTATGAAATCAATGTTTGTAGATATTTGGCTGCGATTTTTCCTAATTGACAGATAGGCAGAAGAGGTACTAAGTTGGGAATGTGGAATCTTTGGCACAATGATACTACTCAGTATATATCACCACTACACCAAATACTTTATTTTTGCACTCGACGCGCGTTTCGCTAACCATGTTAGCTTCATCAGGAGTGATGATTGACTCATCGCTCATCACTCAATCATCGCTCCTGATGAAGCTAACATGGTTAGCGAAACGCGCGTCGAGTGCAAAAATAAAGTGTTTGGTGTAGTGGTGATATATACTGAGTAGAAGAGGTGCTGTAAAATGGCCTGCAAGGAGTCTCGACCTTACACCACTCCATTTTTTTTATGGGGTCATTTGAAAATCAAAGTTTACCGAAGTCGACCTGAAACTGTAGGAGATTTACAACAAAAAATTCAATATGAAGCAGATCACCACGGATTTTCTGCAAAACTCTGTTCAGGCTGTTTATGACAGATTGGGTCATTGCCTCGCTGTTAACGGTAGACATTTTGAGCAACTGTTGCCTTAAAAATAAACCTAGAGTATTAATTAATAGTTTTTTGTCTTTTTTTTATTTTAAATTTCAAATCCAAAACAGTTCAATTTAGACAAAATTAACGCAACAATCTGAAAATTAATTTATCTTTTTCTTATGTCAGTTTTAAAGTTTATCGAGTATTTGAATAGTAGGCTATGCATATTTTGTTTCGTTGTTCATGGCAGAAATCAAAACAATTAGTTTAGATTTACAGTTTTAAAGAATTTTTTAGAAGATAAACAATTTTCTGTAATAATGCGATAGATTTTCTTTAAAAGTAAGCTTATGAATGGTTCCCTTTTTCAAAGTAATACGTTTTTTTTGTGGTAGACTGTTTTATTTTTGACCCCGAAGAATTAGAAAAATGAATCGAACAAGGAATTTAACTGAACACGAGGTAGTTCAGTTAAATTCCTCAGTTTTATTGGACTAGGGATATTGTCAGAGTTATGTTGCCAATTTGTTAGGCAAACATCGTTCCACAATAAGTCGTATGGTAAGACGCTTGAATGAAGTAGGAACTTATTCTAGAAGGCTAGGGCAAGGGCGAAAACGATGCACTAGCGACCTAGATGAACGTTTTATCAGACAATATGCTTTAAGAAACAGGACTGCCACTAGTTCTAGAATAAGAAACGAACTCGAAGCTGTTCGCAATGTCACAATTTCTTCTAAAACAGTTAGAAGACGGTTAAATGAGCTGAATTAAACAGTAGGAGACCAGCCACTGCGCCCTTGCTTACTAGAGAGAACAGAGTTGATAGGTTACGTTTTGCTCGAAATTACGAAAACTGGTCTGTGGATGATTGGAAACAAGTTTTCTTCACAGATGAAACTAGGGTTAGTCTAAAACATCCAGATAGTCGTGAGCGAGTATGACGAAGACCAGGAGAGAGGTTTGCTCCTTGCAATATCTCTGCAAGGATTCCATTCGGCGGTGGTTCTGTTTTGTTCTGGGGTGGCATCTGCTTTGATGCTCGCACAGAGTTAGTTCCTGTCCGTACGAGATCCATGAATGCTGACTACTATCTTGAGAATATTGTAATAGAACATGTGATGCCTTTCGGTCATTTTGTGGGGCCCAATTTCCTGTTTATGCAAGACCACGCTCGACCACACGTGGCTAGGGACGTACTCGATTATCTTAATCAAGTTGATATACCGATTATGCAATGGCCACCAAAAAGCCCGGATCTGAATTCGATAGAACATGTAGGGGATCACCTTAAGAAAAATGTGAAACGTCATATACCTGCACCTAGAAACCTGAGGGAACTTGAAAATGCAGCTATCACAGAATGGGAGCAAATTCCTCAAGATTTTATACAAAATTTAATTAGAAGCATCCCTATGCTCATAAACGCTGTCATCCCAAGTAGAGGAGGCAACACACGCTACTAGTGTCCTAGTTACACCATTAATTTTGCTACTAGTGTCCCAGTTTATTTTTTTCATTATTACTTAATTTCAACGATTTTGTTATTAGGTCTTAAGAATAATTTTAATTCGAATCTTATAGAGAAATTTGGTAGCTAATTCACTTTTAAAGTATCCGAATAAGTTTTTTCTAACTTTTAGTGTAACCAATGTTCATAAGAAATTATTAAAATTAATTCATTATAGAGATTTGTATGATTTTATATATTGTTGCGTTAATTTTGTCCAGGAGTGTAGTATGTTAGACAAATAATATCTAGAATTTTTAGTAGGACACAAAAATAAAATAACATACAGGGCTTTCCATTTTAAAAAAATCAAGATGGCGTAATTTCTTCGAACACCCTATAACTTTTATTTAAAAATTTTTTTGATACACTGATTAATAAATACTGTCGAATCATTATTCCATACATATGAGGCACCCTGTATACTAAGTAGTGTCAATGTGTCAAAGATTCTATATCCTCAACATAGTATTTCTTTGTATTTTTTGCGTTTCGAGGACCCTGAATCATGACAAACACAGTTCCAATTTCCGCCCCTCTATCGTTTGCCGCGATAACTGCTAAAGGACGATTATTTGCAAGACAGAATTTCTACCAGGTCCTTGCTATCTATGGATATTTGCATGAGCAGGTAGCTAGTGTTCGAGCGTTCAAAGTAAATGAGGAAATAAACGTACTGTCATCTGCCAAGCTGTAGATTGGATTCCTGGAGCTTTTCAGCCTTTCCAACATCTGTAAGAGCTTTATTGAATATGTTAATAAAATCAAGACTTATCATGTTTTGAACATTTGAAATGAAAACACTCGTATAAGGATTACGTTTGTTGTTGCATTTTTTATGATAAACAGCAAAGTTTAAATTTTTCTTTCAAATAATTTACACAGGCGCCCGACTATACAACCTTTCCCTATAATGAATGACAGTAAACAAATTAGTAATTCATAGTCTTATCTTTGTTTATTAAGTGCTTTATTGCATTTGGTACCTAAACTCAACCATGCCTTTATTAAGCTCTTCCTAGACGGCCGACTCTTATTGACAATATTTTTTAATAAAAATGTATCTCAGGCCGTTATACATATCTCGTGATTAAGAGGAACAGGTAAGTAAATATTAAATGAAGTATATTGGGAATTTTAAGTTTAAAACCAAGGTACATATGTAATGAAGGACTACCTGGATTATTTACTTTAAAATTTCCATTAATACCAGGTGTACAAGTATGAAATGCGGATTTCGGATAACAGATGGTGCACCAATGCAGTTTGTGCTATAAAGGTTTGACACTGCGCCATTTTGTTGTGTCATCAACAAGTGTCAGACGCGCACAAGTGATAAATTGAAAAAGTGTGTCCATAGTGTTGTGTTCAATTGTCAAAAATTTATACCGAACAAAGAGCATTCGCGGACAGCATTAATTTTTGGTTTTCATTTGAAGAAAACTGCTGTTGAACCATACCGATTACTTCCAGAAGCTTATGGTGAACATGCTCCATCGCAAGATACGTGTGAACGATGGTTTCCGCGTTTCAAAAGTGATGACTTCGATGTTGCAGACAAGGAACGTAGAAAACCGCCAAAAGAATACGAAGATGTGGAATTGCAAGCATTGTTGGAAGAACATGATTCGCAAACACAAAAACAACTCGCCGAGTAATTGGGCGTTAGTCAACAAGCTGTTTCCAATCGGCTACGAGAGATTGGAAAGATTCAGAAGACCGGTAGTTGAACGACAGGCAAATGGAAAAGCGCAAAAACACGTTTGACATTTTGCTCTCTCGGTACAAAAGGAAGTCGTTTTTGCATCATATAGTTGGAGATGAAAAGTGGATTTATTTTGGGAATCCCAACCGCAAAAAATCATGAGACCCAGGCGCACCATCCACATCGACCGCTAGACCGAATCGCTTTGGCAGAAAGGCGGTGCTCTGTGTTTGGTGAGACCGAAAGGGTATGGTCTATTATGAGCTATTAAAACCTGGGGAAACGGTTAATACCAAACGTTACCAACAACAATTGACCGATATGAACCGTTCGCTGCTTGAAAAAAGGCCGAAAGAGGCAACACAAAGTCATTTTTCTTCATGACAATGCTTCCTCACATACGGCAAAATCAGTTCGCAACACGTTGGAAGCACTCAGCTGGGAAGTTCTACCCCATGCGGCTTACTCACCAGACTTTGCTTCTTCCGATTACACAGCCCCACAAAAAAAAAAAGTGGGGTATACTTTTAATGCGATATATCAGATCCGTAGTATTTTTGCCCGCTGATCACGAATCTGACGTCAGAATATCGCCATCACATCTCAAGTTTTTTCTAACCTCAAAAAATAGGTAAAAATTAGTAAAAATTAAGAAAAATATACTCCTAAAAAATTGATTCAAGCTTTTTCATGAATCCAAAGATGTATTAATATGTATTCGGACATGCTAAGCTAATATTCATCGGTTGGATTAAGCCATACAGTTCTGTTTTCTTTCTAACCTCAATAAATCAGACAGATATAGTGCTTCTCGAATGCAAAAACGAATTCAAATTAAAATTCAACCGATTCTTACCAAATTTGGTACACGGGGGTTTTTTGGGTTGCTGATCATGAATCTGAGGTCGGATTTGCAAAATTCAAAATGGCGGATCCAAGATGGCGGACAAAATTTTTGAAAACCAACCGATTCCTACCAAATTTGGTATACAGTTGGGAATCCTCAAACCTGATACTCTTAAACCCTAAACCCTGAAACCTTAGACTCCCACACCCTGTAACCTCAAAAAATAGACCTCAATAACCCTGTAACTTTAAAAATGAGACCCAATAAACTCAAAACCAGGACTTTTAAACCATATACTCTCAAATAGTAGACCCTTAAGCCCTAGAATTGTGAAGGTTAGACCCGCGCCTAACTTTCCTTTTTTTGGCTGTATCTTGTTTTTTCCGCGAATGACCTATTCAAAGGCTTTCTGCCCAAACGCTTTTGAGGACTTGTTTCTCTTTTTAGCGACCAGCAATAGTCCGCTAGCATATGGTCATCCCATCGTCCTTGATACCGATTTTCTATGATTTTCAGATCTTGGTGAAAACGTTCCCCTTGCTCCTCACTGTAGTCACCAAGATTATCTGGGAAATCATCGATGTGGGAGTCCAGGAAATGTAATTTTAGATTCATTAAGCAACCTAATGTTTGAAAATTTTTTACCATTTTCTCGACTATTTCTTTGTACTTAGGACTTTTATTATTTCCCAAAAAGTTTGTTGCGACTTCTTTAAAACTAAGCCAAGCAGCTTTTTCAACTTTATTCATTTTAGTAACAAATAATGAATCTTGAAACAATTTTCTTATTTGTGGCCCGTTAAATACGCCTGCCTTAATTTTAGCTTCAAAAAATTTCGGAAATTTTTTATGCAAATATTTGAAACATGGACCGTTTGTATCTAATGCTCTCGTGAATTGCTTCATAAGTCCAAGCTTAATGTGAAGCGGGAGAATAAGAACTTTTTCTGGATCTACCAATGGTGGAAACAATACATTATTTTCACCAGGAGTGAACGATTCTCTTGTTGGCCAAATTTTTTTCTTATAATGACGTTTCCTGTCTCTGCTATTCCACAGACATTTATAACAAGGATAAAGTGTAAACCCTGACTGTTGGCCAAGCAATATTGTTACAATTTTCAGATCTCCACAAATTTTCCAGTTATGATTAGCATATTTTATTTTTATCAAAAGCTGCTTCATTTTTTCATATTGCTCTTCCCTAACTGTGGAATGAGCAATCGGAATGGGAGCGTAAACGTTGGTATTATGCAGCAAAACTGCCTTAATGCTCCGTTTAGAAGAATCAATGAACAGTCTCCATTCTTCAGGATCGTATGAGTTATTTTGAAATTCATTCATTAGACCTTTTACATCGGTACAATATGAAAGTGACAATTCCTCGTCCATTGTGAAATATTTTCGAAATTCTTCATCTCTGTTTTTATAATAAGAAATCGTAGCTTCTGGCTTAAGTAAATGTCTTTTCTTTAAAAAGGAAGCAAGATGCTCTGAACCATCTTTGGATAAGCCTAAATCTCTGACTAGATCACTAAGTTCTGACTGTGATACGAGTATTGGTTTTGGTTTACGGTTGTTTGGTAGAAATTCTTTATCTGTGTCACTAGTATATGATAGGTTGTCACTAGAACATTCATTAGTACCAGTGTTTGAATCTTTTTCGACAGTCTCAATGTTTTCGGCATGAACTGATAAGGTGAAATCATTTGTTTCCATCAGCATCAAGTGGTTCAGGAGGCGGAACTAGTTTAGTTGGTCTTGTTACATCGTTATAAGTAATAGTGCTTTTATTTTTTCGGTTAAGCCTAGATACAACATTCATACAAAAGTAGCAATCATTTTCACTGTATGGTCTATTCCATATTGCTGGTCTGGAATATTTAATCGCCTTCTTATTGATGTACAACATTATTTTGCAAGAACTGCAAATGATGTGGGGAACCCAATCTGTATCCTGGTGCTGTATTTCAATGTTAAAACAATCCTTATATAAGGTTTTAATCTTATCCGTTATCGGTGACCCCATTTTACTCAATACGTGTTGACAGCAAATATAACAAAATGAATCACTGTTTTTATCGCACTTATGAAAAGTCCTTGTACCGTGAGACCGTTTTTTTGTAGCATTATACTCTACATGAGCCAAGTCACCCACACATGAAGAGCTACGGTCGCTGGATGACGACGGCTGCGGGCCCGCTTTCCCACCCTGACCAACCGCCGATACTGGGTTTCCGAGTCCCTGCATCGTAATTCTCTTTCTTCTACCTGCCATGACGGCATCTAAGCCGTTATCCAGGGACTCTGCCGGCTAGTGGAGTAACACCGTTGCCCACCGTCACCACGTGGAGGTGCCCTGGATGCAGGTAGAAGAATAAAAATCGACCGATGAATTTTCTCGGCGTTCAAAATGGCGCGAAAACATCTGCCATCTTGAATTTTGCAAATCCAACCTCAGATTCGTGATCAGCGACCCAAAAAATCCCCGTGTACCAAATTTGGTAAGGATCGGTTGAATTTTAATTTGAATTCGTTTTTGCATTCGAGAAGCACTATATCTGTCTGATTTATCGAGGTTAGAAAGAAAACAGAACTGTATGGCTCAATCCAAGCGATGAATATTAGCTTAGCGTGTCCGAATACATAATAATACATCTTTGGATTCATGAAAAAGCTTGAATCAATTTTTTAGGAGTATATTTTTCTTAATTTTTACTAATTTTTACCTATTTTTTGAGGTTAGAAAAAAATTGAGATGTGATGGCGATATTCTGACGTCAGATTCGTGATCAGCGGGCAAAAATACTACGGATCTGATATATCGCATCAAAAGTATACCCCACTTTTTTTTTGTGGGGCTGTGTTATCATTTGTTTGCATTGATGGGTCCGCAGTTCTTTGGTTCGTACGAAGATGTGAAAAAATGGCTCGATGAATGGTTCGTAGCAAAAGGGGAAGATTTTTACTGGCCTGGTATTCAGAAAATGCCCGAAAAATGGGAAAAAGGTATAACAAGCGATGGAGCATACTTTGAATAAAGCACTTTTTATCATTCTTTCGAATTTAACATGTTTTTTTCGAAAAAAAATCTGCATTTCATACTTGTACACCTGGTATTTATTTAAATGCACACAACATATAATTTAAATATCATTCAAACATTATGCGAACGAAATCTAGAGTCCGAGACCTTTATCAATGTCAATATCAAGAAATTTGACATATACTTTTTAATTTATGTAAAAAATCTTAACCCTAATATGTTGTAAAAAACTTGGCCTATTGGATTACCCAAAATAGCTGACAACCTGGTGAAGGATATACCAAAGTATATGAGTTTCAACATCAATTTTCATAGGCACAGTGACCGTTATTTCCATCTCCGGGCATTTTACACTGGAAAGTTTATCACGCCCATGATTCTCCTTCCTATTGGTGACCCGCCTCTTCTGATTCTGTCTTCGGTCATTCTATCTAAACGTTTGATCCATTCTAGATTCCTGTTTAACACTCAATCATTCAACTTCAGTGATGTTGAGTGGATTGAGTAACTTAACAAGACTAATAACTGTCCCTAGCCCTGATACAGTAGGAGAATTCTTAAGATGATCTGAAGTCTATTTCTATCATGTTAATGTGAATACCAAATTTCTCCAAAACCGGCGACGACTAGTTTTAATATTCTCCTCAGTGTGTCAATCAAAGTATATCGTTCAAGGAAACCTTTAAAGTAAATCAAACAGGTGATAATCAAATAAGTACTCGGTTCCGACTGTATCGTGTTGCAAATTGATTTGCATTTGGGTTTTTTTCCTCGTAAAACTGTTATTTAAAAGCATATCAAATAAAGGAAATGCAGATACGGCTCTTGATAAAAGTTAATACATACAAGTAAATTTAAAAGTAGTTACATACGTAAAAGTTGTAATAGTTATATATAATAAGAAATAGTATGTTTTGTAATGAAAATTACCAAGCATAAAGATCGAGTTTTTATTATTACCTTCCGAGATTCATTACGGTCTATTGAGCTATTTGTCGATGAGTTACCTTGATAAATCGTGAACGAAGAGAGACCGATTTCAAATTTGAGACACACTTGAAGTAAAGACGGAACTTAATTTGCAATATCGCTTCAGAGAAGTCTGATAAAGTTAGTATTTGACTGAAGAATGAACAAATACTAACATATATATATATATATATATATATATATATATATATATATATATATATATATATATATATATATATATATATATATGTATATATATGTATATATATATATATATATATATATATATATATATATATATATATATATATATATATATATATATATATATATACGACGCTGGTTTGAAAAGTCCGTGCAAAAATAAAAACTACTTATGTGTTTGGGGTAAACCTTTTTTATTTTTCGACATAGTCTCCTTTTAGGCTTATACACTTCGTCCAACGATGTTTCAGTTTATTGATCCCTTCCGAATAATAGGATTTGTCCAAGTCTGCAATCACCTCCTCGAATAAAATCTTTGTCCGCCAGCCATTTCTTCAAATTGGGGAACAAATAGTAGTCCGAGGGAGCCAAGTCTGGAGAACAGGGGGATGTGAAACGAGTTGGAATCCTATTTCCATTAATTTTGCGACCACAACTGCTGAGGTGTGTGCTGGTGCCTTGTCATGATGGAAAAGGACTTTCTTGTGGGCCAATCGCGGGCGTTTTTCTTGCAGCTCGGTTTTCAAACGGTCCAATAACGATGAATAATATTCACCTGTAATAGTTTTACCCTTTTCCAGATAGTCGATGAGGATTATCCCTTGCGAATCCCAAAAGACAGTCGCCATAACCTTTCCGGCCGAAGGAACGGTCTTCGCCTTTTTTGGTGCAGATTCCCCCTTGGTAACCCATTGTTTAGATTGTTCTTTGGTCTCAGGAGTATAGTAATGTATCCATGTTTCATCCACAGTGACGAAACGACGCTTAAAGTCCTCAGGATTCTTCTAGAACAGCTGCAAACCATCCTTGCAACACTTCACACGATTCCGTTTTTGGTCAAGCGTGAGCAATCGCGGCACCCATCTTGCGGATAGCTTTCTCATGTCCAAATGTTTATGCAAAATATTATGTACCCGTTCAGTCGAGATGCCCACAGCACTAGCAATCTCACGCACCTTAACTCTTCTGTCATCCATCACCATATCATGGATTTGATCAATGATTTCTGGAGTCGTAACCTCCACAGGCCGTCCAGAACGTTCAGCGTCACTTGTGCCCATATGGCCAGTCCGAAAATTTTGAAACCACTTATAAACTGTTCTAATCGAAGGTGCAGAGTCACCATAATGTTTATCAAGCTTCTCTTTAGTCTCCTGAGGCGTTTTGCCTTTCATAAAGTAATGTTTAATCACCACACGAAATTCTTTTTCGTCCATTTTTTGAAAATCACTCGACTTCCTTGATTCACACGAATGCCAAACACAAAAAAATAGACCAATATGGCTGAAACTTGGTGTGCGTTCATTAAAGAGATGCTACTAACTAAAAATGACCTCGATACGCGCCGGTGGTGCTATCTCTCGGACTTTGCACGGACTTTTCAAACCAGCCTCGTATATATCACGGATTTTCTACAGCTGACTCTGTGTTCCTTGTCTCAGCCTTTGATTCCATCCGTTTCTATCTTCCCAATCTCCATCTGTTAGACCCCTGTCCTCCATAGCCTCATCCACATCGTCTCTCCACGATCGTCTGGGTCTTTCTCTTTTCCTTCTCCCCATAGAGCTCCACTCCGTTATTTTCTTTATCCACCTATTATCTTCGCTCCGTCTTATGTGTCCATACCATTTTAATCGTTTTTCTTCAATGGTGTTTATTGCGTTCTCTTTGATGTTCATTCTGCTTCTTATTTCTTCATTTGTTATTCTCTCCATACGTGTCACTCTACAACATCTTCTCCAATACTCCATCTCTACCGCGTTAATTTTAGATTTATTTCTTTTGTTGATCGTCCATGTTTCTGACCCTTATGTCATTATGCTTTGTATTATTGATTTGTATAGGCGTGTTTTGTTTCTCTTTGTAATGTGTTTGTCCCACAGGATCGAATTTAATTGTTTTTATGCATGTCCGCATTTGTCCTAATCTAGCTTTGATCTCTTCTTCTGATGTTACGTTTTTTCAAATAATGGTTCCTAAATATTTAAATCTATCGGTTCCTTTGATTATTGTTTCGTTATCGACTTCTAGATTCTCCACGTTTCCCTCCTTTGTTGTTAGATATTCCGTTTTATCAAAGTTTATTGCTAATCCTGCTTTAGTGTATTCTTCTTTCAGTTTTCTTGCCATATAACTGAGGTCTTCCTCATCTTGCGCTATGATTACTTGGTCGTCTGCGAAACTTACGAGTATATAACATAAGTAATCTTCTCGTATTGGGACTCCCATTCCACTACATTTTTGCTTCCATTTTTTTAATGTTTGTTCGAGGTATATTTTGAATAGTGTTGGGGATGTAGAGCATCCTTGTAATATGCCTTTTGATGTTTGGAGTCTCTTCCCTATTTTATGTCCTATTTTTATGTTCACTGTGTTGTTTTCGTAGAGAGCTTTTACTGCGTATATTAGTTCTTTGTCAATGCCGATTTCTTTCATTGCGTTCCATAATCTTTGTCTTGGTACTGAGTCATAGGCCTTTCTTATGTCTATGAAGGCTAGAGGAACTTCTCTATTCTTTGCCAGTTTTTTCCATTGTTTGTTTTATAGTGTATATGTGGTCTATACATGATTTTCCGGTCGTAAAGCCTGCTTGGTCTTCTCCAATTTTTCCTTTTATATTTTCCTCTATGATATTTTTAATAATTTTTCCATACAAACGTCCCATACTCGATATTATGCTTAGGCCTCTATAGTTTGTGCATTATCTGCGGTCTCCCTTTTTAAATATAGATACTATATAGGCTTTTGACCATTCCTCTGGTATTTTTTCTCCATTTATCGCTCTGTGGAACATGTTTCTCAGCATTCGATGTAATTTATTACACCCGTACTTAATCATTTCATTTACCACACCTCCAGGCCCTGCAGATTTATTATTTTTGAGTGTTTTTATTGTCTTCTTTACTTCTTCATAGCTTAGTTCTATCTTTTTTTTCTCCATATTCTGTTCTTTTTCAGGGTTCTCTTCTTGGAATTCGTGTCTGTCTTCTGTTAGCAGCTTCTTATAATATTCCTCCCACTCGCTTTCTGGGATATACTCTATATACGTCTTCTCTCTATTATTGGTCCTTAATCCTTTAATTATTCTCCATGACTCTGTGCTTCTAGTTCCTCCTATATACTGTTCTACATGTTCGCACGATTTTTCCCATCTCTCGTTCTTTTCTTAGTTTATCATCCTTCTGTAAATCTTCTTCTGATTTTGTATTCAGTCATTTTTCGTATAGTCCTTTTTTCTCCTTTATAGATTCTTTGGTTTTTTCACAGATTCTAATTTTATGATTCTTATTCTCTTCTTCTTCTTATTCTATATATATATATATATATATATATATATATATATATATATATATATATATATATATATATACATACACTCCTGGACAGAATTAACGCAACAATATATTAAATCATACAAATCTCTATAATGAATTAATTTTAATAATTTTTTATGAACATTGGTTACACTAAAAGTTAGAAAAAACTTATTCGGATACTTTAAAAGCTACCAAATTTCTTTATATGATTCGAATTAAAATTATTCTTAAGATCTAATAACAAAATCGTTGAAATTATGTAATAATGAAAAAAATAAACTGGGACACTAGTAACAAAATTAATGGTGTAATTGGGACACTAGTAGCGTGTGTTGCCTCCTCTACTTCGGATGACAGTGTTTATGTGCCTAGGCATGCTTCTAATTAAATTTT
The DNA here is from genome assembly GCA_019049505.1 of Pachyrhynchus sulphureomaculatus. NCBI lineage: Eukaryota > Metazoa > Arthropoda > Insecta > Coleoptera > Curculionidae > Pachyrhynchus > Pachyrhynchus sulphureomaculatus. Next base: position 250,465,844 of record CM032447.1, read on the forward strand.
GGATAAAATCTTGAGGAATTTGCTCTCATTCTGTGATAACTGCATTTTCAAGTTCCCTCAGGTTTCTAGGTGCAGGTATATGACGTTTCACATTTTTCTTAAGGTGATCCCATACATATTCTATCGGATTCAGATCCGGGCTTTTTGGTGGCCATTGAATAATCGGTATATCAACTTGATTAAGATAATCGAGTACTTCCCTAGCCACGTGAGGTGAAGCGTTGTCTTCCATAAACAGGAAATTGGGCCCCACAAAATGACCAAAAGGCATCACATGTTCTATTATAATATTCTCAAGATAGTAGTCAGCATTCATGGATCTTGTACGGACAGGAACTAACTCTGTGCGAGCATCAAAGCAGATGCCACCCCAGAACATAACAGAGCCACCGCCGAATGGAATTCTTGCAGAGATATTGCAAGGAGCAAACCTCTCTCCTGGTCTTCGCCATACTCGCTCACGACCATCTGGATGTTTTAGACTAACCCTAGTTTCATCTGTGAAGAAACCTTGTTTCCAATCATCCACAGACCAGTTTTCGTGATTTCGAGCAAAACGGAACCTGGCAACCCTGTTCTCTCTAGTAAGCAAGGGCGCAGTGGCTGGTCTCCTACTGTTTAATCCAGCTTCATTTAACCGTCTTCTAACTGTTTTAGAAGAAATTGTGACATTGCGAACAGCTTCGAGTTCGTTTCTTATTATAGAACTAGTGACAGTCCTGTTTCTTAAAGCATATTGTCTTATAAAACGTTCATCTAGGTCGCTAGTGCATCGTTTTCGCCCTTGCCCTAGCCTTCTAGAATAAGTTCCTACTTCATTCAAGCGTCTTTACCATACGACTTATTGTGGAACGATGTTTGCCTAACAAATTGGCAACATAACTCTGACAATATCCCTCGTCCAATAAAACTGAGGCTCGCACTACCTCGTGTTCAGTTAAATTCCTTGTTCGATTCATTTATCTAATTCTTCGGGGTCAAAAATAAGACAGTCTACCACAAAAACGTATTACTTTGAAAAAGGGAACACTTTATAAGCTTACTTTTAAAGAAAATCTAACGCATTATTACAGAAAATTGTTTATCTTCTGAAAAATTCTTTAAAACTGTAAATCTAAACGAATTGTTTTGATTTCTGTCATGAACAACGAAACAAAATATGCATAGCCTACTATTCAAATACTCGATAAACTTTAAAACTGACATAAGAAAAAGATAAATTAATTTTCAGATTGCTGCGTTAATTATGTCCAGGAGTCCAGATTGCTGCGTTAATTTTGTCCATTATATATATATATATATATATATATATATATATATATATATATATATATATATATATATATATATATATATATATATATACATATATATATATATATATATATATATATATATATATATATATATATATATATATATATATAATGTATAATCAGCTTCATATATTCTATTTGACCAAATTAATAATTACGCAATAAAATATAATGAAGCATATTTATTTACTGCATTCCGGTTCGTACATACACGACTTAATACTCACAAAATGATTAATACTTGTAATATTTATATTTGATTAAAATAAAAACATAATCATATTAAAATTAATTGCAATATCAAACAGACAACAAACATCTTCACACGTAACTGGTATTATTGATTAAAAAAATATCTAGACATCTTTACATATACTTAGTAATTCATATAAAAACGTTTGGAAAAAAAAGAGTTTCATCTGGAAAAAGAAAGATTTTTTTTAAACAATGGCTAGAAAATTTAGCCGTTCAAGCACAACACGGTTTAAAATGAATTGAAGTAAACAGATTGAAATCTTGTCAATAGAGTTGGATATATGGTGGTGTGAGTGTGCAGAGTTTATTTTTAATAGGAAAAAAGCGATATGGAATATTTTTAACAAATTATCAAATTTTGCATTTTTGTTCGGGTTTTTAGTGCAGTATACTTTCTTTGATGCAAATTAACTTTAATTTTACTTTAAAATTCTTATTCAATGTAATAAAAATAAATCTATTAGGACGCAATTCAGACCCACGTGGAAACTTTACATGTCTCTAGATAAGGTTAACCATTTGAAAACACAATTAATGCGCCGCATATCTTAGCAAAACACCCCCTTTTGGTTTATTTTTACAGATATTAACGAAATAAAAGGACAAAATGTACTAAGACTATTCTTTAAAAAAGTGGATTGGTTGCATCTTAAATTCCTTAGAATCACACATCATCATTTCCATACTCATCTTTGTATGAATGAAATTACATTTCTTGGCACTGTCGTAACAATACTTTAACTTAAAAAAACTGTATAATCAATTAGGGTAGAAACATACAACCAATGTCGTTCTTGGTATTATCTATAATATATATATATAAAATGCAACGTCTCTCTGTCTGTCTGCCTGCCTGTCTGTCTATCTGTCTGTGTGTCCGTTAGTGCGCTTATCACTGGAGAACCACTTATCCGATTTACGTACTTTTTGTTTTTAAACATACATATGTTCTCTGGCCAGGTTATAGGCTTATTTTATTACGATAGGTAGCATAAGGAATGAGCAGTGACGATAATAGTGAATGAAGTCGGAAAAAAGTTTGCCGCTAGCGGGTTCCCTTACAATACACAGACTAAACCATTAAATATGGAACAATATTATGTAGCAGAGAATTTCTATAATCTATAATATATATAAAATGCAATGTCTCTCTGTCTGTCCATTAGTGCGTTTATCACGCAAGAATCACTTATCCAATTTACGTGTCTTTTTTTAAATTCATACATATATTTTTTGGTCAGGTTATATAATAATAATAATAATCTATATCTATAATATATATAAAATGCAACGTCTCTGTCTGTCTGTCTGTCCGTTAGTGCGCTTATCCCTCGAGAACCACTTACCCGATTTACGTGATTTTTTAAATTCATACATATGTTCTCTGACCAGGTTATAGATATATATTTTATTACATCTATAATATATATAAAATGCAACGCATCTCTGTCTGTCTGTCCATTAGTGCGCCTATCACTGGAGAACCACTTATCCGATTTACGTACTTTTTTTTAAAAAAACATACATATGTTCTCTGGCCAGGTTACAGGCTATATTTTATTACGATAGGTAGCAAAAGGAATAAGCAGTAACAATAATAGTGAATGAAGTCGGAAAAAAAGTTTGTCGCTAGCGTGTTCTCTTGCAATACACAGCCTAAACCATTAAATATTGAACAATATTATGTAGCAGAGAATATCTATAATCTAGAGATATATATAAAATGCAATGTCCCTCTGTCTGTCTGACTGTCCATTAGCGCGTTTATCACGCAAGAATCACTTATCCGTTTTACGTGTCTTTTTTTAAATTCATACATATATTCTTTGGCCAGGTTATATAATAATATAAATCTATATATATAATATATATAAAATGCAACGTCCTCTCAGTCTGTCTGTCCGTTAGTGCGCTTCTCACTGGACAACCACTTATCCGATTTATGTGTTTTTATAAATTTATACATATGTTCTATATAATTCGATATAAGCCTAGATAATGGGAGATAGGGTGAGATAAAGGGAGATAAGTATAAATAATGGGAGATAAGGAGAAATAATGGGAGATAAGCAGAAATAATGGGAGATAAGGAGAAATAATGGGAGATAAGGAGAAATATTGCAAGATAAGTCGAGTTAAGCCTAGATAATGAGAGATAAGGTGAGATAATGAGAGATAAGGGAAAATAATGGGAGATAAGGAGAAATAATGGGAGATGAGCAGAGATAAGCCTAGTTAATGGAAATTATGTAGAGATAATGGGAGATAAGGAGAAATAATGGGAGATAAGGGAAAATAATGGCAAATATTTTATTACGTTAGGTAACATAAGGAATAAGCAGTGACGATAGTAGTGAATTAAGTCCACGCGAGCGGAGCCGCGGGCACTGCTAGTTTCAAATATATAGTCACTCCAAAAAGTCTCCATACACCACCTGCTTTCTATACTATTTTTCTGTTATGTTTAGCTAATTAACTGGAACTATGAGAAAACATGTTTAAATTAATATTTGAAACTTAACCAACGAGGATTAGTATTAAAAAAAAATACGGAACATTTTATTGAGAAGTTACACCATTGTTATAAAAATGTGAACAAAATTAATGTCAAAAAAGTCTCCATACACTGAAGAACTGCACTGAAAAAAAACACTTTATAATCAGCCGCATTTTATCAAGCTATCTATTGCTCGCTAAAATGAAAACAAATGAATAATTTTCGGCCATACTTTATAATCTGTCACTTCTTGCTAGTAATTTTGCAGTGAGTTTTCAAAGTAGTATTAAAAACGAGCGAGAGAAATCGTGAAATTCCATTACAAGTTCGAAAGATCATAACTGATTTGTGGAAAGATGGAAAATCGTACAAAAATATAGGATTAACTGTTAAAAAGTCGCATGCTACTGTTCAGTACATTGTAAATCAGTATAAATAAACGGGTTCCCATAAAATTCGACCACGCTCCGGTCGTCCCAAGAAACTGACTCCACATGAAGGGGCCAGTATTGTTAGACAAATAATTATAGATCCCAAGAAAAGTGCACCAAAATTAAAAAAAGAAGTACGGGAACTATTTTCGTAAAAATGTTTGTTCACAAACAGGGAGAACTTGTATACACAGGGCAGGCTATAAGGGGTGTGCAGCCAGGAAGAAGCCGTTAATTTCGGAAGCGGTTAGCTTTTGCTAGGGAATATGTTACTAAACCTCCTGAATTTTGGGAATCTTTAGTGATGAAACTAAAATTAACCTTTTTGGGTCTGATGCCGAACTAAAGTTTGGAGAAAGAAGAATACCGCATTCGATATTAAAAACATTTGTTCTACGGTGAGACAAGGGGGTGGCAGAGTTCATTTGCAGGTTTGAAAATTTACACTTGTATGTAATCAGCATGTTTATCTGAACATTGTGAGAAACAATTTAAGAGAGTGTCCAAAAATTAGCACTCGAAAAAAGATACATTTTCCAACAGGATCCGAAACATACCGCACACTTGGTGCAAGAATGGATGATCCATAATGTGCGACAGCAGCTTCATACACCTCCGCAATCACCCGATGTTAACCCCATCGAGTATTTATGGGAGGAACTTAAATAGCGCGTTCGCAAACATAATGTTTCAAATAGGGAAAAATTAAAAAACAGACTATTGAACGAATGGGAGAACATGCCAGCAGAAGTTACTAGAAAGCTGGTTGCAAGCATAACAAGACGGTTACAAGAGATTATCAAGGCCAACGGCGGCCCCACTAAATATTAGTTCAAACGTAGTTGTTATTTTCTGTTAAACTCCGTCAAAGTATTATTGATAATTGTTAAGTGTATGGAGACTTTTTTGACATTAATTTTGTTTACATTTTTATAACAATGAAGAACTTCTAAATAAAATGTTCCGTAGTTGTTTTTAGTGTTCCGTACGGAACACTTATAAGATCACTTCGGTGTCTGTCTGTCTGTCCGTCTGTCACCCGATTTTCCCGAAACTATTTGTCATATAAAGTTGAAATTTGGTAATAACATAGGAATTGATGGCCTCATCAGAGCCATGTAGTTTTGAAAGTTAAATTTTGATTTAAGGGGTTAGTTTTGGGTAGTGAAATCGGAAGTGAAAAAAAAATTTTTTTACTAGGTAATCGAGTGTGGTGTCAAATGAAAGCTTGTGAAAACTCGAGTAAAAAATATATATACGAGGCTGGTTTGAAAAGTCCGTGCAAAGTCCGAGAGATGGCACCACCGGCGCGTATCGAGGTCATGTTTAGTTAGTAGCATCTCTTGAATGAACGCACACCAAGTTTCAGCCATATTGGCCTATTTCTCTGTGTTTGGCATTCGTGTGAATCAAGGAAGTCGAGTGATTTTCAAGAAATGGACGAAAAAGAATTTCGTGTGGTGATTAAACATTACTTTATGAAAGGCAAAACGCCTCAGGAGACTAAAGAGAAGCTTGATAAACATTATGGTGACTCTGTACCTTCGATTCGAACAGTTTATAAGTGGTTTCAAAATTTTCGGACTGGCCATATGGGCACAAGTGACGCTGAATGTTCTGGACGGGCTGTGGAGGTTACGACTCCAGAAATCATTGATCAAATCCATGATATGGTGATGGATGACAGAAGAGTTAAGGTGCGTGAGATTGCTAGTGCTGTGGGCATCTCGACTGAACGGGTACATAATATTTTGCATAAACATTTGGACATGAGAAAGCTATTCGCAAGATGGGTGCCGCGATTGCTCACGCTTGACCAAAAACGGAATCGTGTGAAGTGTTGCAAGGATGGTTTGCAGCTGTTCCAGAAGAATCCGGAGGACTTTAAGCGTCGTTTCGTCACTGTGGATGAAACATGGATACATTACTATACTCCTGAGACCAAACAACAATCTAAACAATGGGTTACCAAGGGGGAATCTGCACCAAAAAAGGCGAAGACCGTTCCTTCGGCCGGAAAGGTTATGGCGACTGTCTTTTGCGATTCGCAAGGGATAATCCTCATCGACTATCTGGAAAAGGATAAAACTATTACAGGTGAATATTATTCATCGTTATTGGACTGTTTGAAAACCGAGCTGCAAGAAAAACGCCCGCCATTGGCCCACAAGAAAGTCCTTTTCCATCACGACAACGCACCAGCACACACCTCAGCAGTTGTGGTCGCAAAATTAATAGAAATAGGATTCCAACTCGTTTCTCATCCCCCGTATTCTCCAGACTTGGCTCCCTCGGACTACTATTTGTTCCCCAATTTGAAGAAATGGCTGGCGGGACAAAGATTTCATTCAAACGAGGAGGTGATTGCAGACACTAATAGATATTTTGCAGACTTGGACAAATCCTATTATTCGGAAGGGATCAACAAACTAGAACATCGTTGGACGAAGTGTATAAGCCTAAAAGGAGACTATGTCGAAAAATAAAAAAGGTTTACCCCAAACACATAAGTAGTTTTTATTTTTGCACGGACTTTTCAAACCAGCCTCGTATAATGTAATACTTGCGCGCACTTTTTCTTTGTATTATTTTTAAAAAATCGCGAAAAATCGCTGTCCACCCGCCTTATTTCGAAAAGTACTTATCAAAAAATTCTGGAATATTCTCCACGGGGTGTAGATTGAACGAAAATTATCACGAGTGCATTACCTGTAATAATTTATTCGGTATATAAAAAAAACAGAAATATCAAGGTCATCAATTTTCAGTAAAGATTGGAAATAAACTTTGTTGAAAACTCATTTGGGTGTGTTTTGTGAAGTCACTGATCATTTTATACTTTCGTTACAACATTTTTTATTTTAAAAGCAATCAACGTACGGAACACTAATTGCACAAGTTCATCTTGCACTTGACCGGTTATTTATACTAATCCTCGTTAGTTAAGTTTTAAATAATAATTTAAACATGTTTTCTCAGAGTTCCAATTAATTAGTTAAACATAATAGAAAAATAGTATAGAAAGCAGGTGGTGTATGGAGACTTTTTGCACTGACTGTACTTGACTTCCAAAATATTTTGGAACCGAATTACTGGATAAAAATATTCTTCTGACAAATATCTACTTTCATTTCGCTGAAACTAATCTCACTACCTGATATTTTTTCGTACGGTGGTGACCTTGCATTTATTTTTCCCCTAATTTAATATTGGCCCTATGTCTCAATAGGGCTTACTAGTGTATTTACTTGTTAAATTATACTTTATGAGAAATATGTTCCAAAACACTTCAGACGGAAGCTACCTGACAACAGTTCCTAATAAACGGTAACAGTAAAAAAAAGTTGAATAGAACTAAGAATGCATAAAACAAACTCAACGGACCAGTTTTCTGAATGACTTCCTTTTCATTTTTCCCTATCAGAAGAGACAATAAGGCAACAACCAACCCTACTTTTAGATTTACATTCTCATTGTAGTTGCTCTACTTTACAATGTTATCTAGTAGGTAAATTTTTTAAAAAGTATCTTGAGTAAAAAATCAATAGCCATACAACATATAACTTGTATTCTTTAACTTTAGATAAACTTAAAATAGATGAATATAGGACTCTACTTGACAAGCATTCTGTTGTGTAAAACAGCAGTCATTGAAAATTTGGCAACTATAAGAATGGCAAAATTTATAAAATATTTGACAAAATTAAGTTGTCTAACAAGAGTCACCACTGTGTTAAAAATATCCTACCGCCTACGTTTCCTGAATCAGTCGTTCCTTCTAAATGATATATCATGGGCTTTAGATTTACTTCCCAGTCTATAATATTTTCTTGACAAAAGAAAGTTGTAGTTTATCATTACAATTTGAAAAAAACTGGTGCGTGTATCAGTGTGTACACGCGCAAGAAGTGAAACTTCTCTAGGTAATACACACTCTTTTGTCTATTTTATTCGATTTTTAAAATAAATAGGATAGGAGAGATATCAGCAAAAGAAAATTTATTATTATTGCAAAAAAGTTCTTCTTTCTCACATTTAGTCAATGTGGTTCCATGTTTGGCCGACGGGCCCAAGCCAACTCAGCGCAAACACTATTACCATTGTGTATTAAGGAATGACCTAACAATGTTACATGTTTTCAAAATCACTGACTTCTGAAAGTTTCTGTGTATGTTTGTGTTGAGTCCTAATTGTATTAGGTGTGGTGTGAATGTTACTGGTGTAAGGCCTGTGGCTGATATAATGAGGGGGACAATGATGACTTTTTCTTGTTTCCATAGCCTTTTTATTTCTGTTGCAAGGTCTGTGTATTTGGTGATTTTTTCTGTGTATTTCGTTTGGATGTTTGTGTCGTTGGGGACAGCTATGTCAATTAGATAGGTGACTTTTCTTTTTTTGCACTGAAAAGTAATATCGGGTCTATTGGCGGAGACTGTTTTTATCTGTATGGATACTGATGTCCCAGTAGAGCTTGTAATCTTTATTTTCAAGTATGGATGTTGGTGTGTATTTATAGTAGGGATCTGTGTTTTCTATGAGTTTGTATGTTCTGGCTAGTGCTTGGTGAACTTCTTTTGCAGCTGAGTCATGTCTGGCTGTATATTCCGTTCCGACTAATATTTTACATCCACTTGTTATATATTCGATCGTTTCTTTTTGCTGGTGGCACTTCCTGCATCTGTCTTCTGTAATAGTCGAGGCTTAGATGATATGCTTTTGGTAGTTCCTGGTTAATACGCTTTTATCCTGAATGGCAAGTAAGAAGCCTTCTATTTCAAGGAATAGCTGCCCATCCCGTAACGCGGTGTATGATTGTTTTTTATTTACGTATTTATTATGATTATTATTATTAAGATTATAAAATTTGAAAATTAGTTATTTATTTCAGTAAATAATATACTTATAACTAGGTTCGTTTTTTATTTTATTTGAAATATTTTTTAACGAAAATAATTATATATATATATATATATATATATATATATATATATATATATATATATATATATATATATATATATATATATATTATGTTATATATATATATCAAGGATTTTCTACAGCTAACGCTGTCTTCCTTCTCTCAGTCTTTGATTCCATCCGTTCCTATCTTCCCAGTCTCCATCTGTTAGACTCCTGTCCTCCATAGCCTCGTCCACATCGTCTCTCCACGATCGTCTGGGACTTCCTCTTTTTCTTCTCCCTATAGAGTTCCACTCCGTTATTTTCTTTATCCACCTTTTATCTTTGCTCGGTCTTATGTGTCCATACCATTTTAATCGTTTTTCTTCAATGGTGTTTATTGCGTTCTCTTCGATGTTTCATTCTGCTTCTTATTTCTTCATTTGTTATTCTCTCCACACGTGTCACTCTACAACATCTTCTCCAATACTCCATCTCTACCGCGTTAATTTTAGATTTATTTCTTTTGTTGATCGTCCATGTTTCTGACCCGTATGTCATTATGCTTTGTATTATTGATTTGTATATGCGTGTTTTTTTTTCTTTTTGTAATGTGTTTGTCCCACAGGATCGAATTTAATTGTCTTATGCATGTCCGCGTTTGTCCTAATCTAGCTTTATTCTCTTCTGATGTTGCGTTTTTTGAAATGATGGTTCCTAAATATTTAAATCTATCGATTCCTTTAATTATTGTTTCGTTATCGACTTCTAGATTCTCCACGTTTCCCTCTTTTGTTGTTAGATATTCCGTTTTATCAAAATTTATTGCTAATCCTGCTTTAGTGTATTCTTCTTGCAGTTTTCTTACCATATAACTGAGGTCTTCCTCATCTTGCGCTATGATTACTTGGTCGTCTGTGAAACTTAAAGAGTATATAAGTAATCTTCTCGTATTGGGACTCCCATTCCACTACATCTTTGCTTCCATTTTTTTAATGTTTGTTCGAGGTATATTTTGAATAGTGTTGGGGATGTAGAGCATCCTTGTAATAGGCCTTTTGATGTTTGGAGTCTCTTCCCTATTTTATGTCCTATTTTTATGTTCACTGTGTTGTTTTCGTAGAGAGCTTTTACTGCGTATATTAGTTCTTTGTCAATGCCTATTTCTTTCATTGCGTTCCATAATATATAATAATATAATATTATGGAACGAAAATAATTATCTTTTAATAATTTAATCCGTAATTTTATTAGCTATAAAAAAATTTAATTTTAAAATATGGAAGTCTTAAATGAAATTAATAAATTATAAAATTGAAGACAACAATCTGAAATTTTTTGAGTTTTCATATACATATGTGTATATAGCTTTGTATGTACACCTTCCGGTAGTATTAGTATTAAACTGTATATTTACCATTACGGGAATCTTTTGATGCTTTTGAAGAGGCTGGTAAAAAAAATCCTCGGGAGAATACAGAAGAGATCATAAGAGAATTATTAAGAGGAAGAAACGAGACGATGAGTGTCTCGAGGGAGAAGTGTTGTTTCAAGGACGTGACCATTTCTTCCCATTATACGACCAATTGTTGGACGAGTTGAGGAGGCGCAAATCTTCATATGGCGCAATAACCGCCAATTTTGCATTCTTATCGTCCCATTGCAATTATCAGCAACATTAATAAAATTATTGAGAAATGTATCAAGTTGCGCCTGGACGATTACTTAAATAAAAAGAAATTAATATCCGATGCGCAGTATGGTTTTAGACAGAAGCTGAGCACTGAAGATGCTCTTATAAGGGTAGTAAACCATATTTCTGAGAACCTCGACAATGGCAATAAATCACTTTTGATATTCTTGGACCTGACAAAGGCTTTTGTGCGGTTTCACCGCATATTGTTGGAGAAAGTTGGGCATATTGGAATTAGATGTATCCCGTATGATTTAATAAAAATCATATCTGATCGGACGTACGCAACAAGTAAAAATAGGAGAATCAATGAGTTTTCATCACTTTCAATTGAGTGCGATGTGCCGCAGGGTACAGTGCTTGGGCTGTTGTTATTTACAATATACATAGATACCCTTTTGCGTATTTTATCTCAAGGATCTATCGTTTGTTATGCCGACGATACTGTCACAATGTTACAGGATAAAATATGGGGCCGGGTCTTTGAAAAGGCAGATCTGGCTATGAGTAAGGTAAAGTTGTGGTTGGATTTGAACTTATTAACCTTAAATATTGATAAATCAAAATTTATAGCCTTTACGTTTAATAAAAGGAATTATCCCGACAAGAATTTTATAAAAATTCATTAATCTGGCTGTAATAACTTTGCTGCTTGTGATTGCAATCTGAAAATCTGTTCCACCGATAACATTAAATATTTGGGTGTATACCTAGATTCGCATTTAAGATGGGATTCTCACATAGATTATATAACAAGTAAAAATTCGAAAAATGTATTTTAGGTTTTATCAGATTAGGCAGTGGTTATCCAAGAAATATTTGTTATATGTATATAAAGCACTTGTGGAGTCAGTGATAGGCTAGGGCTCGGTAGTTTGGGGGTCCGTGCGTGATTCGGTATCTTCGTTTTTAGTAATAGCCTAGAAAAGGGTTCTAAAAATAATACTGTTTAAGCCGCGAAGATTTCCTACGGACCAACTATACGATTTGGCTAGGGTTTTGTCGCTGAAGCAATTATACATAAAATCGGTGGTAAGAATTTTACTGAACAACAAACATAAGGAAAACAAAGTTGATCACTCTATTCATACTAGACTAATTACCCTGAACAACGTGTATGTACCATCTACCCCCTTTAGTGCTACTCAAAGGTCCCTATCTTTTTCTGCTCCGAGGATTTTTAATATAATTCCTCACGAACTGAAAGTGAAGCCATATAGATTGGTAAAAAATAAATTGACTAACTGGTTGCTTGATAACAAAATAGGTCATTATTGAGAAAATAAATAAAGTATATATTTACAATAAGATGGTTCTAGTACATTTGTAACAAGCACTAATAGTAGATTATGAAATGTTGATGCACGCACATTCTTCTTTAAGAAAATTATGCATATCTTAAAATGTATTATTGCCTTGTAATTTGGTTTTTTACTGCTAGGGAAATTGTCTTTTCCTGTATTGGTTCTTGTAGTATTAAGTTTAAAGTGTAACAACTAAGATTTGTTGGCAGGAATAAATATATTTTCATTTTATTTTTATGCAAATTGGATACAATGTCTAAAGCGGAAGTTAGAGTTAACGCCATAAAACTCAGAAAATTATACCCGATTGATCTTGCGGATGATTTACAAGAAGAATGTGTTCTTTTAAAACAATTCTTGACGTCACATGAAAACAAAATGAGTTTAAGGCAACTTAACCTATTTATTAAGCAAAAAAATTTGAAGAAGCACCGAAGTGACAAATTGCAGTTTAGCCATCTTTAATATAGAAGCTGACTTAACACAATCCGTTAATTATGACAGTGTTATTGACAAATTTGTCAACCAATTTGTGCATCGCAAAAAATGTAAATACAGTAGAACCCCGATTAACCGAGCCGCGATTATCCGAGCTCCGGATTAACCAAGCCAATCTAAGCACCTGATTATCCGAGATACACGCGTCTATGCTGCGTATTAACCCAGCTTCTAAAATATGTATGTACATATTTCCATTTATCGTCGGGGCCTTCGGGCCCCCTGGCTCGTGTGAGGGGGTTCCCCTATTTATGTTTTTGGACTCTTTCAGCATCTAAATTTACGTGAATGCAGTGCGTTATAGCGTTTACTACGGAGAAGTACGAGTATACTCACATAATTTATTTGGTTGGAGTTCTGGTAGTTAAGTTAATTAATACGAACTGCTTTGTATGAATTTTTTGTTTGTCGTATTATATCCTATTGAAGAAAAATTAAAAGCCATCAGAAGAATTGAAGCAGGAGAGACAATTAAAGTTGTTGCACGAGATTATGGAGTAGGTGAGGTAACAGAGTGGTGTATAAATCAAGCCTCCTCGTCCTCAGGAAGAAAATCAATATTACTCAGTATATATCACCACAACACCAAACACTTTATTTTTGCACTCGACGCGCGTTTCGCTAACCATGTTAGCTTCATCAGGAGCGATGATTGACTAAAGGTAAACTACATATCTACCCTATTTATACTTAGCCTAACCCTAGAATTACTCAAGCGGAACTAATGACATAGGCAAGGCCATCAGTTCCGGTCTAGTAACCAGTAGAGGGGACTATAAGGAATATTTCCCAAGGATATGGTATAGGTATGTGGATGATATTTTCGCGATTTTTGATACAAAGAAAGCAAATATTGATGATTTTGTTTCTAAATTAAATAGCCGTTATGATTCAATTAAATTCACGTACGAAATTGAGAACAAAGGACAATTGCCTTTTCTAGATATTTTAATTATTAAAAATAATAATAGATTAGAATTTGATATCTATAGGAAGGACACAGTAACAGATAGATATATTCCTAATGATTCATTTCATTGCAAACAACATAAATTAGCCTCAATACATTTTTTAGTTCATCGTTTGGTCACTTTCCCTCTGAATAGAGTAAACTTTAATAAAGAAAGGAATCGTATTAGAAATATAACTAGAGTTAATGGTTATGACGATGACTTAGTAAATAAGCTAATAAATAGACATAAATTTAGGTCTAATATTCAGAATTCCACCTTTTTTACACGCGAAGAAAATAACACCAAGTATGTCTCCATACCATATAATCTGAAATATAGCAAGGGACTCAATAAGGTATTTAATAAGGTAGGCCTCACCTTAGTCTATAAGTCATCAGACAATCTGAGGAATATCTTAGGAAATCCCAAAGATAAGATTCCTAATTGTGAGAAAAGTGGAATTTATGAAATTAGTTGTAATGATTGTGACAAAAAGTATGTTGGGCAAACTAAAAGGTCAATTTAAAACACGATTTAAAGAACATTTAGCACACTTAAGATACAATAGAAGAGAAAAGTCTAGCATTGCCGAACATGCCCTTGAAGCTGATCATACTGTAACATTAGATAATCTAAGATTAATAAAAAATGTATCTGATAGGAGATTGTTGAACGCATACGAAAGTATGGAAATCATAAAATGTAAAAGTAGTTTAAATAAAGACAGAGGGTCTATTCCTTATAGTCCCCTCTACTGGTTACTAGACCGGAACTGATGGCCTTGCCTATGTCATTAGTTCCGCTTGAGTAATTCTAGGGTTAGGCTAAGTATAAATAGGGTAGATATGTAGTTTACCTTTAGTCAATCATCGCTCCTGATGAAGCTAACATGTTTAAACGAAACGCGCGTCGAGTGCAAAAAATAAAGTGTTTTGGTGTAGTGGTGATATATACTGAGTAGTATCATTGTGCCAAAGATTCCACATTCCCAACTTAGTTAAGAAAATCAATGTAAACCGGCGACTATGAAAAGGTTAACGAAGCTTTATTTATGTTGTTTAACCAACAGAGATCAAAGGGTGTGCCTCTGTTAGGTCCAATTTTACAACAGAAGGCAATAATGATTAGTAGGCAATTCCCAGTAAATCAGTTTACCGCCAATTCTGGATGGCTTGACCGCTGGAAAAAACGGTACGGTGTACGACAACTGACTGTATGTGGTGAAAAACTTTCTGCTGATGTGTCATCAATTGAGAAGTTTAAGCAGAAATTTAAAAAGCAAATCGAAGATTGTGGATACACATGTGATCAAATTTACAACTGTGACAAAACTGGTCTGAATTATAAAATGCTTCCATCAAAAGCATTGGCATCTCGACAGGAAAAATCAGCTCTTGGGCACAAACGAAGTAAGGAAAGATTAATTATAATGGTATGTTCCAATGCATCTGGCAAGCACAAAATCCCACTGAAGGTGATTGGCAAGTCTGCACGTCCAAGAGCTTTAAAAGACATCTCACCCAAAGCCCTACCAGTCTATTAGAAAAGTCAGAAGAGCACATGGATGGATGCGACTTTATTTACTAACTGGTTTGAAGAAGAGTTCGTGTCATCTGTGACTAAATTTTTGAACAGAAACCGTCTTCCTATTAAAGCAATTTTGTTAATGGATAATGCCCCTCTCACCCTGGAAAAGGACTTTATGTGGGCGAAATTCTAAAATTTTTTCCTCCAAATGTAACCAGCATAATGCAACCAATAGATCAAGGCATTCTCGAAAACATTAAAAAAATTATAGGCGTTTTATATCTTGAACCTCTGTTAGAATATATAGAAAAGGAGGATATTATCAATGGAATGAGAAATGTTACACTGAAAAATGTTATATACTGGGTAAGTCAAGCTTGGGATTCTGTGCGTACTACCATTATTCAAAAATCTTGGTCAAAAGTTATTGATTTTGAGGACAGTGAAGATGATACCCCATTAAATGAATTAGCTTTGAAATTGAGAAGCCATGGGAGAAATGTCCTGTTCAAATTTTGACAGCGAGATAGAAGAAAAAGAAAAAAGTTTATTTGAATTAATGCAAAAATTAAAAGTTTTGGATTGTTGTAGCTTCTACTTGATGGAAATTCATTATAAATCTTTTATTATATATTTAAAAAATTAAAAGGTTGCGAAAATGTCACAGGAGAAGATGTTGTTGAATGAATTACAGCTGATGATTTAGAAGAAGAAATGAGTATTGAAGAAATAACGAATGCCTTTCAGGAAACCGAAAAAGTCAGATGACGATGACGAAACGGCGGTGGATGAACAGTCTCCCACTTAGATCTCTCATCAAGAAGGTTTTGCTTCTTTGGAAAAAGCGTTAAGGTATATCGAACAACAACCAGAGGCAACCCCAGCAGATTTGCTTCTTCTTAATAGATGGAGAAACATTGCAGCGAGAAAAAGAAGATGCAATATGAAACAGAAGCGCATAGATACCTATTTCACTGTTTTTATAATGTATGTACCTATTTATTTGTTAAAAACGTTAATACATCGGTTTTTAAAGTATTGGTGTTTATTTTTGAATGAATGAATAAAAAACAAATCCGGATTATCCGAGTTTTCAGTTATCCGAGGAGGATGCCTCCCCACGTTACCTCGGATAACCGGGATTCTACGGTATTTAATAAATGGTGTTTATTCTTTCGTATGGCCTTTTTTCACTATTAAAAGATTTTTGCTTTTTTTTTTGTTAATGTATAGGCGTATTTTAAGATAGGGCCCAGGGCGCCAAATCTTAAAATACGCTACTGAGTAACAGACATGCTATATGCCACTGTGGATAAAATCACTAGTATCAGTGTTCATTCTATATTTTAGAAGCTTATTTTGATCGTATTCTTTGCCTGTGATTAAGGTCGCTATGTTTACAATTGTAAAAAGTAATGCATGTCTGCGAATATTACTTCCTATCCTTCTTAAAATCAACCTGACGAACGAACATATGTTTTCAAGCAAAGTGATAAATTTTTCTCAAAATACAGAGTCAAGTGCGCCACCCACCAGAGGAACTTCCTGTTTTAGTAATAATTTTATACTTTCTGAGAATTTAACACCATAAATTAAAACGACGATAAGATGTTTGTAATATATCTAGTTTTTTTATTTTAAGTGGTTATGGGAATCATTTTCAGCCATGTGGTAGGTGAAAATATTTTTCTGCTATTTTTACAAAGATTTGTCAAAGAAATACAAAAAAAACTTAATTAGAGAATCAAGTCCTGGGAGCCTAAAAAATGCAACAAAAAGCGCCGGAATCAACGTAAAATACTAAGACAAAACGTATCCGGGTTAATCGTATGATTATCTAATCATTGGCGGCACTGAACATTTTTTCATCTCGTTTTTACGATCTCAGCAAAGCATTCCATTACGGATTGTAGAATAAAGTTCTATTTTTTCGTTACAACACACAATTAAAAGTTTTGGGTCTGGCTACTCAAAATACATTTTTTTTTTTGCAAAATTCGATTTTATTCATCAATATAGTCTCCTTCAAGAGCGATACAATCAGTCCAACGCTTTTCTAACATTTCTATACCTTTCTTGTAGAAGGATTTGTCTTTACCTTCAAAATAGGCCTCAGTTTCGGCGACAACTTCTTCATTGGAGCCAATTCTCTTTCCACCAGCATTTTTTTTTTGAGGTCTGTGAATAGATAATAGTAGCTGAGGAGTCAAATCTGGTTAATACGGTGGATGAGGAAGCAATTCAAACTTCAATTCAAGCAATTTTGCCATTGTAACCACTGACTTGTGACACATTTGGGATCATTTCTTTGTGATTTCTGCCTTCAAACGCACCAATAACTTTATATAATATTCGCTATTGATGTTTTTTTTTTTTTTTTTTCCTTTCTCAGCATAGTCGCTGAAAATTATTCCATGCCAATCCCAAAATACAGAGGCCAAAACCTTCTCAGCCGGCTGTGTGTGTCTCTGGTCGCTTGGTTTGGCTTTCACCGGCTGCTGTTCACTCCGCTGACTGCCGATTTGATTCCGATGTGTAGCGCTGGATCCATGTTTCATCCATTGCCACATAACGCATGAAAAAATCCTTTTTATTGCACTTAAACAGGTCCAAAAAACGCTCAGAATTATCAACACGTTGCTGTTTTTGGTCGTCTGTGAGCAAACGCGGTACCCATTTCGAACAGAGCTTTCTCATGCCCAAATATTCATGCAAAATATGACCAACACATTTTTTGATATCTTTAAGGTGTCAGCTATCTCACGCAATTTCACTTTACGATCATCCAAAACAATTTCGTGGATTTTTTTTATGTTTTCCGGTATAACCTTATTTAGGCGTCCAAAGCGATCAGCATCTTTGGCTGTACCACAGCGTTTAAATTCAACATATCAGTAAATGATGAGAGATTTTCCAGAGGCATTTTTTCCCATCAAAAAACAGTGTTAACACACGAAATTCGATTTATTTCCATTGTCTTGAAAATATCAAAAGTAGCGTCACTTAAACCACTGTAACTTGTAAACTAATCGTCGAAATGTCATGAAATTTTGATACGTATCGTTTGAAGTTTGGTACTTCCTAAAAATCATATAAATTTTTTGAAAAGGGCGATCTAGTGTCAGACCAAAAACTTTTCAGCCTACATGTTATGTAACACATAAGTGTTAAAAATAGCTTTAAAGAAAAACCCTTCCATATTAATTTGGTCATGTTTGTTTTGTTTCTGAATCGATTTTAATCAAATATAGGGAAAAACCTGATCAAATGATGTATTTCAATGTGAAAGAAAACTGCATGGAATCTTTATTATTTGTCTTCGAATTTTACCGGTAAATACACGCACACACTTGGAAACAGACGAGACGAGACGAGACAAGTGGCATCTGTTGCTTCTACTTATTACTCAACCTACAAAGGCCTACTGCAAAACCTCGCTAATTTTACTTTTCGGAATCGGATTGTCCTTATTTTACTTGATAAATAAAAGGGTAAGTAGATTTATTTACCTAACAGCAATAAAATCCTGCTCTTTTTCCACGTGATTACAGCTGAAAATTAATAATTAAACTCTTTCAAACTGAACCTTGAATTTGAATTTCCTTCTTCTGCTTCTTGGTACAGAGATGATTACATCTTTATTATCTATCTTCTGCCATTCTATCTATATATTTATTCAATTGTATCCATGTAATCTATTTTGCACGTCTGGTTAATATTGTCACTTCTCTCTAACCCAACAGAATCATTCCCGCTATTGTAGTCACTCACACTACTATATATCCAACTCTACTGACAAAATTTCAATCTGTTTTCTTCAATTTAACTTAAACAATGCACTTGGACGGCTAAATTTTCTAGCCATTCGATGCTTGTAGCATTGTTTAAAAGCGTCTGGGTCTATCCATGATTTTTTGCGCTTGGGATTGTCAAAATAAATCCACTTTTCATCCCCTATAACTATACGATGCAAAAACGACTTCCTTTTCTACCGAGCGAGCAAAAGCCTTCCAGATTTTTACATTTCCTTACGTTTTCGTTGGCGAGTGCTTTTGAGTGAGTTGGCTTTTACTGTGATAACTCCCGTAAAAAGCGATTTTAAAGCTGGTTTACAAACAGTTCTTAAATTAGGAAAAGAAGCCGATACTTGTTAGGTGATATCCGTTCAGAAGAGGAGGGTGAAAAAGGTGAGATTTGTTAAATTTTATGGGGTTTTAATAGTATAATACGAATTTTCCCTAGGATTTGAGAGAATATATTTTAAACATAATTAAAGTGGAACATATGAGAATAGGGAAACGGTTTCTAGGGGACATCTTGGAATATATCATGTTCTCAGAGTCAAGGAATCTAAAAATTATGTGAAGAGGGTGTAAATTATCTACCTAGCTACTCGCAGAACTTTAAAAAACACTACATATAATAGAGCTTTTCTCAATTGTTTTATTCCAAAAAAATTCTTTTGTTGGCGCTTTAAATAATGACCCTACATCTCCCTACAACTCATCTAAGAATCAGTATCAACTACTTAAAATGCATAAACTCTATATTTCGCCAGTAACCTACTGTTCTCTTATTTGTCAATCCATCTCAGCAAGCATCTCGCCGTATCATGGCTCATCAGCCGAGCCAAAACCGGCAAATAAGAGAACAAAGTTTGCAGTTCTTATTGTATTACTAACATAACATCGCGGTGAGATACAACAAAGGAAGTTTTAATAGTAGTTATTAAGGACGATTTTTGGCCCTTAACTTCTATCTATATATTTATTCAATTATGTCCATGTAATCTAATTTGCACGTCTGGTTAATATTGTCACTTCTCTCTAACCCAACAGAATCATTCCCGCTATTGTGGTCACTCACACTACTATATATCCAACTCTCTACTGACAAAATTTCAATCTGTTTTCTTCAATTTAACTTAAACAATGCACTTGGACGGCTAAATTTTCTAGCCATTCGATGCTTGTAACATTGTTTAAAAGCGTCTGGGTCTATCCATGATTTTTTGCGCTTGGGATTGTCAAAATAAATCCACTTTTCATCCCCTATAACTATACGATGCAAAAACGACTTCCTTTTCTACCGAGCGAGCAAAAGCCTTCCAGATTTTTACATTTCCTTACGTTTTCGTTGGCGAGTGCTTTTGAGTGAGTTGGCTTTTACTGTGATAACTCCCGTAAAAAGCGATTTTAAAGCTGGTTTACAAACAGTTCTTGAATTAGGAAAAGAAGCCGATACTTGTTAGGTGATATCCGTTCAGAAGAGGAGGGTGAAAAAGGTGAGATTTGTTAAATTTTATGGGGTTTTAATAGTATAATACGAATTTTCCCTAGGATTTGAGAGAATATATTTTAAACATAATTAAAGTGGAACATATGAGAATAGGGAAACGGTTTGCAGGGGACATCTTGGAATATATCATATTCTCAGAGTCAAGGAATCTAAAAATTATGTGAAGAGGGTGTAAATTATCTACCTAGCTACTCGCAGAACTTAAAAAAACACTACATATAATAGAGCTTTTCTCAATTGTTTTATTCCAAAAATTCTTTTGTTGGCGCTTTAAATAATGACCCTACATCTTCCTACAACTCATCTAAGAATCAGTATCAACTACTTTAAAATGCATAAACTCTATATTTCGCCAGTAACCTACTGTTCTCTTATTTGTCAATCCATCTCAGCAAGCATCTCGCCGTATCATGGCTCATCAGCCGAGCCAAAACCGGCAAATAAGAGAACAAAGTTTGCAGTTCTTATTGTATTACTAACATAACATCGCGGTGAGATACAACAAAGGAAGTTTTAATAGTAGTTATTAAGGACGATTTTTGGCCCTTGACTTCTATCTATATATTTATTCAATTATGTCCATGTAATCTAATTTGCACGTCTGGTTAATATTGTCACTTCTCTCTAACCCATCAGAATCATTCCCGCTATTCTACTCATGGTTTTCAGATCTACTGTTTCGAGCCTTTGTTTAGGTTTTGATGTTTCAGGTCGGGTTTCCGCTGCGTACGTCCTGTAAACCTCATTTAAACTGCTAGTTATTTATTTCACCATATTGCATCATTTAAGTAAGCCGCTGTTTCCGTTGTCCTTTCAGCTTGATTTCTCACTTCTGCGTCCGTATCACCAGAACTCGATATATCTATGCTGGAATATTTAGTTTTATCCTGTTCATGGTTTTATTGGAACAAGAAATGTTTTTTTAGGTAATCAGTTTAAATATATTACACAGGGCAACAAAAAAATATTTTTGTTTTGGTGCCTGGGATTTTAGAGCTGATTTTAACTATATTTGGGACGCTAAATCTATACATGCAATCCGTTTTTCTCTATCAGCTCTATTTTTTTAGATACATCAACTTATCTACCAATGTGGTTTTTATTCAGTATATTCATTTATGAGAGTTCTAAAATTATTATATATTCATTAATGTAGGTACAATGGTTTTATTGTCAGTCTGTAATTGAGTAAATTCCAGGTAAATCTATAAATAGTGGAACCATTGCCTATCAGGTACCTGAACTGACCCTTTTAATCACCTAACTCGGGTAAGTCTCGTCAGTTTGTGCGTTTCTTACTAATGAGAGTAGATCGAATTCGGCGTGTTATTTTATGTTAAGAAAAGAGTGTTTTTGTGTTATTGAACAGAATTAAAATGAGTTCAGGTTCCAGTTCAAGAAGAAGTTGTGTAAATCAACTTGATGTGTTTTGCTATATATGCGGAGAATACATGTTTCAACAAAACAGACAAACTATTACTGACTTTGTAAAGCGAGCGTATCTTGGATACTTTGGAGTTAAGCTTGGTGATCAGGACAAAACGTGGGCCCCGCATCTCGTATGTAAAAACTTGTACAGAGCATTTACGGCAGTGGACTACCGGGAAAAGAAAATGTCTAAAATTCGGCGTACCAATGGTTTGGAGAGAACCAAAAAAACCACTTCGATGATTGTTATTTCTGTTTAGTAAATACTAATGGAATCAATCGAAATAACCGCAGTAAGTGGACTTATCCCAATTTAGACTCGGCAATACGCCCTATCCCGCACTCAGATGAAATACCAATTCCAACATTTCATCAACTACCACATATCTCTGATGACGAATATTTTCCCTCTGATCGCTCTTCTGACGCTAATAAAAGTTCTGATGCTAATGAAACTAACAGTGACTATGAGGGGACGTCATCAGTTCCTCAACGCTTCAATCAAAATGAATTAAATGATCTCACCAGGGATCTCAATTTATCGAAAAAAGCTTCTGAAGTACTGGCTTCTAGGTTGAACGACAAAAATTTACTGGAACAAGGAACCAAAATTACCTTTTACCGTACAAGAGAAAAAGATCTGCTGCATTCTTTTCTCAAGAAGACAATCTTGTATTTTGTCACGAAATTAGGGGACTCATGAAAGAAATGGGACTTTCTGAATATATTCCAGATGATTGGCGCCTATTTATTGACAGTTCAAAGCGAAGTTTAAAATGTGTCCTACATAATGGGAATAAATATGGTTCAATACCACTAGCTCACTCAACGAAACTGAAAGAAGAATATAATACCATAGCTCTGGTCTTGCAGAAGATAAAGTATTACGAACCTCAATGGATGATTTGTGTAGACTTAAAAATGGTAAACTTTCTTCTTGGGCAGCAAAGTGGTTACACGAAATATCCGTGTTTCTTGTGCCTCTGGGATAGTAGGGACAAAACACACCACTGGGTTAGAAAAGATTGGCCTCAGAGAGAAAACATGGACGTTGGGGAAAAGAATGTCATTAACGACGCTTTGGTTGAAAGAGAAAAAATCATACTTCCTCCGTTACATATAAAGTTGGGCATAATGAAGCAATTTGTAAAGGCTCTTGATAAGAATGGGTCTTGTTTTGCATATATAGGGGCAAAAATGCATCAGTTGAGCACAGAAAAACTCAAAGCAGGGATATTTGACGGCCTACAAATAAGACAATTAATTAAGGACCCTGCCTTCATAAATTCAATGAATCAAGTTGAACGAGAAGCTTGGACATCATTTGTTGCAGTTGTAGAAAATTTTCTAGGCAAACATAAAGCTCAAACTATGTTGAAATGGTTAACAAGATGCTTAATAGTTTCAAATCCTTAGGGTCCAATATGAGTATTAAAATACACTATTTACACAGCCACTTAGACCGTTTTCCAGAAAATTTAGGAGGCATGAGTGAGGAACAAGGTGAAAGATTTCACCAAGATATTAAAGTTATGGAGGACCGCTACCAAGGAAGATGGGACATGCACATGATGGCAGATTACTGCTGGAGTTTAAAAAGGGACTGTTTAAAAAAAACATTCAAGAATGTCGCGGAAAAGAAGCTTTCCAAGTGTTGAGTGACTATTTCATTTCTTCAATGTTTTTTTTTTGTTTGTAAGTACGACATAATATTGTATTTTGTATAACTAAAATAAAAATTTCGTATCTACTTTTGTTTACTACACTTACGGATTTGAGTTACAATAATGTAACTATATTTCTCTAAAATTGTATATCTTAAAAATTTGAGCTCCTAGGTACAAATGAATACATTATTTGAATTCAGGACATCAAATTGATATAGAATCAGCTCAAAAAACCTCGACACCAAAACAGCTGTTCCCCTGTGTTATATTTCAGCAGCGTTCAATAACTAGTTTGTGAAAGTTATCCAACAAATATATTGTTATTCAATACTACCATACTCTATAAGAAAAAACTTTCAAAATTTGGGATAGCTTTCAGTTCTTTTACCCATCTGGATTAGCGTAGGTTCTTCGAACGCTTACACTAATTTCGAAAACTGCGTCCTATAATGTAATATGTGTGTATTGCCTTTAGTGTCAATGAACTTAAGCTGTGATGTGATACATTGTCATTATTTTAATAGCTAAAATTATCTTTTGGATAGTATATTATCTCATATTTAAATTTCACTGGTAATTACAAACGAAAGACATAGAAACAAATAATAAAAATCTTTAGTTTTATAATATATAAACAAAGTTTTCTCTATTAGCATTTCTTTTTACAATATATATAGGATTAGTTGTGCTCGCGGTTCCGTTCGCGTGGACTTGATTCATTATTAACGTCACTGCTTATTCCTTATGTTGCCTAACGTAATAGAATATGTCCTGTAACCTGGCCATATTTTATAAAAAAAAAAAACACGTAAATCGGATAAGTGATTCTCAAGTAGTGAGCGCACTAACGGATAGACAGACAGACCGAGAGATGTTGTATTTTATATATATTATAGATGTTCTCTGAGTTGAGACATTTTCTTCAGCACTTACGAATCACTGTTGCTTTTGCTGACAATATTACTGTGTTAAGATCTTAACGGGATACGATAACCCAGCGGTAAACTATATTTTATATTATTTAACTAGCCGTGCCCGCGGCTCCGCTCGCGTGAACTTGATTCACCCTTATCGTCACTGCTTATTCGTTATGTTTATATTATTATATAACTCAAGGGGCCTTAGAGGCCCATGGCTTGGTTGCGTACTTGTCTCCACTTCTTTTTGTCTCCTGTTAGCTTTTCCCAGTGCAGGATTCCCATCAACTCCGGATCTTGCTTTACTGCCTGAATCCATGTAGATCGAGGT
Source organism: Pachyrhynchus sulphureomaculatus (assembly GCA_019049505.1). Taxonomy (NCBI): domain Eukaryota; kingdom Metazoa; phylum Arthropoda; class Insecta; order Coleoptera; family Curculionidae; genus Pachyrhynchus; species Pachyrhynchus sulphureomaculatus. The sequence goes on from CM032447.1 coordinate 250,490,861, forward strand.
CTACCCTTGCCTCTTCTTCCAACCACTCCTTTTATTAGGGCTTGCTTTGCCTGTCTTTCCTCCTTCATCCTTGCCACGTGTCCCAAGCATCCTAATCGCTGCTTATTATGATTTGGCTTATAAGGGGTTTCGTATATAGGCATTTTAATTCGTAGTTTGTTCTTCTTCTCTACAGTCCCTCTTCTTTCCTTCCTCCGTAGATTTTTCTTAAAACTTTCCTTTCCCACACCTCCAATGTCTCCTTCTCTCTTGCATTCAGTTTCCACGTTTCGCATCTATATGTCACCGTGGGTCTGACAACTGTCGTATATATTCTTTCTTTTGCTTTTCTTGATACATTCTTTAATTTCAATATTGGATTCATTCCCCCAAACATCTCTGTCCTTTCGCTATTCTTTCTTGTATCTCCGTCCTTTCTTGCCCACTCTATGTTATTGTTACTCCCAGATAATTAAATTTGTCTACTTTTTCAAACATACATCTTTTTCCTAAGGTTTATTATATCTAAACTTTTGTTGTTTTTAATATCCTTCTTTTTTGTAATTTCCATGTATTTTGTTTTTTCCTCATTTATCTTTAGTACTCTCATCCTTCCTCTTTCTTCTATCCTACTTATGGCTTTTTTGAGGTTCTCTTTTGCTCTTGCAATTACTGCTACATCATCTGCATAGGCCAAGCATTGGCAGGTTTGTTGGTATATAGTTCCATTTGTTTTTATTTCTGACTCCCGGATTATCTTCTCTAGTACCAAATTAAATAGACATGTCGACACTGGTTGTCCCTGTCTTAATCCTCTCTTCACCTTAAACTTGTCTGATACTTTGCCCTCAACCAACACTCTAGTTTCTGTGTCGTTCAGGGTCATTCTCAATCAATTTACTTGGAATTTTTAGTTCTTCCATTATCTTGTAGAGTCCTTCTCTATTTACAGAGTCATATGCTTCTCTGAAATCCACAAAGACCAAGCGTAGTGCCAAATTTTGTTTTAAGCTATTATCTTGGATTTGCTTAATCGAAAATATCTGGTCTGTAACCGATCTATTTTTCCTGAATCCACACTGGTACTCTCCCAGAATAGACTCGGCTTTCTCTGCTAGTCTGTTTTCGATAGCCAACACTACTATCTTGTACACGACATCCAGTAAGGCTATTGGTCTATAATTAGCACATACAGTTTTTTCTCCTTTTTTGTATATTGGACAAATGAGCGACTCTCTCCAGCTCACTGGCATCTTTTCTGTTCCCCATATTTCTTGCACCAACCGGCATATTTCATTTTCCAGATCTACTCCTCCAGCTTTTTATCAGTTCTACAATTTCCACCCGGGGCCTTATTTTCTTTGGGTTCTGAGTATTTCTCTTATTTCTTCTTTGCAGAGTTTATCTGTCGCCTCCTGCCCTTCAGTTAATTTTGCTTCCTATTTCTCATTCAACTCCTCATTTTCATCTCCATTTAATGTTTCTTTAAAGTATTCCGCCCATCTATTCAGTCTTTCTGCGAAGCTTACTGTTAAACTTCTTCCAACTTTTTTCCTATATATTAGCATTTTGTCTCTGTTTATTCCCTTTGTATTTTATAAAAAAAATCGGATAAGTGGTTCTTGAGTGCTAAGCGCAGTAATGGATAGACAGACAGGCAGAGAGATGTTACGTTTTATATATATTATAGATTTTTTTTGACATATATTAAATTAAGAATTAAAAAAAAAAAATCACGTAAATCCGATGAGTGGTTCTCGAATGATAAGCACACTAACGGACAGACAGAAAGACGTTGCGCTTTATATATATTATATAGATTATTATTATTATTATTATATAACCTCTTTAGAGAACATATGTATGAATTTAAAAAATCACGTAAGTGGTTCTCGAGGGCTAAGCGCACTAACGGACAGACAGAGAGACGTTGTATTTTACATATATTATAGTTATAGATTATTATTATTACTATATAAACCTGGGGCCAAAGAATATATGTATGAATTTAAAAAAAGACACGTAAATCGGATAAGTGATTCTCGCCTGATAAACGCACTAATGGACAATTAGACAGACAGAGAGACATTGCCTTTTATATATATTAGAGATTATAGACTATAGATATTCTCTGCTACATAATATTATTCCAAATTTAATGGTTAGGCTGTGTACTGCAAGGGAACGCGCTAACGGCAAACTTTTTTCCGACTTCATTCACTATTATCGTCACTGCTCATTCCTTATGCTACCTAGCGTAATAAAATATAGCCTATAACCTGGCCAGAGAACATATGTATGTTTTAAAAAAAAAAAAGTACGTAAAATCGGATAAGTGGTTCTCCAGTGATAAGCGCACTAACGACGGACAGACAGACAGACAGAGAGATGTTGCATTTTATATATATTATTTAATAAGTCGGTCAAGAAAGGACGTGTCGGGGGTATTGTTCATTAGAAAATGTGTTTATTTAAAAGTTTTTTTTACATCATTCCACAGTAAAGGATTGCCATTAAAGTGCTAATGACTCAATAGTTGGTCCAGTCCCTACCAGCGTAGATGATCGCCTGGCATCTTCGGGACATCGACGAGATTTCCGGCGTATTTTTGAGGCAAAGATATCTAAATTGCTCGAATTTGCCGTGACAGTTGCGTCAATTTGTATACCTCTTTACTACGAGGCTTCTGCTTGATGTACGACCACAAGTTCTCGATTGGATTTGCATCGGACGACTGGGGATGGCCAATCTAGTGTGACGATACCGGATTCCCCGTTCCACTGGCTAGATGTTTTACTCCGATATTTGGAATCGTTATCCTCTAAAAGAATCCAATCCTCATTTTTATAGAAAAACCTGTTTGGCAGGCGGTATTTAATGCCTTTTTGAAAATCAAAGATCATTAAATGAAGGACAACTATAAATAATAAAATTAGTAGATGAGAACAACCAAATAAATAACTCAAACGAATGAATATAGAGAGATTCTATAAGGAAATTTATGAGAGTCAAGTTGAACCACTACCAGACAAAAGCGAATCAGTTCGAACACGAGTAATGAATGAAGAATCCGAAGATATTCCCTACATCACCAAATACGAAATACAAGATTCTTTAAATAAAATGGCAAGAAGAAGCAGCAGGTGAAGACGACGAACTTGTCGAAATGTTACAACAAGGCGGAGAGCCCATATTACGAATGCTAGTTATATTGTATAAGTGTCTCGATTTGTGCGATGTACCTCGAGACTGGGATAATGCTGTGGTGGTCTTGCTCTTCAAAAAAGGAGATAAGTCTAAATTAACCAACAATAGATCATTCAGCCTACTATCCGTAATGTACAAGTTATTTATGAAAATAATAACTGCGACTCAGAAAGAAATTAGACGCCTACCAACCTAGAGACCAAGCCGGATTTAGAAAAGTACACTAGACCACCTTTATGTATTAAGAACCTTAATAGAAAAGTCAAACGAGTATAATTTTAAGATTTGAATGGCCTTTGTAGATTACGAGAAAGCCTTTGCCTCCCTTGAAATCTGAGCAACTTTAAATAGTCTAAGTAACTGTAGAATTGACAACAGATACTCGCAGATTATTCAAAATATATATAAAAATGCAACATTTCAGGTAGTATTGAAAGAAAACACCAATAAAATAGAAATGAACAGAGGGGTATGTTAAGGGGGGTACCATCTCGCCGAAACTGTTTACGCTGGCGCTAGAAGATCTTTTCAAACAACTTAGATTAGGCGCGCTAATGTTTAGAATGCTTAAATTAAAAGAAAATGTTCAAAGGAAAATAAAACAAGTCACACTAAAGTTATTATTATGTATGTTGGTACATATACGAGTATAAACGAAAACATTATACGTAGTTTATACAATAAAATCAATAATTTTCGTTTGTATAATTTTACTTGAAAAATAAATGATGTTTATATAACTGTCAAGGTCACAAGAACTACTCCATGTATGTTCACGAACTTCACGAGATTCCAAAAAATTGCGAGTTTCAGTCATTTTCTTAGTCATTTCTGAAATGAATGGAACATAAATATTATCTGAGTTGATTGATTGGTCCCTTACTTTGTGGCAGTATATTTTAACAATAAAATTATTTAATTACTTTGTACTGGTAGTCTTAGTTAAGCGTTTGACAATGTAATTGTACTACAAAATTACGATAACGCAATTGTAAAATCTTTACAAACATATTTAATGACTGTTAACAAAGTAATTAAGTAATTTTATTGGTAAATATTATATCCTTCTCCAAGTTCATCTTCGTCGACACTATCGCTTAAAACCTTTCCAGAAGTCACTGATGTCACAACTTGATCATCAGTTAATATTTCTCTCGTCATTAATTCATTATCAGCACACACATATTCTTCAAAATTAAAATGATTAAATATCTTTTTAATCTTGATTTCTACTGCACTTTGTCGAATCTCAGCATCGTAAATAGATTCTAGACAATCAGTAGGATCTTCTCGATGTTTTTCAATCCACTGAGTCAACGGTAGCACATCATCTGAGTCACATCTACATTCTTTCCATAAAAATCCGCCATGCTTAAAACAGTTTGCAATGGCTTCTCTACTGACTCTTTGCCGAGCCATATGGATAAAGTTTATAGCGTCCAAGAGAGTTACAGCAAAAATGTTACCTTCGATCGTCTCTAACATTTTCATAAGTAAAATCTCTCTATAATGACATTTTAAAGAATGTATCACACCTTGATCGATAAGCTGGAGCTATCACCAACAATTTTTCTTTTCTCTGTTACAGACATATTTGCAGTTAGCAATACAGTAATCCTTACTTTTGATAATTTTCCACCAGCACAATTCTCTCAGACAAACTTTAATGTTTTATCAAGCGTCATCTTGTAAAACAAACCCGTTTCATCCACATTAAAAATGTCCCCATATTTATAACTTTCTCGAATTTCCGGCCGTACATTGGCCAACCAATGATCAACAACAGTCATATCCACTCCTGCAGTTTCTCCTAGTGTCTTACCCCCACTAATATTATGTCGCTTTTTAAACCGTTCACTCCAACTTCTAGAATAGTTAAACTTGATGTTCTCTATTTTCCTTCCCAATTCACTAGCTTTCTCTTGTACTCTTGTACTCAAGCGGAACTAATGACATAGGCAAGGCCATCAGTTCCAGTCAAGAAACTAGTAGAGAGAACTATAAGGAATAGGCCCTCTGTCTTTATTTAAACTACTTTTACATTTTATGATTTCTATACTTTCGTATGCGTTCAACAATCTCCTATCAGATACATTTTTTATTAATCTTAGATTATCTAATGTTACAATATGATCAGCTTCAAGGGCATGTTCGGCAATGCTAGACTTTTCTGTTCTATTGTATTTTAAGTGTGCTAAGTGTTCTTTAAATCTTGTTTTAATTGACCTTTTAGTTTGCCCAACATACTTTTTGTCACAATCATTACAACTAATTTCATAAATTCCACTTTTCTCACAATTAGGAATCTTATCTTTGGGATTTCCTAAGATATTCCTCAGATTATCTGATGACTTATAGACTAAGGTGAGGCCTACCTTATTAAATACCTTATTGAGTCCCTTGCGGATTATATGGTATGGAGACATACTTGGTGTTATTGTCTTCGCGACCCATTGTTTCATCGGTCGGATCACGCACATATTTAATATCCAAATGGTTATCAAAAGAACTTGAGAAGTTACCATTAAATACTTTCGCAGTGAAGAATTCGTTAATTCCATTAATAAAACAAAAAAATCTAGTTCTTAACGAAGGTGAAGTCTTAATTTCGTTTGATGTTAGTTCTTTGTTCCCAAGTGTGCCAATTCCACAAACTTTACAATATCTCGAAGAATTACTTAGAATCAATGACTTTGAAGACGAAATTATTCGTGAATACTTAACATTATCTAAACTTTGTATGGAACAAAATTATTTCCAATATAACAATCAATTTTATGTTCAGAAAGAAGGAACAGCTATGGGTAATTGCTTATCACCTTTCACAGCTAATTTATTCATGAGTAAGTTTGAAATCGAAGCCAGTCAAGAATTCGAATATTTCCCAAGGGTATGGTATAGGTATGTAGATGATATTTTCGCGATTTTTGATACAAAGAAAGCAAATATTGATGATTTTTGTTTCTAAATTAAATAGCCGGTATGATTCCATTAAATTCACCTACGAAGTTGAGAATAAAGGACAATTGCCTTTTCTAGATATTTTAATTATTAAAAATAATAATAAATTAGAATTTGATATCTATAGGAAGGACACAGTAACAGATATATTCCTAATGATTCATTTCATTGCAAACAACATAAATTAGCCTCATTACATTTTTTAGTTCATCGTTTGGTCACTTTCCCTCTGAATAGAGTAAACTTTAATAAAGAAAGGAATCGTATTAGAAATATAACTAGAGTTAATGGTTATGACGATGACTTAGTAAATAAGCTAACAAATAGACATAAGTTTAGGTTTAATATTCAGAATTCCACCTTTTTACACGCGAAGAAAATAACACCAAGTATGTCTCCATACCATATAATCCGAAATATAGCAAGGGACTCAATAAGGTATTGAATAAGGTAGGCTTCACCTTAGTCTATAAGTCATCAGACAATCTGAGAAATATCTTAGGAAATCCCAAAGATAAGATTCCTAATTGTGAGAAAAGTGGAATTTATGAAATTAGTTGTAATGATTGTGACAAAAAGTATGTTGGGCAAACTAAAAGGTCAATTAAAACAAGATTTAAAGAACACTTAGCACACTTAAAATACAATAGAACAGAAAAGTCTAGCATTGCCGAGCATGCCCTTGAAGCTGATCATACTGTAATATTAGATAATCTAAGATTAATAAAAAAATGTATCTGATAGGATATTGTTGAACGCATACGAAAGTATAGAAATCATAAAATGTAAAAGTAGTTTAAATAAAGACAGAGGGCCTATTCCTTATAGTCCCCTCTACTGGTTACTTGACCGGAACTGATGGCCTTGCCTATGTCATTAGTTCCGCTTGAGTAATTCAAGGGTTAGGCTAAGTATAAATAGGGTAGATTTGTAATTTAGCTGTAGTCAATCATTGCTCCTGATGAAGCTAACATGATTAGCGAAACGCGCGTCGAGTGCAAAAATAAAGTGTTTGGTGTAGTGGTGATATATACTGAGTAGTAAACAATTTAAGGAGTCCTTTATCAACTTGGTTATGTGTAGATTTTCTTACAACTAAAGTTTCTTTTTTCATAGAACGATAAGATTTCTTGCCTCTTCTTCCATATTGTAAAAACTGTATATTTAGTTAAATTCAACTGTTTGCAAACATCACTTTGTTTAACTCCATTTTCTATTTTCCTTATAATATCGTGTTTGTCTTTTAAAGTAAACGTTTTTACGTTTTTGTGTACTCATTTTAAAAATAAAAACTTAAACATTCACTTTGCTACTTTGATCAAATATACATTAGAACCGCATAACACAAGTGAATTGAAATTAATACTGCTCGAACTAGCGACGCGGCGGAAAAAAGTAGAATAGGGGTTCACAATGAGTTTCGGTGAATTCCCTAGATCAAGTTGCGCGACATCGAGCATACGGAGTGGCAAATTCGTTATAAACGGAGACAAAACATTCAAATTTGGTTCGTTTTATCCGGAAGTTCGTTATAACCGGATTCGTTATAACCGATAAAAATTTGCATTAATCTTATGGAAGTTTTTATCATGCATTATAAAATAGTTTGTTTTAACCGGAAATTCGCTATAAACGGGTTCGTTATAAGCAGACTTCACTGTATAATGTAATACTTGCGAGCACTTTTCTTTGTATTATTTTTAAAAAAACGGTGAAAACGCGCTGTCCCCCAGTTATCTCGAAAAGTAATAATTCAAAAAATTTTGAAAAAATCCTAGAATATTCTCCACAGGGTGTAGATTGAACGAAAATTATCAAGAGTGGTGCATTACCTTTAATACTTTAGCTGGTTTATATGCAGTAGAACCCCGGTTATCCGAGGTAACGTGGGGGGGCTCCCTCCTCGGATAACTGAAAACTCGGATAATCCGGATTTGTTTTTTTTTTTTCATTCAAAAAATAAACACCAATACTTTAAACCGATGTATTAATGTTTTTAACATATAAATAGGTACATACATTATAAAACAGTGAAATAAGTATCTATGCGCTTCTGTTTCATATTGCATCTTCTTTTTCTTGCTGCAATGTTTCTCCATCTATTAAGAAGCAAATCCGCTGGGGTTGCCTCTGGTTGTTGTTCGATATACCTCAAAGCTTTTTCCAAAGAAGCAAAACCTTCTTGATGAGAGATCTTAGGGGGAGACTGTTCATCCACCGGCGCTTCGGCATCGTCATCTGATTTTTCGGTTTCCTGAAAGGCATTCGTTATTTCTTCAATACTCATTTCCTCTTCTAAATCATCTGCTGTAATCCATTCAACAACATCTTCTCTTGGCACATTTTCGCAAACTTTTAATTTTTGCATTAATTCAAATAAACTTTTTTCTTTTTCTTCTATCTCGCTGTCAAAATTTGAACAGAACATTTCTCCATAGCTTTTCAATTTCAAAGCTAATTCATTTAATGGAGTATCATCTTCACTGTCATTGTAGTCCTCAAAATCAATAACTTTTGACCAAGATTTTGAATAGTGGCACAGAATCCCAAGCTGGACTTACCCAGTAAATAACATTTTTCAGTGTAACCTTTCTCATCCCATTGATCATATCCTCCTTTTCTGTGTATTCTAACAGATGTTCAAGATATAAACGCCTATAATTTTTTTTTTTAATGTTTTCGAGGATGCCTTGATCCATTGGTTGCATTATGCTGGTTACATTTGGAGGAAAAAATTTTACAATTTCGCCCACATGAAGTCCTTCTCCAGGGTGAGAGGGGGCATTATCCATTAACAAAATTGCTTTAATAGGAAGACGGTTTCTGTTCAAATATTTACTCACAGGTGGCACCAACTCTTCTTCAAACCAGTTAGTAAATAAGGTCGCATCCATCCATACGCTCTTCTGACTTTTGTAATAGACTGGTAGGGCTTTGGGTGAGATGTCTTTTAAAGCTCTTGGACGTGCAGACTTGCCAATCACCATCAGTGGGATTTTGTGCTTGCCAGATGCATTGGAACATACCATTATAGTTAATCTTTCCTTACTTCGTTTGTGCCCAGGAGCTGGGGTTTTTTCCTGTAGAGATGCCAATGTTTTTGATGAACGCAGTTTATAATTCAGACCAGTTTCGTCACAGTTGTAAATTTGATCCCATATGTATCCACAATCTTCGATTTGCTTTTTAAAGTTCTGCTTAAACTTCTCAATTGATGACAAATCAGCAGAAAGTTTTTCACCACATACAGTCAGTTGTCGTACACCGTACCGTTTTTTCCAGCGGTCAAGCCATCCAGAACTGGCGGTAAACTGATCTATCTCTGGGGATTGCCTACTAATCATCATTGCTTTCTGTTGTAAAATTGGACCTGACAGAGGTACACCTTTTGATCTCTGTTGGTTAAACCACATGAATAAAGCTTCGTTAACCTTTTCATGGTCGCCGGTTTTCATTGATTTTCTTCCTGAGGACGAGAAGGCTTGATTTATACACCACTCTTCTATTTTTGTGCAGTTTCTTTTCCAATCTCCGACTGTTACCTCACCTACGCCATAATCTCGTGCAAAAACTTTAATTGTCTCTCCTGCTTCAATTCTTCTAATGGCTTTTAATTTTTCTTCAATAGGAACGACAATTCTCTTATGCTTGTTTTGCTCCATTATAACACGACAAACAAAAATTCAAACAAAGCAATTCGTATTAACTACACTTAACTATCAGAACTCCAACCAAATAAATTATGTGGGTATACATACTCGTACTTCTCCGTAGTAAACGCTATAACGCACTGCATTTACGCAAATTTACATGCTGAAAGAGTCCAAAAAGCATAAATAGGGGAACCCCTCACACGGGCCAGGGGGATTCCCCGAAGGCCCCGACGATTTTAAATGTAAAATATGTACATACATATTTTAGAAGCTCGGTTAAATACGCAGCATAGACGCGCGTACCTCGAATAATCAGGTTCTTAGATTGGTTCGGTTAATCTGGAGTTCGGATAATCGCGACTCGGTTAATCGGTGTTCTACTGCATATATAAATATATATGTATATAAAAAATTCAAGGTCATCATTTTTCAGTAAAGATTGGGGGGGGACTTTGTGAAAAACTCATTTCGGATGTTTTTTGTGAAATCATTGATCAATTTATACCTCCGCAACAAAATTTTGTATTTTAAAAGCAATCAAACGTACGGAACACTAATTGCACAAGTCCAAATTGCACTTGATCGGTTATTTTATTCTCTTGCCCTCATCGATTTTCAATTATAAATGTTGCTATTTTACGAAAAGTCGATGATTTATTCAAGAAATAAATTTTATAAAATTTATGTAAGAGATTTGCAGCATTGTTAGATGGTCATTGAATCCAAAATCATATTGAGCCTACTGATGTTTGGGAAAACTAATGTGACCAATATTTAAATAACTGTTCCATAATGAAAGAAGTTTATAATAATGCAATGGATTTTATGAAATTTGTTTTATTCTCATAACCGACAAAGATACCTGAACTGTAGATGCTGTGTCAAATCTGCCTCAGAAAAATAATTTATTATTATTGGTTTCCTTGTTTAACCTCAATCATAAATGGCGTTGGTGAAGCAACTAGAGGTTCCCCAAAGTACTCTTTGTATTTGCCGGACCATCCCAAGACGCATTTCGCCGTGTCACGGCTCATCAGTTGGGCTAGGTTCAGCAAATACAAGAATACAATTTTCAGTCCTTCCATCGAACACTTTCCTTAAAAATATTTGTAGAATAGAGTCAAATCGCCAACCATTCTTCAATGTTCTAAGGTATCAAGGTTTTCTACTGAGTTCTGGGTGTCCAGTCAGGTGAACAGCACTCTCGTGAATAGAATCCAACAATGCATGGAGCAGTATTACATTGTTGGTTGTATTTGAACTTTGTATAGAATTAATAGTTGTGGACTGTAGAGCTTTCTAGTTAGTATTGTCACGGTAAACATAAAACACATTAGCGACCCTCAAGAAAATTTTTGGGTCCGGTTCTTTATCACTCATGCGCCCCCCCCATCATACCAACAACCAATAACGTGCTCCGAAATTCATTATTAATAGTTTTCCAATAAGTAAGTGACTCGTTTGACGTTACAATTGAAAATAATTATAAATTACCGGTCCAGTGCAAGTTGAACTTGCGCAATTACGAGGCTGGTTTGGAAAGTCCGTGCAATGTCCGAAAGATGGCACCACCGGCGCGTATCGAGGTCATGTTTAGTTAGTAGCATCTCTTGAATGAACGCACACCAAGTTTTAGCCATATTGGTCTATTTCTTTGTGTTTGGCATTCGTGCGTTTGAAAACCGAGCTGCAAGAAAAATGCCCGCGATTGGCCCACAAGAAAGTCCTTTTCCATCACGACAACGCACCAGCACATACCTCAGCAGTTGTGGTCGCAAAATTAATGGAAATAGGATTCCAACTCGTTTCACAGCCCCCCTATTCTCCAGACTTGGCTCCCTCGGACTACTAATTTGTTCCCCAATTTGAAGAAATGGCTGGCGGGACAAAGATTTTATTCAAACAAGGAGGTAATTGCAGACACTAATGGATATTTTGCAGACTTGGACAAATCCTATTATTCGGAAGGGATCAACAAACTAGAACATTGTTGGACGAAGTGTATAAGCCTAAAAGGAGACTATGTCGAAAAATAAAAAAGGTTTACCCCAAACACATAAGTAGTTTTTATTTTTGCACGGACTTTTCAAACCAGCCTCGTAGTGTTCCGTACGTTGAATGCTTTTAAAATTAAAAAAAATTGTTACGGAGGTATAAAATGATCAGTGACTTCAACACAAAACACACCCCAAATGAGTTTTCAATAAAGTTTGTTTCCAATCTTTAATGAAAACTTATGACCTTGAAATTTTTGTTTTCTTTACATACCAGATAAATTATTAAGGTAATGCACTCGTGATAATTTTCGTTTAATCTACACCCCGTGGAGAATATTCAGGAATTTTTTCAAAATTTTTTTTGATAAGTACTTTTCGACAGCGATTTTTCGCGATTTTTTAAAAATAATGCAAAGAAAAGTGCGCGCAATTATTACATTATATAAACAGTGAAACCTCTCATAACGGACACCTCCAATGAGCGGACAACTCCATTAGGCGGACACTATTTGATAGTCCGGAATGAAGTATAGAGAATTCAATAAGACATAATCTCTCTTGAGCGGACTCTCTCTTGGGGCGGACGCGGACACAATATTTAAATACAAAACTTGTAAAAATTATCTCTTAAACGGACACAAAACTAAAAATGTTGCAACGCTGCACTATTAGCCAGCGCGGCGACAAAAATTCTGGGGACTTCCCCATTGTATGTACGTGATTCCCCGCGAGCATTAACGAATACATAACACCTCGTTTTTATGGTCAGTTCAGTTAGTTCGTTGATTTGTCTTGTATGTATTGTTTTTTTTTTTAAATAGAGACAAACATGTCTGAAAAGCGTAGTGTATTAAGTCTTAAAGAGAAAATTGATATTTTGGAAATCTGTAATAGAGAGAAACTTAGTGTTAGAGTTTTGGCCAAACGTTTTAAAATAGGAAAGCTGGAATTATTAAAAATAAAGGCGAGTTATTAAAAAAATTTCACTCAAATGTTAATTCAAGTGTAAAACGAAGTTTTTTAAAGCCAGTGTGATTACAAATTGACGAAATTTGCTATGATTGGTTCATAAAGGCAAGAAATAAAGGAATTCCACTATCAGATAAATAAAAAAATATATAGAGGTATTGTGTTCATTCTAAATCGTATTTATTAAAATTCTAGGACCAATAATTCGAGCCAAAGCAAAGGAGATTGCAAAATAGTCTGGAATGCGATAATTTCAGTACGTCATCTGGGTGGTTGGAGAGAAATTTCGGAAAAGGCATAACATCGCTTTTAAAGCCATATCTGGAGAAGCTGGAAGTGTTATTATAGAAGATGTGGACAATTTTAAACAAAAAATATCTTCATTGGTAAAAGGTTATGTGCCAAAAAATATTTTTAACGTGGACGAGACAAATTTAGTTTTTTTTTTCGAGCTTTACCTGAGAAGACGTTAGCACTTAAACCTGAGAAATGTGTGGGCGGAAAATTATCCAAAGAAAGACTCACCATTATGCATTGCGTAAATCTGACAGGAGATAAAGAAAAAATTATTGGTTATTGGTAAGTCAAACATCCAAGGGCATTTAAAAACATTAGTGTGAATCAGCTGCCTGTTATGTGGAAAAGTAATAAGAAGGCTTGGATGACATCTGCTATAATGGAAGAATGGTTGCAAGATTTTGATTTAAGAATGGGTAAAGAAAACAGAAAAAAAATTTTGCTATTTTTGGATAATGCTGCCTCTCATCCTAAAGACATTCAGTTAAAAAAACATTCAACTTATTTTTCTACCGCCCAACTGCACAACAGTTATTCAACCGCTAGACCAAGGCATAATACAAAATTTAAAATATTTTACAGGATCATTTTAATTAAGGAATTGTTAACTTTCAAAACTACATGGCTCTGATGAGGCCATCAATTCCTATATTATTACCAAATTTCAACTTTCTATGACAAATAGTTTCGGAGAAAATCGGGTGTGACAGACAGACGGACAGACATCGAAGTGATCTTATAAGTGTTCCGTACGCAACACTAAAAAGATATCAAGAGGAAGTTTTTGTTGTGCGGTTAGTGCATATAAAAATATATGTGGTATCTCCAAAAAGAGTTGGTTTTTTTTAGATTTCCCAAAGGGTAATTTATTCATAATTTTGTGTTTCTATTATGCAATATGTTATATAAAGATTATGATAATTGTGTTTTCATATTAGAGATACAGATACAGAACAGTTATGTTTAAGTTTAGAAGAAAGACGATCTCATCTTAAAATGGTAATTATAAATTATTTTTCAATCTCTTCAGACTACTGAGGTTCCCTGAAATATAAGGAGCATGATTGTTGACATTATACGCGCGAAGCTGAAGGCGTGCAGAGAAAATATTCTCAAAATGAACAATCCTCCCCCCCCCCCCCCCCCGATGTAGATGCTTATACTGCACTCTGTCGGTGACTTATTTAAAGTTTTTTCCAAACAAAGCGGCCAGCACGGGTGACACTTGCGCACCTTTTCGAACTTCCCGCTTGAAGGCACAGATGGCGTTGGTGAAGCAATTAAAGGCGAGTCGAAAAATCCGCACTTCAGAAGTTCCCCAAAGTGCTCTTTGTATTTGCCGGACCATCCCAAGACGCGTTTTCGCCGCTTCGCTTCTGCAATCAAGTGTTAGCCGTGCTGGCCACCTTGTTTGGAAATAAGTCAGCCAACAGAATGCAGTATAAACATCTATTTTCTCAGTCATAAACTTGAAAAGTTTGTATTAAAAATACACTTACTTGTCATTTCCCAACTTCCTCAACTCCCTTTCCGCCATCTCTCCAACTGTCTATCCAATTGATTCTCTCTATCCTCCAACATTTTCAATTTTTTTTTTAACGAAAAAAAAATGCCGTATTGTCTTTGCCTCCTTTCCACTGTATATTATTTTTTGATTTTTTCTCCAACAAACCAATTCCCTCTAATACGTTCGTAATATCATATATCCGCCTCTTTTGCACTTGTAAGTCCGCTGACGCCTTGTTCAAATCAACTACTCCGTTGGGGCTTTTTTTTGTATAAGTTCGGAAAATTTTTTCGTTAGTAAACTTAGAGAAGTGTCGTAGCGTGGCTTTCGTAACAACGACTGTTTCTTTTGGCGTTTAGGCTGTGGCGTCTTGAATTCGTGTTTGTGAGCGAAAGGTACCACATTGAAGTTATGCGCTTCTAGGTTTAGTTTTCTTTTGACGGATGGTGCTGTAAAAGGAGAAATCATTAATAAGTACACGGGATAATTTTGATTTTTTTTTGCATTCTTGTAATTATTTACGGAGATAGACCTATTTTACCAGAACCTACAAACAGTTTTAGACGATATACGAGGCTAATTTGAAAAGTCCGTGCAAAAATAAAAACTACTTATGTGTTTGGGGTAAACCTTTTTTATTTTCCGACATAGTCTCCTTTTAGGCTTATACACTTCGTCCAACGATGTTCTAGTTTGTTGATCCCTTCCGAATAATAGGATTTGTCCAAGTCTGCAAAATATCCATTAGAATCTGCAATCACCTCCTCGTTTGAATAAAATCTTTGTCCCGCCAGCCATTTTTTCAAATTGGGGAACAAATAGTAGTCCGAGGGAGCCAAGTCTGGAGAATAGGGGGGATGTGAAACGAGTTGGAATCCTATTTCCATTAATTTTGCGACCACAACTGCTGAGGTGTGTGAGCTGGTGCGTTGTCGTGATGGAAAAGGACTTTCTTGTGGGCCAATCGCGGGCGTTTTTCTTGCAGCTCGGTTTTCAAACGGTCCAATAACGATGAATAATATTCACCTGTAATAATTTTACCCTTTTCCAGATAGTCGATGAGGACTATCCCTTGCGAATCCCAAAAGACAGTCGCCATAACCTTTCCGGCCGAAGGAACGGTCTTCGCCTTTTTTGGTGCAGATTCCCCCTTGGTAATCCATTGTTTAGATTATTGTTTGGTCTCAGGAGTATAGTAATGTATCCATGTTTCATCCACAGTGACGAAACGACGCTTAAAGTCCTCCGGATTCTTCTGGAACAGCTGCAAACCATCCTTGCAACACTTGCCATCTTGCGGATAGCTTTCTCATGTCCAAATGTTTATGCAAAATATTATGTTCCCGTTCAGTCGAGATGCCCACAGCACTAGCAATCTCACGCACCTTAACTCTTCTGTCATCCATCACCATATCATGGATTTGATCAATGATTTCTGGAGTCGTAACCTCCACAGGTCGTCCTGAACGTTCAGCGTCACTTGTGCCCATATGGCCAGTCCGAAAATTTTGAAACCACTTATAAACTGTTCTAATTGAAGGTGCAGAGTCACCATAATGTTTATCAAGCTTCTCTTTAGTCTCCTGAGGCGTTTTGCCTTTCATAAAGTAATGTTTAATCACCACACGAAATTCTTTTTCGTCCATTTCTTGAAAATCACTCGACTTCCTTGATTCACACGAATGCCAAACACAAAGAAATAGACCAATATGGCTGAAACTTGGTGTGCGTTCATTCAAGAGATGCTACTAACTAAACATGACTTTGATACGCGCCGGTGGTGCCATCTCTCGGACTTTGCACGGACTTTTCAAGCCAGCCTCGTACATAGTGATGATGAAATAATAGTTCTAGGTAATTTTAATCCGAGAACTGGTGACGAAGTTATCAAAAATGGATTCAACGAAGAAACTATAAACGATGGTGGTGAACAAATGATACAACTATACATACAAAATGAACTTAGAATTGACAACACCTTTTATCCACATAAACCACAACACAAATACACCTTCGAAAATACACGTGGACAAAGATCAACAATTGATTACGTAATCACAAATAGAAATATTCATCCAACAAGAATACAGGACGTGAGAATTTTAGCTTCCGCCAATGCTGGAACGAATCACCATCTTGTAATAGCAAAAAATACGAACAACCATGCAACGACTTCGTAGCGAACTCGCCGAACAAATTAGCAAAATCAATATAGAATCTCTATCCGACGACTCAACCAAATATCTATATCAACAAAGGTTAACAGAAAAATAGCCACAAATGATATTCGAGAGTCCGATGACATAGAAACGGCATGGACAAAACTAAAAATTAATATGCTAGAAGCAGCAGAAGAAGCATTTGGAAGGACTATAAAGAAAGGGAGAAAACCAAACACAAAGCCTTGGTTCAAACAAGAAGTTAAAACACTGGCTGAAGAAAAAAGAAAATAGTACCTACAATACAGATCCAATGCTATAACATACAATGATTATAAAAATATCCAGAGAATCAAAAGAGAGCATTGGGAGAAATTTTCGAACGATATGGAACATGATCTGTACGGAGGACAAAAAAAAATATGGAATCTGCTGAGAAATAGAAAGAAACCAATAAATGAGTATATACAAAATACAAAAATTACAGTGGAAGAATGGGAAAGATATTTCGAAAAACTCTATAGTCCATCAGAAACCAATTCATTAACACAGGAAATACAGCATGAAGATGAAAATGTTGCCCAACCAAATAAAACCATTTCCTTAATCAAATACAGCACATGGTAGCGAAACTAAAAAACAGAAAAGCCCCGGGCATGGACAAAATTAAGAACGAAATGATCAAATATGGAGGTGATAAATTACTAGAATTACAGATTTTCTTTAACAAAATACTCACAGCCAAGATTATACCATCCGAATGGAAAGAAAGCATCTTGATACAAATTTTCAAAAAAGGAGAAAAGACAGATCCAAAAAAAACTATCGAGGTGTCAGCTTAATGAGTGCGGTACTAGAATTGTAAAATTTTAGCAAAAGAAATAATCTTAACCGGAATCTGTGAAGAACAGCAAGGGTTCAGAAAGAACAGGTCTACTATAGACGACATATTTATAATCCGCCAAATTACCGCAAAAGCCATAGAGTTTAATAAGGTAGCCTTTATGTGTTTCATTGATCTTACCCAGGCATTCGATAGGGTACGGTTAACTGATGTCATAACCCTACTACAAAAAAAAGGGGAATTCACCCGAATATAATAAAAACTATCGAAGAGTTGAACAGCAACAACCACACATATGTAAGAGTGGCAAATAAATTAAGCAATAAAATACCTATGACAACCGGAATCAGACAAGGAGATAGCCTAAGCCCAATCTTATTTAACATCATAATGGATGAAATTATAAACGAAGTAAAGAAAACTGGGAGAGGATATCGATTGGGAGACAAAGAAATAAAAATAACACAGGGGAACAGCTGTTTTGGTGTCGAGGTTTTTTGAGCTTATTCTATATCAATTTGAAGTCCTGAATTCAAATAACGTATTCATTTGTACAGTAATCTGCCATCATGTGCATGTCCCATCTTCCTTGGTAGCGGTCCTCCATAACTTTAATATCTTGGTGAAATCTTTCACCTTGTTCCTCACTCATGTCTCCTAAATTTTCTGGAAAACGGTCTAAGTGGCTGTGTAAATAGTGTATTTTAATACTCATATTGCACCCTAAGGATTTGAAACTATTAAGCATCTTGTTAACCATTTCAACATAGTTTTGAGCTTTATGTTTGCCTAGAAAATTTTCTACAACTGCAACAAATGATGTCCAAGCTTCTCGTTCAACTTGATTCATTGAATTTATGAAGGCCGGATCCTTAATTAATTGTCTTATTTGTGGGCCGTCAAATATCCCTGCTTTGAGTTTTTCTGTGCTCAACTGATGCATTTTTACCCCTATATATGCAAAACAAGACCCATTCTTATCAAGAGCCTTTACAAATTGCTTCATTAAGCCCAACTTTATATGTAACGGAGGAAGTATGATTTTTTCTCTTTCAACTAAAGCGTCGTTAATGACATTCTTTTCCCCAACGTCCATGTTTTCTCTCTGAGGCCAATCTTTTCTAACCCAGTGGTGTGTTTTGTCCATACTATCCCAGAGGCACAAGAAACACGGATATTTCGTGTAACCACTTTGCTGCCCAAGAAGAAAGTTTACCATTTTTAAGTCTACACAAATCATCCATTGATGTTCGTAATACTTTATCTTCTGCAAGACCAAAGCTATGGTATTATATTCTTCTTTCAGTTTCGTTGAGTGAGCTAGTGGTATTGAACCATATTTATTCCCATTATGTAGAAGGACACATTTTAAACTTCGCTTTGAACTGTCAATAAATAGGCGCCAATCATCTGGAATATATTCAGAAAGTCCCATTTCTTTCATGAGTCCCCTAATTTCGTGACAAAATACAAGATTGTCTTCTTGAGAAAAGAATGGTAGCAGATCTTTTTCTCTTGTACGGTAAAAGGTAATTTTGGTTCCTTGTTCCAGTAAATTTTTGTCGTTCAACCTAGAAGCCAGTACTTCAGAAGCTTTTTTCGATAAATTGAGATCCCTGGTGAGATCATTTAATTCATTTTGATTGAAGCGTTGAGGAACTGATGACGTCCCCTCATAGTCACTGTTAGTTTCATTAGCATCAGAACTTTTATTAGCATCAGAAGAGCGATCAGAGGGAAAATATTCGTCATCAGAGATATGTGGTAGCTGATGAAATGTTGGAATCGGTATTTCATCTGAGTGCGGGATAGGGCGTATTGCCGAGTCTAAATTGGGATAAGTCCACTTACTGCGGTTATTTCGATTGATTCCATTAGTATTTACTAAACAGAAATAACAATCATTGAAGTGGTTTTTTGGTTCTCTCCAAACCATTGGTACGCCGAATTTTAGACATTTTCTTTTCCCGGTAGTCCACTGCCGTAAATGCTCTGTACAAGTTTTACATACGAGATGCGGGGCCCACGTTTTGTCCTGATCACCAAGCTTAACTCCAAAGTATCCAAGATACGCTCGCTTTACAAAGTCAGTAATAGTTTGTCTGTTTTGTTGAAACATGTATTCTCCGCATATATAGCAAAACACATCAGGTTGATTTACACAACTTCTTCTTGAACTGGAACCTGAACTCATTTTTTTAATTCTGTTCAATAACACAAAAACACTCTTTTCTTAACATAAAATAACACGCCGAATTCGATCTACTCTCATTAGTAAGAACGCACAAACTGACGAGACTTACCCGAGTTAGGTGATTAAAAGGGTCAGTTCAGGTACCTGATAGGCAATGGTTCCACTATTTATAGATTTACCTGGAATTTACTCAATTACAGACTGACAATAAAACCATTGTACCTACATTAATGAATATATAATAATTTTAGAACTCTCATAAATGAATATACTGAATAAAAACCACATTGGTAGATAAGTTGATGTATCTAAAAAAGTAGAGCTGATAGAGAAAAACGGATTGCACGTATAGATTTAGCGTCCCAAATATAGTTAAAATCAGCTCTAAAATCCCAGGCACCAAAACAAAAATATTTTTTTGTTGTCCTGTGTAATATGCTACGCCGATGATGCAGTAATCATATCAGAAGACGAAGATAACTTACAGAGACTCCTACATAAGTTCCAACAAACAGCAAAAGTGTTTAATATGCAAATATCTGTAAAGAAAACAAAATCGCTTACAATATCTAAAGAACCGAAAAGATGCAAACTCGCGATTTATGATCATCAGAGTGTAGAACAAGTGATGTCCTTCAAATATCTAGGGGTAAACATAACAAGTATCAGGAACCTTAAGGAGGAAGTAAAAACTCAAACAACAAAGGCATCATTAATATCAGATATTTAAAAGATATAATTCGGAGAAACAAATATATGAGCACCAGGAGGAAAGTAAGAATATACAGTACATGCGTAAGACCGATCATGACGTACGCGGTAGAAACCAGAGCGGAGAACACAATAACAACACGACTCCTAAGAACAACAGAACTGCGAACACTTAGATCGGGGGGGGGCGATAACAGGACATACCTTATTTGACCGGAAAAGATGTGAAGAAATAAGGGAAATGTGCGAAATACAGGATGTGGTGCGATGGGCAAGAAATAGGAGAAGAGAATGGAGAGACCATGTGGACAGAATGTCAAATGACCGGCTGGCTAAGGTTGCAAAAGAGAAGCGACCAAACACCCCGACCACTTGGAAGACCACCAATAAGATGGTATGAGAGCTGGTCTTCATCATCGCAATTATTTCTGGGAAACCTTTGAAGTGGAAACAGGACATGGTCCTAACATAGGAAGAAGAAGAAGAAGAAGAAGTAGTAATTATTTTATTTTCTTTTGTTTAAGTGTGTCAAATACTTTTAATACTTCCCCGTCTTGGTCGGAATTAAACATTTACCTGTAGGAGGTATGTGCGACATCACCTGATTCCTTGGTGTTACCCCATACGCATGGTCTATCATATGGGGACTGGGTGTGAATTCCTGTTTAATATACTCCTCTTTAACAATCGTCATATCAGGTGTTGTGGTTGTCATAGTCCTGTAAAAAAATCATATTTGCTTAGTTACACTAACTTATTTTTATTTGTGATTCAAGATCTCTAAAATATATAATTAAGTCAATTTAAAATACGGTTATTTGATATAAATATAAAGTGACCAACATTTGACACAATCCAGGTGTTTCCAGATACTAGGCTGGTATTTAACAAAAGTAACAATGTGACAGCTACTACGACAGTAAACTCCTGGACAAAATTAACGCGACAATCTGAAAATTAATTTATCTTTTTCTTGTCAGTTTTAAAGTTTATCGAGTATTTGAATAGTAGGCTATGCATATTTTGTTTCGTTGTTCATGACAGAAATCAAAACAATTCGTTTAGATTTACAGTTTTAAAGAATTATTTAAAAGATAAACAATTTTCTGTAATAATGCGATAGATTTTCTTTAAAAGTAAGCTTATAAATTGTTTCCTTTTTCAAAGTAATACGTTTTTTGTAGTAGACTGTTTTATTTTTGACCCCGAAGAATTAGAAAAATGAATCGAACAAGGAATTTAACTGAACACGAGGTAGTGCGAGCCTCAGTTTTATTGGACGAGGGATATTGTCAGAGTTATGTTGCCAATTTGTTAGGCAAACATCGTTCCACAATAAGTCGTATGGTAAGACCGCTTATAAGTAGGAACATTCTAGAAGGCTAGGGCAGGGGCGAAAACGATGCACTAGCGACCTAGATGAACGTTTTATTAGACAATATGCTTTAAGAAACGGGACTGTCACTAGTTCTATAATAAGAAACGAACTCGAAGCTGTTCGCAATGTCACAATTTCTTCTAAAACAGTTAGAAGACGGTTAAATGAAGTAATCCAGTAGGAGACCAGCCACTGCGCCCTTGCTTACTAGAGAGAACAGAGTTGCCAGGTTACGTTTTGCTCGAAATCACGAAAACTGGTCTGTGGATGACTGGAAACAAGTTTTCTTCACAGATGAAACTAGGGTTAATCTAAAACATCCAGATGGTCGTGAGCGAGTATGGCAAAGACCAGGAGAGAGATTTGCTCCTTGCAATATCTCTGCAAGGATTCCATTCGGCGGTGGCTCTGTTATGTTTTGGGGTGGCATCTGCTTTGATGTTCGCACAGAGTTAGTTCTTGTCCGTACGAGATCCATGAATGCTGACTACTATCTTGAGAATATTGTAACAGAACATGTGATGCCTTTCGGTCATTTTGTGGGGCCCAATTTCCTGTTTATGCAAGACAACGCTCGACCTCACGTGGCTAGGGAGGTACTCGATTATCTTAATCAAGTTGATATACCGATTATGCAATGGCCACCAAAAAGCCCGGATCTGAATCCGATAGAACATGTATGGGATCACCTTAAGAAAAAGGTGAAACGTCATATACCTGCACCTAAAAAACCTGAGGGAACTTGAAAATGCAGTTATCACAGAATGGGACCAAATTCCTCAAGATTTTATCCAAAATTTAATTAGAAGCATGCCTAGGCGCATAAACGCTGTCATCCGAAGTAGAGGAGGCAACACACGCTACTAGTGTCCCAGTTACACCATTAATTTTGCTACTAGTGTCCCAGTTTATTTTTTTCATTATTACATAATTTCAACGATTTTAAACTTTGAATTGTTGTAGCTGTTACTTGATGGAAATTCATAACGAATGTAATGAAAGACTAATATTGCCAAATTTCCACTTTATTTGTTCAAATAGTACAAAAAGGCTGCTATAAATTTTCCTCTTTGTTTTCAGTTCATATAAGCTAGAATTTTCCTCGGGTGCTATATTGGCCTCCATAATGATGTCAATCGTTATTCATAAAATAATTGGTCTACAGTCTGGAACCCAAACATTTTTATAGACCCTCGACTATAAACTCAACATGGGCATCCAACTTCTGAGTTGCCTAATTGGCCAAAAAAAATTGAAATTTATCACAGAAACTATTTTACAATTTTTTTGTTCGGCATCTTATATCAAGCATTTTTTAAACTTTGATAACAATAACTAGCTAATTACTACTGTTTTTTTTACCCATCACTATCGTTAGCTATTGTTATGATAATGAATTAGTAAGAGAGCGGCGCGATACGGCGCGGTGCGGCGCTGCTCATTATTATAAAACGCTGAACAAAAACATACCCAAGAGGGGGCGCGTATTTTAACAAAGGACCTAATTTAACTAAACCCATCGCTTTCTTTTTCAGAATTTTAAATCGTTCTTGAGCATAGATCAGTGCCAATGTTATTAGTGAAATTCAATTATTTTAAAGCTTAATTAGGCGTAATATCTACTGGAGTTGCCTCAATATGCATACACACACGCAAAACAAATTACATATTAATGATGATGCTACCTATAGGCTCTTGACGGACTCTCGCCGTGACGGATTCCAGGTGGTTTCGGCATTTTTGAGATATGACTACAGCAAATTCATTGGTTATTCCTTTTAAATCTGTTCAGTCTGAAAAAAAAAACAGAAAATGATTCGCCATAACTTACAATTTAATAAATAAATAGTTATTCAATTATGTTTTCTAGTAGAAATTGTGTGTGTGTATTAAGAAGTAAAAGCTATCGTTTCCCTTTTTTGTTGTCTCCAAATTTTAACATTTGACCAAATATATTTCTTATAGTTAAAATGGATCATCAACTATTGGGACTAGTCGGTACACTCGTATAACTCTTGTTTTATTTTCTCTTCTTTAGTAATACTAAATAAGTAATAAGTAATAATAAAATACCGAACACTTCATACTCAAGACAAACCCTATCATTCATGCAATCGCTTCATCCAAATCAATCATCCATTTTAAATTTCAATGAGTACAGTAGAGACAGGTAGAAAACTAATCCAAATTGCAACCCTCGACGTTCAACACATCCTGACGTTATGTTAAAGTTACTTTATCTTACGTCAAAAAACTGAATGTCCACCTGTTAGTAGTAGTACTTTGGAGACCGAAGGACTATTCCACCTATATTTTTAAATTTTAATGGTTAGTTATACAGCGTGTCCCAAAACGTTTTATACAAATTGAGAAAAAATTTATTTTACATATTACAAAAAAAATTATTCTCGATATAAAATATAAATAATAATTTTACAATGAAGAGTAAAGTGTGTTTAAATTTTTTTAAATTTAAGTACAAAGAAAAATATTAAATGAAAATGTTAATAGAAACTAAAAAATTATGCTCACGTTTAGATTTGTGGATTTCCGAAATAAGAATTCAAAAAAACTCCAGTAAACACGTCAGTAATTGTAGGATTACTTATTGAACAAAGGAAAACGAAATTAATTAAAAACTAGTGCACTGATTTTGACTGTATCATAGTTTTGTTAAAAATTTGATAACCTTCTTATCTGCTTTGCAACAATTACATCCATAATAAATTTGTGCTAATATCATTTTATTTTTAAAATTATAAATCATTACTTTTTATTTTCCCTGTATACCACCAAATATTTTAAACTTTTGATGCTTGATTATGGATTTCCATGTGATGCAGAACTTTTGTCAAGAACAAATTTTTTTGTAATATGTAAGATAAACTTTTTCTTCATTTGTATAAAACATTTTGGGACACACTGTATGTGGTTATATACAACTTATTAAAATAAAAATTTAGAAAATATGAAGCTGTTAATGATACATATAATATTATTCATTTTATCTTTTATTAGCTAAAATTATGGTTCAACTTTTAATAATTTTGTGAAAGCCGATGGACCGGGGAAATAATTTTAGGTTTCAATACTACAGTCCCTGGCCAAATTATTAGACGCACTGTATTTTTTTAGTAATTTTATGTTTCTTAAGAGTTTTTATGCAATAATGGTATATTTAAACTACAATATATTATTGATTTTTAGTGTTCCGTACGGAACACTTATAAGATCACTTCGGTGTCTGTCTGTCTGTCACACCCGATTTTCTCCGAAACTATTTGACATAGAAAGGTGAAATTTGGTAATAATATAGGAATTGATGGCCTCATCAGAGCCATGTAGTTTTGAGAATTAAATTTTGACGTAAGGGGTTAGTTTTTGGGGGGTGAAGTCGGAAGCGAAAAAAAAAATTTTTTTTACTAGGTCATCGAGTGTGGTGTCAAATGAAAGCTTGTGAAAACACGAGTAAAAAATATATATATAATATTATACTTGCGCGCACTTTTCTTTGTATTATTTTTAAAAATTCGCGAAAAAATCGCTGTCCCGGGCCTTATCTCGAAAAGTACTTATCAAAAAATTTCGAAAAAAATCTGGAATATTCTCCAAGGGGTGTAGATTGAACGAAAATTATCACGAGTGCATTACCTTTAATAATTTTATGGTATATAAAAAAAACAAAAATTTCAAGGTCATCAGATTTTAGTAAAGATTGGAAACAAACTTTGTTGAAAACTCATTTGGGGTGTGTTTTGTGAAGTCACTGATCATTTTATACCACCGTAACATAAATTTTGACTTAAGGGGTTTGTTTTGAGGGGTGAAATCAGAAGTGAAAAAAATTTTTTTTTTACTAGGTCATCGAGTGTGATGTCCAATGAAAGCTTGTGAAAACACGAGTAAATATATATATATATATATATATATATATATATATATATATATATATATATATATATATATATATATATATATATACATATATATATATATATATATATATACATATATATATATATATATATATATATATATATATATATATATATATATATATATATATATATACATATATATATATACATATATATATATATACATATATATATATATATATATATTTATATATATATATATATATATATATATATATATATATATATATATATATATGTATATACATATATATATGTATATATATATATATATATATATATATATATATATATATATATATATATATATATATATATATATATATATATGTATATACATATATATATGTATATATATATATATATATATATATATATATATATATATATATATATATATGTATATACATATATATATGTATATATATATACTCGTATATAATGTAATACTTGCGCACACTTTTCTTCGTCTTACTTTTAAAAAATCGCTGTCCCCTACCTTATCTCGAAAAGTACTGATCAAAAAATTTTGAAAAAATTCTGGAATATTCTCCACGGGGTATAGATTGAACGAAAATTATCACGAGTGCATTACCTTTAATAATTTATTTGGTATATAAAAAAAACAAAATTTCAAGGTCACCAGTTTTCAGTAAAGATTGGAAACAACCTTTGTTAAAAACTCCTTTGAGGTGTGTTTTGTGAAGTCACTGATCATTCTATACCACCCTAACAAAAATTTTTATTTTAAAAACAATCAACGTACGGAACACTAATTGTGCAAGTTCAACTTGTACTTGACCGGTTTTTTTTTTATAACAAAGGCACGATTTATTTTAATCTTACCTTTACAAACTAGTAAACATCCAATATTTCGATCAATAGCGACCTGGGTATGAGTTTATTAGGTACGTACCATATATCAAATATTTCAGTAAATATTTTTTGTATTAATTTTAAAAACAGTATAATTAGCTTATATATTTTTAAATTAGTTATATATATTACTCAGTATATATCACCACTACACCAAACCCTTTTTTTTGCACTCGACGCGCGTTTTGCTAACCATGTTAATTTCATCATCGCTCCTGATGAAGCTAACATGGTTAGTGAAACGCGCGTCGAGTGCAAAAATAAAGTGTTTGGTGTAGTGGTGATATATACTGAGTAGTATCATTGTGCCAAAGATTCCACATTCCCAACGTAGTAGTTATATATATACAGGGTTACAGGGAAAGTCGTCCTAGATAATTAAGGACGTTATAGTTGTAAACATGTTTTTTAGTGTTCCGTACGGAACACTTATAAGATCACTTCGGTGTCTGTCTGTCTGTCTGTCTGTCTGTCACACCCGATTTTCTCCGAAAACTATTTGAGATAGAAAGTTGAAATTTGGTAATAATATAGGAATTGACGGCCTCATCAGAGCCATGTAGTTTTGAGAATTAAATTTTGACTTAAGGGGTTAGTTTTGGGGGGTGAAGTCGGAAGTGAAAAAAAAATTTTTTTTACTAGGTCATCGAGTGTGGTGTCAAATGAAAGCTTGTGAAAACACGAGTAAAAAATATATATATAATGTTATACTTGCGCGCACTTTTCTTTGTATTATTATTAAAAATTCGCGAAAAATCGCTGTCCCGGGCCTTATCTCGAAAAGTACTTATCAAAAAATTTCGAAAAAATTCTGGAATATTCTCCACGGGTGTGTAGATTGAACGAAAATTATCACGAGTGCATTACCTTTAATAATTTATACGGTATATAAAAAAAAAACAAAAATTTCAAGGTCATCAGATTTCAGTAGAGATTGGAAACAATCTTTGTTGGAAACACATTTGGGGTGTGTTTTGTGAAGTCACTGATCATTTTATACCACCGTAATATAAATTCTGACTTAAGGGGTTCGTTTTGAGGGGTGAAATTGGAAGTGAAAAAAATTTTTTTTTTACTAGGTCATCGAGTGTGGTGTCAAATGAAAGCTTGTGAAAACACGAGTAAAAAATATATATATAATGTAATACTTGCGTACACTTTTCTTCGTAGTACTTTTAAAAAATCGCTGTCCCCTACCTTATCTCGAAAAGTACTGATCAAAAAATTTTGAAAAAATTCCGAAATATTCTCCACGGTGTATAGATTGAATGAAAATTATCACGTGTGCATTACCTTTAATAATTTATCTGGTATATAAAAAAAAATACAAAATTTCAAGGTCACCAGTTTTCAGTAAAGATTCGAAACAAACTTTGTTGAAAACTCATTTGGGGTGTGTTTTGTGAAATCACTGATCATTTTATGCCACCCTAACAAAAATTTTTATTTTAAAAACAATCAACGTACTGAACACTAATTGTGCAAGTTCAACTTACACTTGACCGGTTTTTTATTTAAAAGAATTGTTGTAGACAACATATTTGTATTTATTTTTAACATATGGCAACACTGTGTTGACAAAGTGATACATGAACGTAAATAAGTACAAACCTGTATCAGTCGCGATCGGAATCGAGTCAGGTACAGACGTGTTTCTGTGGCTTTATGGACTGTGATTGTTTGTTTAACAGTTTTATACTACTCAGTTATTAGTTTATTTTGTATGCAGTGTTTTAAAAAAGTAATTGGACTATTTTCATTATGGGTAGAAAAGGCGATCTTTCACCACGTAAAAAAAGCTGAAGTGAAGGCCCTTGTGATTGTTAAAACATTTACAAACCGAGAAATATCACGAAGATTGGAGGTTTCTGAAGCTAGTGTACGACGCATAAAAAAAAAAAATTGAGTCAGGGAAGGAATTAAGCCCCAAAAGAAAGAAAAGATGCTGTAGAAAACCAATTTTCACTCCACGGTCAGAGAGATGTTTGAAGAAAATTTGTATAGAAAACAGATTTGCTACCACAAAGGTTATAAAATCACAACTCCAGGATGCTAGCGTAAATGCTTCTGAGCGCACTGTTCGAAGAAAATTGAAAGAATTAGATTTTAAGGCCTGTCGCTCCGCCAGGAAGCCCAAGTTAACAGCTGCAATGAAAGCAAAGCGCCTGAAGTGGGCCAAACAATGGCAAGACAAAGATGTGGACTTTTGGAGATCGGTAAGATACAGCAATTTAATCAATAATTGATACATTATTATCATTTTCAGTTAAATAATGCAAATAAACATGGAAGTTTATATATTTTTCCTATTTTTGACAGGTCTGCTTCAGTGACGAAAGCACATTCGAAATTTTGCAGAATAAAGCTCAGTATGTGCGTCGTCGTCATGGAGAAAAGTTTCATCCTGATTGTGTCCTTCCGACGGTTAAACATCCCACCAAAGTGATGATTTGGTCAGTCATCAGCGGCAAGGGCACTGGACGTCTGTACGTCGTCAAAGGAATAATGAGGCAAGATTAGTACAAAGAAGTATTACAAAATCGGTTGATTCCGCAGCTCAGAGAATGGTTTCCAAATGGGAAACCATTCACTTTCATGCAAGATGGAGCTCCCTGCCACACTGCTCGGTCTGTTTAAAGCTTTTTTGGCAGAAAAAAAATATCCCTCTGTTGGATTGGCCGGGTAATAGCCCATTGAAAATGTGTGGGAGCTGATGAAAAGAGAAGTGGCTCAAGATGTGATTACCAACAAAACCCAGCTCCTAGAAAAGATTATTCATGTGTGGAATCATCATCCTCAAATGCAGGAGACAGTACAATCTTGCATTGATAGCATGCCGCGCAGAATTAAAGCTTTGATAGCGGCTAAAGGTGGCTCAACTAAATATTGACTTTTACTAACATTAATTTCACTTTTCTTTAAAACTTAATAAACTTATGCTTTTCTAAATTAATGCTGTTTTTATTTATGTCAAATAAATAGGTAATTGATTGGATAATATAAAAATAAAAAACAAATCAATTTAAAATAATAAAACGGTACAATATCACTCGGTAATTAATATTTTACATGAAATCTTGCAGTGCGTCTAATAATAATTTGGCCAGGGACTGTAGTTGATGCTATAAACCAATTTTTATTTCATGTTAGATCTTTTTTTAATGTTAAGTATACGGACACATGTAAAATATCCAGAAATTACATAAAACTTAATTTGGGATTTTGAAATTTTCGGCACAATGGCACTACATAACATTTATAACTACTACAACAAGCACTTTATTATTACACTCTATCTATATTTAAAGAGGGAGAACGCAAAAAATGCACAAACTATAGAGACCTAAGCATAATATCGAGTATGGGACGTTTGTATGGAAAAATTATTAAAAATACCATGGAGGAAAATATAAAAGGAAAAATTGGAGAAGACCAAGCAGGCTTTACGGCCGGAAAATCATGTATACACCACATATACACTATAAAACAAACAATGGAAAAAAACTGGCAAAGAATAGAGAAGTTCACCTAGCCTTCATAGACATAAGAAAGGCCTATGACTCAGTACCAAGACAAAGATTATGGAACGCAATGAAAGAAATAGACATTGACAAAGAACTAATACACGCAGTAAAAGCTCTCTACGGAAACAACACAGAGAACATAAAAATAGGACATAAAATAGGGAAGAGACTCCAAACATCAAAAGGCCTATTACAAGGATGTTCTACATCCCAAACACTATTCAAAATATACCTCGAACAAACATTAAAAAAATGGAAGCAAAAATGTAGTGGAATGGGAGTCCCAATATGAGAAGATTACTTATATACTCTAAGTTTCGTAGACGACCAAGTAATCATAGCGCAAGGTGAGGAAGACCTCAGTTATATGGTAAGAAAACTGTAAAGAAGGATTAGCAATAAACTTTGATAAAACGGAATATCTAACAACAAAGGAGGGAAACGTGGAGAATTTAGAAGTCGATAACAAAACAATAATCAAAAGAACCGATAGATTTAAATATTTAGGAACCATCATTTCAAAAAACGCAACATCAGAAGAAGAGATTAATTCTAGATTAGGACAAACGCGGACATGCATAAAACAATAAAATTCGATCCTGTGGGACAAACACATTACAAAAAGAAACAAAACACGCATATACAAATCAATAATACAAAGCATAATGACATACGGGTCAGAAACATGGACGATCAACAAAAAAAATAAATCTAAAATTAACGCGGTAGAGATGGAGTATTGGAGAAGATGCGTATGGAGAGAATAACAAATGAAGAAATAAGAAGCAGAATGAACATCAAAGAGAACGCAGTAAACACCATTGAAGAAAAACGATTAAAATGGTATGGACACATAAGACGGAGCGAAGATAATAGGTGGATAAAGAAAATAACGGAGTGGAGCCAGACGATAGTGGAGAGACGATGTGGAGGAGGCTATGGAGGACAGGGGTCTAACAGATGGAGACTGGGAAGATAGAAACGGATGGAATCAAAAGCTGAGAGAAGGAAGACAGCGTCAGCTCTAGAAAATCCTTGAGATCGCACAGTTCAAATCATTACCGGAAGTTGTGAATTCACCGAGTTACGATATCTACTCTAAAGCTCTGATTTAACACTCTTTAACTTCTTTTTCTTCAAATATTTAGAAAAAGCACTCAGAGGCCAAAAATTTTCCTGAAATGTTGAGGCGCAAATAAAAAAAATCTTGAATGCAATGAAACACCTCGCGAAACCCTATACTAAATGTCTTAGTGTAAACGGTAGTATGTTCGTCGAGCTTTTCTTCATAGCTATGTAGATAACTTAAAAATACCCTCATCATCAACATCAACAATCAACATCATTATTACATCATAAATTTTTTTAGACATTACTGAAAATAAAATCAAAATAGAACCCGAGGAGAGATCAGCAAGAATTTTAATCGACAGCCATGAGGTAGGAAGAGTTTTTAAATTCAGTATAGTAGGGGTACGATTTGAGTAGTTTTGTAGTTTAGATCTAGTAATCGCAGATACTATATGTTTCTATATACTTTTTAGTAAATATATATATATATATATATATATATATATATATATATATATATATATAGATTGGCAACATACAAAATGCCGCGTGTAAACTTGCTTTAAATTTTTAAAAAAAAAAAAAAAACATATCTAGATAAAAATGGCTATGCATATCAATAAAATAATTAAGAAATATTTGCGTATAGTGAACAGTTTTTGGCTAGATATTTAAAATAGCTGTTTTTGCCCATAAAAAGAAATGTTTATTTCATGTGTAACATTAATATAGTGCATGAAATATCACGATAAAAACGAGATCTACTTACGCCTTACTAGTAATTAACATTATAATGTATTGTTTAAATAAAATGTGCTATAATTACATAAAAGGTTATTGATGCATGAAAGGCTAATATTATTAACCTTTCACAAAAGACGCCGGCCACATAATGAGTGTTTCTAATCTATACTGTAGCATTCATATGAATTTCTTGGTTTTTTGGGGAAAATACAATCTTTTTACTTTTGTACCATTTAAATAAACGTAACAGAATGGTACCTACTGAATATATCCCGAGGTCATGTTTAGTTAGTAGCATCTCTTGAATGAACGCACACCAAGTTTCAGCCATATTGGTCTATTTCTTTGTGTTTGGCATTCGTGTGAATCAAGGAAATCGAGTGATTTTCAAGAAATGGACGAAAAAGAATTTCGTGTGGTGATTAAACATTACTTTATGAAAGGCAAAACGCCTCAGGAGACTAAAGAGAAGCTTGATAAACATTATGGTGACTCTGCACCTTCGATTAGAACAGTTTATAAGTGGTTTCACAATTTTCGGACTGACCATATGGGCACAAGTGACGCTGAACATTCTGGACGGCCTGTGGAGGTTACGACTCCAGAAATCATTGATCAAATCCATGATATGGTGATGGATGACAGAAGAGTTAAGGTGCGTGAGATTGCTAGTGCTGTAGGCATCTCGACTGAACGGGTACATAATATTTTGCATAAACATTTGGACATGAGAAAGCTATCCGCAAGATGGGTGCCGCGATTGCTCACGCTTGACCAAAAACGGAATCGTGTGAAGTGTTGCAAGGATGGTTTGCAGCTTTCCAGAAGAATCCAGAGGACTTTAAGCGTCGTTTCGTCACTGTGGATGAAACATGGATACATTACTATACTCCTGCCCCCTACCAAGGGGGAATCTGCACCAAAAAAGGCGAAGACCGTTCCTTCGGCCGGAAAGGTCATGGCGACTGTCTTTTGGGATTCGCAAGGGATAATCCTCATCGACTATCTGGAAAAGGGTAAAACTATTACAGGTGAATATTATTCATCGTTATTGAACCGTTTGAAAACCGAGCTGCAAGAATAGATAATAGTCGCTGGGGGCCAAATCTGGAGAATATGGTGGATAAGAAAGCAATTTGAACTTTAATTTATGCAATTTTGCCATTGTAACCATTGACTTGTGACACGGTGCATTGTCTTGATAAAGAGCACTTTTTTCTTGTTCATTTGGGGTCGTTTCTTTGCGGTTTTTGTCTTCAAACGCACCAATAACTTTATATAATATTCGCTATTGATGGTTTTTCCCTTCTCAGCATAGTCGATGAAAATTATTCCATGCGCATCCCAAAATACAGAGGCCAAAACCTTCTCAGCCGGCTGTGTGTGTCTCTGGTCGCTTAGTTTGGCTTTCACCGGCTGCTGTCCACTCAGCTGACTGCCGATTTGATTCCGGTGTGTAGTGGTGGATCCATTTTTCATCCTTTGTCACATATCGCATAAAAAATCCTTTTTATTGCTCTTAAACAGATCCAAACAGCGCTCAGAATCAACACGTTGTTGTTTTTGGTCCACTGTGAGCAAACGCGGCACTCATTTAGGGCTTTCTCATGCCCAAATGTTCAGTTAGCTTCGAGCAGCAGCAGCAGCAAGAGCACTTGAAAATGCTAAATGAGATTTTGGCGAAACGTCGTGAAATTTCTTTGGTAGACGAACGGATTGAAACCTGGAATTTTAATGTATTACATTCCACCATTTGCGAAAATCTCTATTGTAACATACATTTGTACATATATTCATATATACATATATACATATACATATATTTATATATATATATATATATATATATATATATATATATATATATATATATATATATATATATATATATATATAATATATATAAAATGCAACTTCTCTCTGTCTGTCTGTCCGTTAGTGCGCTTATCACTGGAGAACCACTAATCCTATTTAGGTACTTTTTTTTAAAAACATACACATATTCTCTGGCCAGGTTATAGGCTATATTTTATTACGATAGGTAGCATAAGGAATGAGCAGTGACGTAAAATAGTGAATGAAGTCGGAAAAAAGTTTGCCGCTAGCGCGTTCCTTTGCAATACACAGCCTAAACCATTAAATATGGAACAATATTATGTAGCACAGAATACCTATAATATATATAAAATGCAATGTCTCTCTGTCTGTCTGTCTGTCCATTAGTGCGTTTATCACGCGAGAACCACTTATCCGATTTACCTGTGTTTTTTTAAATTCATACATATATTCTTTGGCCAGGTTATATAGTAATAATAATAATCTATATCTATAATATATGTAACATGCAACGTCTCTCTGTCTGTCTGTCTGTCCGTTAGTGCACTTATCCCTCGAGAACCATTTATCCGATTTACATGATTTTTTAAATTCAAACGTATGTTCTCTGACCAGGTTATAGATATATATTTTATTACATCTATAATATATATATAAAATGCAACATCTCTCTGTCTGTCTGTCCGTTAGTGCTTTTTTTTTTAAAACATACATATGTTCTCTGGCCAGGTTATAGGCTATATTTTATTATGTTAGATAACATAAGGAATAAGTAGTGGCGATAATAGTGAATCAAATCGGAAAAAAGTTTGTCGCTAGCGCGTTCTCTTGCAATACACTGCCTAAACCATTAAATATGGAATAATATCATGTAGCAAAGAATATCTGTAATATATATAAAATGCAACGTCTCTCTGTCTGTCTGTCTGTCCGTTAGTGCGCTTATCACTCGAGAACCACTTATTCGATTTACGTGTTTTTTTTTTAATTCATACATATGTTCTCTGGTCAGGTTATATAATAATAATAATAATCTATATAATATATAAAAAACGCAACGTCTCTCTGTCTGTCTGTCCGTTAGTGTGCTTATCATTCGAGAACCAGTCATCCGATTTACGTGATTTTTTTTTAATTCTTAATTTAATATGTCAAAAAAAATCTATAATATATATAAAACGTAACGTCTCTCTGTCTATCCATTACTGCGCTTAGCACTCAAGAATCACTTATCCGATTTACGAGACAAAATGCTAATATGTAGAAAAAAATATGGAAGTTTAGCAGTAAGCTTCTCAGAAAGACTGAATAGATGGGGGGAATACTTTAAAGAAACACTAAATGGAGATGAAAATGAGTTGAATGAGAAATAGGAAGCAAAATTAACTGAAGGGCATGAGGGGACAAACAAACCCTGCAAAGAAGAAATAAGGGAAATACTCAGAACCCAAAAAAAAATAAGGCCCCAGGTGGAAATTGTATAACAGCAGAAATGATAAAAGCTGGAGGAGTAGATCTGGAAAATGAAATATGCCGGTTGGTGCAAGAAATATGGGAAACAGAAAAGATACCAGTGAGCTGGAGAGAGTCACTCATTTGTCCAATATACAAAAAAAGAAGAAAAAACTATATATGCTAATTATAGACCAATAGCTTTACTGGATGTCATGTACAAGATAGTAGTGATGACTATTAAAAACAGACTAGCAGAGAAAGCCGAGTCTATTCTGGGAGAGTACCAGTGTAGAATGAGGAAAAATAGTTCGATTACAGACCAGATATTTCGATTAAGCAAAATAATACCTTAGAACAAAATTTGGCACTACGCTTAATCTTTATGGATTTCAGAGAAGCATGTGTAAATAGAGAAGGACTCTACAAGATAATGGAAGAACTAAAAATTCCAAGTAAATTGATTCGCATGGTGAGAATGACCCTGAATGACACAGAAAATAGAGTGTTGGTTGAGGGCAAAGTATCAGACAAGTTTAAGGTGAAGAGAGGATTAAGACAGGGGGAACCAGTGTTGACATGTATATTTAATTTGGTACTAGAGAAGACAATCCGGAAGTCAGAAATAAAAACAAATAGAACGATATACCAACAAACCTGCCAATGCTTGGCCTATGGGGATGATGTTGCAGTGATTGCAAGAGCAAACGAGAACCTCAAAAAAGCCATAAGTAGGATAGAAGAAAGGGGATGAGAGGACTAAAGATAAATGAGGAAAAAATAAAATACATGGAAATTACAAAGAAGAAGGATAATAAAAACAAGAAAAGTTTAGATATAATAAACAACTTAGGGAAAAGATAAATATTTGAAAAAGTAGAAAAATTTAATTATCTAGGAGTAACAATAACAGAGAGTGGATAAGAAAGGACCGAGATACAAGAAATAATAGCGAAAGGACAGAGATGTTTGGGGGCAATCAATCCAATATTGAAATCAAAGAATGTATCAAGAAAAGCAAAACAAAGGATATATACGACAGTTGTCAGACCCACAGTGACATGGATGAGAAACGTGGAAACTGAATGCAAGAGAAAAGAAGACATTGGAGGTGTGGGAAGGGTAAGCTTTGAGAAGAATCTACGGAGGAAGGAAAGAAGAGGGACTGTGGAGAAGAACACCAAACTACGAATTAAAATGCCTATATATGAAACCCCTTATAAGCCAAATCATATTAAGCCAGTGATTAAGATGCTTGGGACACGTGGCAAGGATGAAGGAAGAAAGACAGGCAAAGCAAGCCCTAATAAGAGGAGTGGTTGGAAGAAGAGGCAAGGGTAGACTTCAATCTACATGGATTCAGGCAGTAAAGCAAGATCTGGAGTTGATAGAAGTTCCGCTCTGGGAAAAGCTAACAGGAGACAAAAAGAAGTGGAGACAAGCATACAACCAAGCCATGGGCCTTTAAGGCCCCTCGAGCTAGATAATAATATAAACATAACGAATAAGCAGTAATGATAAAGGCGAATCAAGTCCACGCGAGCCGAGCCGCGGGCACGGCTAGTGTTGTGTAAAATTGATAATGTCAGAAGTAATCATTAGACCTTATTTATTTTGTTTTTGTTTAAAATAGTACAAAAATAATTATCTAGAATAAGATAATTTTTACAAAACATATTGTAATATTGTTTTTAGGCAAACTTAAACTATTTTTAAAAAAATGCAAGACAAAATATAAGACCACCAAAAATTTCATAGTTCCATGTTTTAATGAGACTCAGTAAATTTACATGTGTAGGTAGGTTAGAATGTGTATTTTTTTCAAACAATCATCTGCAACAATATCAGAGTTTTTTTTAATTAGATGCAGAATCTGTGTCTCATTTCTGCATAAGAAAACATACCTGCATTTTCTTGATATTCTCTAAAATATATATATATATATATATATATATATATATATATATATATATATATATATATATATATATATATATATATAATTTAAATCAAGTAGCTGATTTAAAAATAAAATAAATAAATGAAGAGTAGTTAGTGTTGACTTTTTTAAAAGTAATTTAAATGTGTACTCAACATCCACTTAAAGCAAAATAAGTGTGAAGGAATGCATTTAAATAAATTATTTATGAAAATTTGAAAAGCAAAAACTATAAACTAGATCGAGAGGAAGGTAATTAAGAAACAAGTGTGCAAAAAAGTAACCTAAACCTAACATTGCTGCTGGAATGTCAAGGGAGGGACCATCACAACAAAAGTCAATGAGCTATGACCCAGGTTACTTCTTGTAAAGTAACGTCTTAAAACTAGTTTTAAAAGTAAATGAATGGTTGTTCTATTAGCTAGAAGAGTCCAACACCCCAGCTACCCTAATGGGGTGAACGGGGGTAGTTTTTTAACGGCCGAACAGACGCAATCGCCAAGTCACTCTAACCGCCATTACGCCACTGTTTTTCCACTAGTTTAAAGCAGGAAATCTTAAAAGCACTTACTTTTTCCGAAGAATGGATTTTCCCTAGACCATCAGCCCAGATCAGCATGCGTGAAACGTCGATTTTTCTGTCAATTTAACTAAAAATTTTACATATTCTCCAACTCCAAACAAAATGGTTTCCGAAAGACGTATCGTCGCGAAAGGCACGGCAAGCATGAGCAAATCCGCGTTAAAAACCATCGAGAAATCGATCGATTACGAAAATTCCTTCGAAATCATGTTTTTAAAATGCCGGTAAACAGCCCCTTACGATTTAAATCCTTTTAAGGCCCCCCCGAGCGCTGAAAAAACTGGGCAAATTTTGATATCGAATCGACCTAGCGTGTACACTTTTGACGGCTGTTACAAAACATCTGCCATCTGTCCCGGCATTGGCGCGAATGGTTGCGCAAGCGCAATTTGCTCCTCTTCCAGATGATCCATTAGATACCGTTGTTTTGTGAGTAACAATTGTACCGAAAATTGTACATTTTCAGTATTACGTTCGAATAAGAAAAAGCTTACATATTATCTTTGAGACTTATCATATTTATAAACTAAGAGCTCACAGAATAAAATTTGTTAAATCTATAATATATATAAAATGCAACGTCTCTCTGTCTGTCTGTCTGTCCGTTAGTGCGCCTATCACTGGAGAACCACTTATCCGATTTACGTACTTTTTTTTTTAAACATACATATGTTCTCTGGCCAGGTTATAGGCTATATTTTATTAGGATAGGTATCATAAGGAATGAGCAGTGACGTAAAATAGTGAATGATGTCGGAAATAAGTTTGCCGCTAGCGCGTGCCTTTGCAATACACAGCTTAAGAATATATCTTTGGCCAGGTTATATAATAATAATAATAATAATAATCTTTTGCAATAACTTTTGCAAACAAAACTCAACTCTAAGAATCTCACTAAAGCCATCAACACGTTCGCTATAACCTATACTCACATATTCATTTGGTCTCATCAAATGGTCACAAACAGACATAGAAAATATTCTCATCCTTATACGATCTCAATTCACCAAATACAGGAAATTACACCCCAATGCATGCAAAGAAAAACTTACCATCGAGAGGAAGGCAGGAGGAAGAGGAATTATAGACATCAGATCATTACACACAAAACAAATACAAACAGGAAATTCTTTCACAGCAAGCAAACCAGCCTCCACACAGCGACAGTGAAAGCAGACAAAAACTACACACCTCTCGACTTAGCCCGGGCAGACCACTCAGCAGACACACACAGTCACACCCAATTACAACAGGAAAAGATGAAAAAACGTGGTCAGAGAAAACACTCCACGGAAAACACAGATACCACATAGAACAAGACCACGTAAATAAAAAACAATCATACACCTGGTTACGGGATGGGCAGCTATTCCCTGAGACTGAAGGCTTCTTACTTGCCATCCAGGATAAAGTCATATTAACCAGAAACTACCAAAAGCATATCATCAAAGACCCGACTACTGCAGAGGACAGATGTAGGAAATGCCACCAGCAGAAAGAAACGATCGAACACATAACGAGCGGATGTAAAATATTGGCCGGAACGGAGTACACAGCCAGGCATGATTCAGCTGCCAAAGTGGTTCACCAAGCAGTAGCCACAACATACAGACTCATAGAAAACACAGATCCCTACTACAAATACACGCCAACATCCATACTTGAAAATGAAGATTACAAGCTCTACTGGGATATCGGTATCCATACAGATAAAACAGTCTCCGCCAATAGACCCGATATTACTTTTCAGTGCAAAAAAGGAAAAGTCACCTATCTGATTGACATAGCTGTCCCCAACGACACAAACATCCAAGCGAAATACACAGAAAAAAATTTCCAAATACACAGACCTTGCAACGGAAATAAAAAGGCTATGGAGACAGGAAAAAAGTCATCATTGTCCCCCTCATTATATCAGCCACAGGCCTTACACCAATAACATTCACACCACATTTAGTGCAATTGGGACTCAACACGGACATACACAGAAACATTCAGAAGTCAGTGATTTTGAAAACATGTAACATTGTCAGGTCATTCCTTAGTACGGAATGGTAATAGCGTTTGTGCTGACTTGGGTTTTGGCCCGTCAGCCAAACATGGAACCACATTGATCAAATGTGAGAAAGAAGAAATTTTGTAATAAATAATAATAATAATAATCTATATCTATAATATATAAAATGCAACGTTTGTCTGTCTGTCTGTCTGTCCGTTAATGCGCTTATCCCTCGAGAACCACTTATCCGATTTACGTGATTTTTAAAATTCATACATATGTTCTCTGACCAGGTTATAGGTATATATTTTATTACATCTATAATATATATAAAATGCAACGTATCTCTCTCTGTCTGTCTGTCCGTTAGTGCGCTTATCACTGGAGAACCACTTATCCGATTTTCGTGCTTTTTTTTTTAAAAACATACATATGTTCTCCGGCCAGGTTATAGGCTATATTTTATTACGATAGGTAGCATAAGGAATGAGCAGTGACAATAATAGTAAATGAAGTCGGACAAAGTTTGCCGCTAGCGCGTTCTCTTTCAATACACAGTCCAAACTATTAAATATGGAACAATATTATGTAGCAGAGAATAGCTATAATATATATAAAATGCAATGTCTCTCTGTCCGTCTGTCTGTCCGTTAGTGCGCTTATCACTCGAGAACCACTTATCCGATTTACATATTTTTATAAATTTATACATACGTTCTCTATAATTCGATATAAGCCTAGATAATGGGAGATAAGGTGAGATAATGGGAGATAAGGAGAAATAATGGGAGATAAGTCGAGATAAGCCTCGATAATGGGAGATAAGGTGAGATAATGGGAGATAAGTATAAATAATGGGAGATAAGGAGGAATAATGGGGGATGAGAAGAGATAAGCCTAGATAATGGAAATTATGTAGAGATATTGGGAGATAAGGAGAAATATTGGGAGATAAGGGGAAATAATGGGAGATGTTTTATGACGTTGGGTAACATAAGGAATAAGCAGTGGCGATAGTAGTGAATCAAGTCCACGCGAGCGGAGCCGCGGGCCCGGCTAGTAATAAATATTATGAAAAATTTGGTAAAACAATAACTCATCCATATTTGGCCTCTCCGGTAATGAACAATGCCATAAACAAAAGAATGTTTCAGAATAGAAAATAATCACTAGCAAATTGAGGAGATTGAGATGAGATAGTCCAAACCAAAAGTTTCGAATGTTGTCATTTAGAAATGCTTTGTATTAAATAATTAAAATTTTTTATAAGATTAACGATGGTTATTATTATGATAATAAATTCATTATTGAAAGATTTTTAAGTCTTATATATTGTTGATTTAATTTTCTTAAATAATTTAACCTGAATGGATTAACTTTTGGATGTTTTGTACAAACTTATAGGAAAAAAATATGGAAAATAAAAATTAATTATATTTCATAATTTTTTAAAAATGATTAAAGCAAATAATATGAAAAAAATAAAAGAATAAAACAAAATTTAATAGTTAAAATAGGTAAATGATAATTAAAAATCTTAACATTCCGGTGTCTCGAAGCGGCAACGCTGTAACGTAATTTACGGTTGGTTCTACTGATATGTTTATAAAGGGTGTCCCAAAATTCACGCAAAATTTGAATTTGTCGCCATTTGTATTGTAAAGTGTTGCCAACAAAACAAAAAACAGCGTGACAGCTGACAGTTCAGGGTTATTAAAAATAGAGCGCTACACGAAAGAACAACGTGTTTTCATTGCTGAGCAATATTTTAAAAATAATGAAGGTTTGGCTGCTACAGTTCGGAATTTTCGTACAAAATATGATCGGAATAGTGATTTAACCTCATCAACTGTGAAGAGATTAACTGAAAAATTCAGGGAGACTGTATCAATTAGTGATCTTAAACGCTCTGGCCGTCCTTCAACAAGTCGTTCGACACAAAACATTGAAGCAGTTCGTGAGAGTATTGCTGAGACTCCAGGAACATCAATTCGGCGCCGTGGTCAAAAATTGGACATTTCGAGAGTAGTATAACTGACGGGGATCTATGACTGCGGATAACGTGTATCCATCCGCAGTTGACCAATCTCCGAGGAATGACCTTGAAAGAGCCGAAGAATGACCTTGAGGAGCTGAAGAAGTTGTCGACAATACCAGAGGCTGTTGAAGACGGTGTGAGCGTGGCTAAA
Organism: Pachyrhynchus sulphureomaculatus; assembly: GCA_019049505.1. NCBI lineage: Eukaryota > Metazoa > Arthropoda > Insecta > Coleoptera > Curculionidae > Pachyrhynchus > Pachyrhynchus sulphureomaculatus. The sequence continues at coordinate 250,532,868 of CM032447.1, forward strand.
GAGCCGAAGAGTTCTTTTAGTATCGCGAAGAAATGGTCGACAATGACGTCACTCCAGTGGCTGTTGACCAGTGCCCTTTTGGCATCTCTGTACAGCGTATTCTCACGAAAGATTTGCGTCTTCATGCTTACAAAGTTCAATTGACTCAAGAACTGAAGCCTACTGACCACACACAACGAAGAGAGTTCGTTGAATGAATTATGGAACAAAAACAAGTAGATACTGATTTTTCGAAGAAAATCATCTTCAGCTATGAGGCTCATTTTCATCTTGATGGCTTCGTTATTCGACAAAATTGTCGCATTTGGGGTTCAGACAATCCACACGTGACTGTTGCGAAACAAACGTACCCACAACGTATCACTATTTGGTGCGGATTTTGGGCTGGAGGCATCATCGGACCATTCTTCTTCAAAAATGCGGTTGGCCAGGCAATAACAGTTAACGGTGATCGTTATCGCGATATGATAATCCAGTTTTTTAGTACCTAAATTGCAAGATATGGATGTGGACGACATGTGGTTTCAAAAAAACGGTGCCACATGCCATACAGACAGAGAAACAATCCAATTACTGCATGAATCATTTTCTGGTCGTGTAATATCCCGTTTTGGTGATCAGAATTGGCCGCCGAGATCATGCGATTTAACGCCGTTGGACTTTTTTTCCTTTGGGGTTTATGCCACCCATGACTTGAAGGAGGAAATTAAGCGCTGTATCAACGAAATTCAGTCACATTTATGCAAAACGGTCATGGAAAATTTCGATAAAAGAGTGCGTATGTGCCAGCAGAACCGTGGAGGGCCATTTACCCGATATGTTATTCCATACATAACCCCTGTATACTTTATGAATCAATAAAAAAATTACAATTTTTAATTAAAAACCTGTGTTTTCTATCAAAATTACTTCTTGCGTCAATTTTGGGACACCCTTTATATAGATATGTTTAATTTTGTGGTAATCAGCTGTTCTAAACAAGTAAAAAAAAGGATAATAATAAAAAATCAACAAATATTGATAAAAATGGTAAAAATTTTGTTATGTGGAAGCAAAAACGCGTTACTCAGGCTGTATACAATCAAAGATTAACTCAACAAAGTGTTGATAAACGGAACAGAAAATCAAGTAAGTCTCCTAACCTCTGTGACATTGGTCGTCAAATTGTTGACATGCGATCACTTGGAGTAAACTTAAAATGTTCTTCATGTAATGAAACACTTTTATTACGTTATATTACTAATGAAAAACGCTGTGGTCTAGCGTCACTACTAACCATAAAGTGTGATAAATGTCTAACGTATAACACAGTATCAGCAGACAGTACACATACATCGAAGGACAATAAGGAATATTATAATGTTAACACTGAAGTTGCACTAGGTAATTATAAGTTAAACAAGTAAATTAATTTGTAAAGTTAATGATAAATAATTAATAAGTAACTGTATTTAAAAGAATAATAATAATATCTGTAATTATATAAATGTTTTTATGTATTTTAGGAGTTTTACATGCAGGGATGGGATATACTCATCTGAATAAATTGCTAGCTTCTGTAAATGTACCACCAATAGATTCAAAACTATTTAAAATATTTAAATTTCCCGCCATTACTATTAAATGCAACGTTGCCGCTATTTCAAAGATAAAAGGTAAATCATTCACAAGTACCTCCAATAATTGTTATTTTTCATAAAGTTAAAGTTTCCTAATTAAATCTGAAAATTTTTTAAAATGATCGCAAATTTTCAATGTCTAACATAGTTAAATTTCCTGTTGATGGCATTTTTTTTCCCATTCGTTATAACAAAAAACCGGTCAAGTGCAAGTTAAACTTGCTTTTAAAATAAAAAATTTTGTTATAGAGGTATAAAATGATCAGTGACTTCACAAAACACACCCCAAATGAGTTTTCAACAAAGTTTGTTTCCAATCTTTACTGAAATCTGATGAACTTGAATTTTCTTTTTTTTAAATACCAGATAAATTATTAAACGTAATGCACTCGTGATAATTTTCGTTCAATTTACACACCGTGGAGAATATTCCAGAATTCCTTCAAAATTTTTTGATAAGTAAGGCGGGGGACAGCGATTTTTCGCGATTTTTAAAAAATATTACAAAGAAAAGTGCGCGCAAGTATTACATTATATATATATATATATTTTTTACTCGTGTTTTCACAAGCTTTCATTTGACACCACACTCGAATACCTAGTAAAAAAATTTTTTTTACTTCCGATTTCGCCCCCCAAAACTAACTAACTTTCAGAACTACATAGCTCTGATGAGGCCATCAATTCCTATATTATTACCAAATTTCAGCTTTCTATGAGAAATAATTTCGGAGAAAATCAGGTGTGACAGACGGACAGACAGACAGACAGACAAACAGACAGACGGACAGACAGACACCGAAGTGATCTTATAAGTGTTCTGTACGGAACACTAATAAAAACTAAATTAACCAAAAGTGGAATGCAGGCAGCCTTACAGTATCTGGAAAATTTAAAAAAAAAAAAAACTCTTTAATTCAACATACAAAAAATTTAAAGTAGAATATTAAGAACCAAACTGACGATGATGGAGGTGGAGTTTGCAGAAATACGAGTAGCTCAAATTCAGAAACAATGTAAGTTACTGGAATTAAACCAGCTCGTCTCCTTGATTAGATTATTAATTTTAAACCGAATGAAATTTCGAAAACGTAATGACGTTTTCTAAATATTACATTACATATAAAACATTAATTTTCGTTGAAAACTTATATTGTCTGATTTACTAAAAAAGTCTTAACATTAAAATTTGTCTAATTTGATAATTAAAGATTTAAGCTGATAAGATCACGAGCAAGTCAACAAAAGCTATGAGGCTGTGTTGTAAAACATCAGACAATCTGTTCTTTATTTTTGATTAAATTGATATAAATTGATGAAATATAGGCATTGAATATCTAATTAAATATTTTCTACCTATACCAATCTCGATTCTATATCAAATTTCCGCCGGACAGAAGATTTTAATTTCAATGCCAACTACTAGATTGGATATAACTTTTGGACATTGGTCGGGAATGGTGGAAATGTATTTTTTATTGTAAGTATAGAGGGTGTATATGATAAAAATAACCCCGAAAATAGATTCAACGACCCCAAAGACCCCCGATGAGGTGTGAAATGGAGGTTGGAGGGGGAGAAATTACTATATTCATCCGAATTAGAGTTTCGCGTTCAAAACCGGTTCCTCGCGGGTTTTTAGGGTCGCTGAATCTATTTTCGGAGTCATTTTGATCATATGCGCCCTTTTGAGGGCTGAAAATGGGGATTGGAAAATAGATTCAGCGACCCCCGAGGAACCAGTTTTGAACGCGAAACTCTAATTCAGCAGAATATCATAATTTCTCCCCCTCCAACTCCCATTTTCACTACTCAAAAGGGTGCGTATGATCAAAATAACCCTGAAAATAGATTCAGCGACCTCAGAAACTTCCGACGAACCAGTTTTGAAAGCGAAACTCTAATTCAGGGGAATATCGTAATTTCTTCCCTTCCAACCCCCATTTTCACCCCTTAAAAGGGTGCATATGATCAAAATGACCCCGAAAATAGGTTCAGCGACCCCAAGAACCCCCGATGAATCAATTTTGAACTCGTAAACTTGAATTCATATGAACTTCAAAATTTCACCTCTCGGTCCCGTGTTGCTTTTTGCAATTTAAAAAAAATTTATTATTTTTGCAAATTGGCTTAATTACGTTTGTCCAGAATTCACTTACGAGTATTTAAAAAAAAAAGTTTGGTTTTGGAAATAATTGAGGGCTCTAGACAATTTTCAACGAAAAATCAGATTCCTGGCCCATAGCAAACCACCATCGGTGGTTTCGGTTGCTCCGTTTTTCGTGCGCAAATCAGTATTGCAAAAATTGTAAATTACTCATTTTTTAAATAATAATTATTTTTAATTGTTTATTAATAAACGAAATTAATTTTAAATTAAAAGTAATTATTAATTAGTTTAAACATTTAATTAACAATTAAAAATAATTAATAATTTAAAAAAAATAATAATTAAAATTATTTGTTATTACTAGTTAACTTAAGGTTTTTATTTAAACTTAAAACTAGTTTATATTTAAGTAAACATTTAATTAACGATTATAAATCATGTTAATTATAAAAAAATTGTTGATAATGAAATTTTGGGAACCAACTTCGTTTTGTAATTATTTGATTTAATATTAATATTACCAAAAAATTGCAAATTACCTTTTTTTTATGGAAAGTCTTGTGCTCTAGAATTTTGTTTTTATACATATTTTCAGAATTCGGATCCGTTTAAGAGATATTTTAAGAAAACGCTTTGAGATTTTTCCAGCATTTTTCCGATATTTTTCGGACATTTTTTTTCCTCTTCTACTTTAAAAATACTACCCAGTACAACAATAATTTTCAACTTCGAAATTATTTTCATGTTCAATGTTATTTACATATCTATAAAACCTACTATGATACAACGTGGTCGCCGTCCAACTGTGATATTTTAAAGTGATTTTGAGCAATATCTTTTTAGATAATGATTATTACCAATTACCAATAATTTTTTAATTTTGCTAAGTATGAACAGACTAGGTAGGCAAGTTCTAATAAACAACTAAACGAATTTTAACCAAGTGAATGGCAAACAATACTGAAGTTACATTGGCAGGAAAGGGAAATAAACTAACTTTATTAATTAAGGAGAGCGAATACAATAATGTATATATATATATATATATATATATATATATATATATATATATATATATATATATATATATATATATATATATATATATATATATATATATATATATATAATATATATAAAATGCAACGTCTCTCTGTCTGTCTGTCCGTTAGTGCGCTTATCACTGGAGAACCACTTATTCGATTTACGTACTTTTTTTTTAAAACATGCATATGTTCTCTGGCCAGATTATAGGCTATATTTTATTACGATAGGTAGCATAAGGAATGAGCAGTGACGATAATAGTGAATGAAGTCGTGAAAAAGTTTGCGGGTAGCGCATTCCCTTGCAATATACAGCCTAAACCATTAAATATAGAACAATATTATGTAGCAGAGAATATCTATATAATCTATAATATATATAAACTGCAATGTCTCTCTGTCCATTAGTGCGTTTATCACGAGAGAACCACTTATCCAATTTACGTGTCTTTTTTTAAATTCAAACATATATTCTTTGGCCAGGTTATATAATAATAATAATCTACATCTATAATATATATCAAATGCAGCGTCTCTCTGCCTGTCTGTCCGTTAAAGCGCTTATCACTGGAGAACCACTTATCCGATTTACATACTTTTTTTTTTAAAACATACATATGTTCTCTGGCCAGGTTATCTATCTATAATATATATAAAATGCAACGTCTCTCTGTCTGTCTGTCTGTCCGTTAGGGCGTTACGTACTTTTTTTTTAAAACATACATATGTTCTCTGGCCAGGTTATAGGATATATTTTATTGTGTAACATAAAGAATAAGCTGTGACGATAATAGTGAATCAAGTCGGAAAAAAAAAAAAGGATACCGTTAGCGCGTTTTCTTGCAATATACTGCCTAAACCATTAAATATGGAACAATATCATGTTGCAAAGAATATAATATATATAAAATGTAACGTCTCTCTGTCTGTCTGTCTGTTAGTGCGCTTATCACTTGAGAACCACTTATCCGATTTACGTGTTTTTTATAAATTTATATGATATGTTCTATATAATTCGATATAAGCCTAGATAATGGGAGATAAGGTGAGATAATGGGAGATAAGCAGAAATAAGTCTAAGTAATGGGAGTTATGGTGAGATAATGAGAGATAAGGAGAAATAATGGGAGATAAGGAAAAATATTGCGTGATAAGTCGAGATAAGCCTAGATAATGGGAGGTAAGGCGAAATAATGGGAGATAAGGAGAAATAATGGGAGATGAGCAGAGATAAGCCTACCTAATTGAAATTATGTAAAGATAATGGGAGATAAGGAGAAATAATAGGAGATAAGGAGAAATAATGGGAGATCAGCAGAGATAAGCTTAGATAATGGAAATTATGTAGCGATAGTGGGAGATAAGGAGAAATAATGGGAGATAAGGGGAAATAATGGCAGATATTTTATTACGTTAGGTAACATAAGGAATAAGCAGTGACGATAGTAAGTGAATCAAGCCCACGCGAGCGGAGCCGCGGGCATGGCTAATATATATATATATATATATATATATATATATATATATATATATATATATATATATATATATATATATATATATACTAGAGGTTTTCAAGGAATGTGGAATGTAATACATTAAAATTCCGCCTTTCAATCCGTTCGTCTCACAATGAATTTACACGATGTTTCGCCAAAATCTCATCTTGCTGCTGCTGCAGCTCGAAGCTAACAGTTAGCTTCGAGCGGCAGCAGCAGCAAGATCACAGTCCCGAGTAGCAGCAACAGCAAGAGCACTTGAAAATGCCAAATGAGATATTGGCGACACGTCGCCATTACATTAAGAATACCCAATACTCTAACAAAACTATACGATTAGTGTATTCTCCCTGTACTTACACGGAGTCTCACAAACAGACATGCTCAAAGTCAGCCCGAACACTGCGAGCGCACGAACGAAGAATGTTACGTTAAATTAACGCAAATTGATTATTAAACGAACGGATTGAAACCCGGAGTTTTAATGTACTCTAAAGAAGTGACATGAATATTTTTTCGCGCCACCACTGGTGAACCATACAACTCCACAATATTGTGCTGTACTTTATTTAAAACCGACAAAGGATTTCTTATCGGGCGTCTGACGCCAATAACAAAGGATTTGTTTTCGACGTCGGCTTCTTTGTCGGTAGCTTTTAATTACTCTCTCTCTCTGCTTGGTGGTGGCCAAGTGACCACCTCCTCTACCAAAACGTCAAATTCACGTTTAGTTTGTTTATTTACAGCGAACGTTTACAAATCTTGCAATATATCCTGGTTAAACTGAGATTAATTTTCAATGTTATTGTAGGTTTTCTTAAAGATATCCGTAGACTAATATAGTGGTGTTAATTAGGAAATTAATAGTTCGTGTAGGTTTAGTTATAAGTACGTCAAGCACAACCTAGGATATTTTATATGGAGATCAACTGCACATAAAAATTATAATTAAATACGTTTTTAAATCTACTTTGTTTTTATATTTTAGCACTAAAAAAATCTTACATTTCTTTCAAGGAAATCGTTTACCATTTCGGTATTAATTTTCGAAAAGTTAAGAGAAAAACCTATTTGAAATTCTGTTTTGATTTTGCCCAAGAAGCAATGATCCAGTAGTTCTTGCGTATTACCAAGATAAAAAATTTCCTTAAGTGTGCGGTATAGTATCTATTACTATTTTCATTTTTTAGATTAAATGTAGCTAAAAATTGAAAATCTGAAATTGTTGAAGAAAATCGTATTTTTGGCCATACAGCTTTCAGGTGCGGGGTAAGTTTGGCGGAAAAATCCAGTTTCACCCATTTTTTTAAATTTTGATAACGCCCTGTATATACATGAAATGTTAGAGTAGAGATATCACATATATCAATTAATATACGTGCCGTTTCTCACGTTTCTCTCAAATTCACGAAAATTACCACTATAGCACAACTAAAATGACCTTTAGAAAAGATATCGCAAACATTTTCCATTTTTAAGCTCATGTAACTTGGCACATAATTAATTCCTTAATAAATTAACGCAAAAGCACCAGTCCAACTCTCCTTAACGGCAATCAGCAAAAGGTAATGAATAAACTTAATTCGCAGTTTGTTAACCCTGGTGATTATCTAGTAAATAAAAGCAGAACCAAATGGAACTTTTAACAGCCTTATTGGAAAATAGAGCAGATTTAATATCTTAAACCTCGTAACAGTGCCAGAATTAATAAATAATACGTAGGCTGGAAAATTTTTGGTCTTAAAGCACATTTTTTTTTTACAAAATTCGATTTTATTCATCAATATAGTCTCCTTCAATGATGACTGATGATACAATCAGTCCAACGCTTTTCTTACATTTTTATACCTTTCTTGTAGAAGAATTTATCTTTGTCTTCCAAATAGGCCTCAGTTTCGGCGATAACTTTTTCATTGGGGCCAAATCTCTTTCCCGCGAGCATTTTTTGAGGTCTGCGAATAGATAATAGTCGCTCGGGGCCAAATCTGGAGAATACGGTGGATAAGGAAGCAACTCGCACTTCAATTCATGCAATTTTGCCATCGTAACTTGTGACACGGTGCATTGTGACGAAAGAGCACTTTTTTCTTGTTCATTGGGGCCGTTTCTTTGCGATTCCTGCCTTCAAACACACCAATAACTTTATATAATATTCGCTATCGAAGGTTTTTCCCTTCTCAGTATAATCGATAAAAATTATTCCATGCGCAACCTAAAATACGAAGGCCAAAACCTTCCCAGTCGACTGTTTTTTTTGTTCGCTTCGGCGGCTTTGACCGGCTGCTGTCCATTCAGCTGACTGCCGATTTGATTCCGGTGTGTAGTGGTGGATCCATGTTTCATCCATTGTCACATATCGCATGAAAAATCCTTTTTATTGCGCTTAAACAGGTCTAAACAGCGCTCAGAATCATCAACACGTTGTTGTTTTTGGTCCACTGTGAGCAGACGCGGTACCCATTTCGAACAGAGCTTTCCCATGTTCAAATGTTCATGCAAAATATGACGAATACGTTCTTTTGATATCTTTAGGGTGTGAGCTATCTCACGCAATTTCACTTTACGGTCATCCAAAACAATTTTGTTGATTTTTTTTATGTTTTCCGGTGTAACCACCTCATTTGGGCGACGACAGCGTTCAGTATCATTTGTATCTGTACGATCGCGTTTAAATTCAGCATACCAGTAAATGATTTTCCCGGGGCAGAGTCCCCGTATCACTTATCAAGCCATTACTTTGCTTGAACGGTATTTTTTCCCATCAAAAACCAGTGTTTAATCAACACACGAAATTCGATTTTTTCCATTGTTTTGAAAATATCAGAAATAGCGTCACTAAAAACCACTAAACTAATGGCCGAAATGTCATAAAATTTTAACATGTATCGTTTTAAAGGTTGGTACTTTCTAAAAATCATATGGATTTTTTTGAAAAGGGCGACATCTATGTGTCAGACCAAAAACTTTTCAGCCTACGTGTTATACTAACAAATTTTAAGAACAAAAAAACTTCAGGAGAAGATGAAATCCTTCTGTTTTTCTTGTAGCGATGCATTTATAGTATCATAAAGCCACGACCCGAGAGTTTAAATTGTTCACTTCTAGAAGGTAATTGTAACGTGGAAAAAGCCCTTTTGGCAGTCGCTGACAGATACTTTGCTTGTCGAGTGATGGGAGTGGGAGAATTGGATTAGGAATATCTATAATATATATATATATATATATATATATATATATATATATATATATATATATATATATATATATATATATATATATATATATATATATAAAATGCAACATCTCTCTTTCTCTCTCTCTCTGTCTGTCTGTCTGTCCGTTAGTGCGCTTATCACTCGAGAACCACCTCTCCGATTTACGTGCTTTTTTTTTAAACATACATATGTTCTTTGGCCAGGTTATAGGCTATATTTTATTACGATAGGTAGCATAAGAAATGAGCAGTGACGATAACAGTGAATGAAGTCGGAAAAAAATTTGCCGCTAGCGCGGAACAATATTATGTAGCAGAGAATATCTATAATCTATAATATATATAAAATGCAATGGTCTCTCTGTCTGTCTGTCTGTCCATTAGTGCGTTCATCACCCGAGAATCATCCGATTTACGTGTATTTTTTTAAATTCATACATATATTCTTTGGCCAGGTTATATAATAATAATAATAATCTATATCCATATTATATAAAATTCAACGTCTCTCTGTCTGTCTGTCTGTCCGTTAGTGCGCTTATCCCTCGAGAACCACTTATCCGATTTACGTGATTTTTTAAATTCATACATATATATGTTCTCTGACCAGGTTATAGATATATATTTTATTACATCTATAATACATATAAAATGCAACGTCTCTCTGTCTGTTTGTCCGTTTGTGTGCTTATCACTGGAGAACCACTTATCCGATTTACGTGCTTTTTTTTTAAACACGCTAAAACCATTAAATATGGAACAATATGTTGTAGCAAAGAATATCTATAATATATATAAAATGCAACGTTTCTCTGTCTGTCTGTCCGTTAGTGCGCTTATTACTGGAGGATGTTCTCTGGTCAGGTTATAGGATATATTTTATTATGTTAGGTGACATAAGGAATAAGCAGTGACGATAATAGTGAATCAAGTCGGAGAAAAGTTTGCCGCTAGCGCGTTCTCTTGCAATACACTGCCTAAAGCCTTAAATATGGAACAGTATCATGTAGCAAAGAATATAATATATATAAAATGCAACGTCTCTCTATCTGTCTGTCTGTCCGTTAGTGTGCTTATCATTCGAGAACCACTTATCCGATTTACGTGTTTTTATAAATTTATACATATGTTTTATATAATTCGATATAAGCCTAGATAATGGGAAATAAGGTGAGATAATGGGAGAAGTATAAATAATGGGAGATAAGAAGAAATAATGGGAGATAAGCAGAGATAAGTCTAGATAATGGGAGTTATGGTGAGATAATGGGAGATAAGGAGAAATAATGGGAGATAACGAGAAATATTGCGATATAAGTCGAGATAAGCCTAGGTTGAGATAAGCCTAGGCCGAGATAAGCCTAGATAATGGGAGATAAGGTGAGATAATGGAAGATAAGGGGAAATAATGGGAGATAAGGAGAAATATTGGGAGATGAGCAGAGATAAGCTTAGATAATGGAAATTATGTAGAGATAATGGGAGATAAGGGGAAATAGTGGCAGATATTTTATTACGTTAGGTAATATAAGGAATAAGCAGTGACGATAGTAGTGAATCAAGTCCACGCGAGCGGAGCCGCGGGCACTGCTAGTATATATATATATATATATATATATATATATATATATATATATATATATATATATATATATATTCTCTGGCCAGGTTATAGGATTTATTTATGGTAGGTAATATAAGAAATAAACAGTGACGATAATAGTGAATCAAAAAATCGAAAAAAGTTTGCCGCTAGCGCACTCTCTTGCAATACGCTACCTTAACCATTAAATATGGAAAAATATCATGAAAAAAAGAATACAATATATATATAAAATGCAATGTATCTCTGTCTGTTTGTGTGTCCGTTAGTGCGCTTATTACTCAAGAACCACTTATCTAATTTACGTGTTTTTTTTTCATTCATACATATATTTTCTGGCCAGGTTATATAATAATAATAATAATAATAATCTATGTAATATATATAAAACGCAACGTCTCTCTGTCTGTCCGTTAGTGCGCTTAGCACTCAAGAATCACTTATCGAATTTATGTGCTTTTTTTTTAAAACATATATATGTTCTCTGACCAGGTTATAGGATATATTTTATTACGTCAGGTAACATAAGAAATAATAAGAATTTACAGCGACTCAAGAACAACGTGAATCTCTTTTTCCGCACACATGCCCCTCCTGGAGCGCTTTGGGGACTTCCCTCCAGCACGTGTGCTAGACCCATAAAAAAAAAGCAGTGCCGATAATAGTGAATCAAGTCAACGCGAGCGGAGACGCGGGCACAGGTAGTTTTACTATAATTTATGGGCTAACCGGGGTGAAATTCTACCGATGAATTACTAGTCTACTATAAATTGACTCAATTATTACTCCTATGTTTTTTCAAACTGAAAAATTATATATAATAATACATTATACATACCAGAATCGGTGAAAAACCGTACAATTCCGGCACACTTTCAGTACAATTAGCACACCTATGATTTTTTAGGGTATTTTACCTGGCCGGACAGCTGAGTGCCCGGATCATTACTTAAATCCCGGTTTCCCCGGACCTTTAAAATTTGCTAATTTATGAGACGAGACTGACGAAACTCTCGAATCGATTTAAAACATATTCTAATGTTCGTAATGGGCTTACTTTTAATAGTCGATGTCGATATTCTCGGATGTAAACAAATATGGAACTTGCAAGGAGTGGGGTGAAGTAAGAAAACATGTAAAGCTGTGGCTGACAGTAGATCGTAACGAGCTGATCCACGGTTGTCACATTTACTTACTATGTTTCTTTAAACATATATTGTTATGTAAACGAAGTTTTATACTTCCTCTCACGAAAGGAACAATCGACGACTAACTGAAAACAGGGTATTTTTAATGTTCCGTACGGAACACTTATAAGATCACTTCGGTGTCTGTCCGTCTGTCACACCCGATTTTTTCTCCGAAACTATATGTCATAGAAAGTTGAAATTTGTTACTAATATAGGAACTGATGGCCTCATCAGATCCATGTAGTTTTGAAAGTTAAATTTTGACTTAAGGGGTTAGTTTTGGGGGGTGAAATCGGAAGTGAAAAAAAATTTTTTTACTAGGTAATCGAGTGTGGTGTCAAATGAAAGCTTGTGAAAACGCGAGTAAAAAATATATATATAATGTAATACTTGCGCGCACTTTTCTTTGTATTATTTTCAAAAAGTCGCGAAAAATCACTGTCCACCCGCCATATCTCGAAAATTCTGGAATATTCTCCACGGGGCACAGTGTGAAATTTCTTGAGTTTACCGGAACTTAATTATTTAAACCAGTAAAACAGTTCTATTTGTAGGTTTTTTAAAATTTTTGATGAAAATTAATGTGTTTTATTTAAAGTTTTTCAGTTTATTTTTGTTTTTTTTTTATTATAGAACAATTTAAAAAAACATACATTTTGTAACAACATTTTGAACATCTATTCATAACGAGACTCATTGCAATCGTCTGAAGACTCGCAATCATTACATGGGTCTGCAAATCTTTCTAACAACTCTAAAACTTCTGGCATAACTTCACTATGCTTGGTTTTGGGTGCTTTACGAAGACTAGCGATGTACGGATCCGATGAAATAAGCAGTCGATTAAATAAATCCGTATTTGTGTCAATTCGGAATGTTTTTCTAGTAAAAAGTTCGCGATATTTTCTGCAGTCTTTGTTTCTTGCCTCCTGAGCTTCTTCAGAAAATTGTCCGATCGGAAGAATGCAAGACCCTATAAGATCCTTTCCATGACAAAGGACTTTATGCACACTTACGGGCATTGAGTACCAGAGATATTCTTTCAAATACAATTCCAAAGTTTCTCTTGCATATTCGCCGAACTTTTCTGAATCAATTTTAAGACCACAATTTAGGCACTCTAACAGCACATGAAAAACGCTTGATCAAATCTAAATTAACGCCAGTTATTTCGGAAGACTTTTCGGCATTTCTAAAGAATTTCCTCGCGGTATTACCATCGTTTGTGTTTCCGGTCTGCTGTTTTGGCATATCTATAAGCAAGCCAAGCTCCTCTTTGAATTTTTGTTGAATGTACTTTTTTCTTCTCTGCAACTTTTTTTTTATTTTCTGCTCCACGAGCTTGCCATGCCTTAATATCCAGTTTGTACGATATATGTAAAATACATTTCAAAAACCTTATCAATGCATGGAGGGGTGATAGTCCAAGGGATAAAAAGGATTCATTTATATTTTTTTGAGGTATATCGCAGATGTTGTTCATTTCACTAGGTTTAGCCCCACATAAGTAGCATGTTTGTGATGCACAGGATGATACAGCATTGCATACTTTACCGTCAATCACACAAAAGATCATATTTGCTGTAACCTGAAATTGCTTGCCATCTACAAATATGGTGGTTGAAGTAAGTTGAGATATTTGTTCTTTCACTTTGTTTACTTCTGAGGTAATTACACTGACTATTTCTTTGGCAAAAACGAACTTAATGGGGCGACAGTACCGTGTGGAAGAAGAAGCAGGGTTTTTCCAAATTACTGACTGATTATCACCATTATCATTTACGGAGTACATTTGGATTGGTACCACTGATACACTAAACATACTATCATCAGAGCTATGTTTGTCCATATACTTTTGTCGATAATTAACTTGTTCCGCCCCATCACAACCCCACTTTACGATAATATTTAGTGCTTTAACGTTTGATAAAATTCTAAGAATCCCTTCTAGCCCTGTACAAAGTCTTGCTACGGTATGATTTATAAGCGACTGAACTGATACTTCAGCTGAAACTTCAGTTATTATTATGTCCTTTGGATAGTACAACCTCTTTGCCTCTTTTACAACATAATAAGGTGGATATAAAGTGCAACGGTGATTTTTTGCTTGATCTTGAATAATGTTATACTGATTTGACGATAAGTTTGCATCAATAAGTAGCGCCAGAGCCTGGTCTGGAGTTAATTTTCGTGGGCTATTTGAAGAAGACATGCGAGCCTTCTTGATTTTGCTACCCCTTTCTGGAGAACCAGATGCCAGTTCCTTGACAATCGCTGCAGAGTTTCGTTTTCCAGATTGGTATAGCTTTGTTGCAGTTGCTTTGGCTAACTCGTCTTGACTACCGGACTTCAAAAGATGATTTACTTTTCTGTTTTGCACTTTAGGATGAAAATCCCTAAATTCTTTTTTAGGTCTGCCTGCATTGCTCCTTGATCCACTAGGCAATGCATCCCTTACAGCATTTAAAATTTTACATTATTTTCAAGCCAGCTAGCATTTTTATTCAGATATGATGCTAAATTTCGACTGGATTCCCTCCACCTTTTTTGTATTTTACAAACCAGCGCACGAAGAGTTGCCTTTAAACTGCAAAGAGCGTCAGATGTTAGCATTGGTGAGCCTATTTTTTCCAAAACAAAATCAATGATGGCGTGCGATGTCGGTTCTTCCTTCCACTTTTAGAATATGCAGTTATATGAAATTTGCAAAGTCATTCTGGAAAATGTTTAATTTAAAAGAAGATCGCAAAATGTCGCAGAAGATCTTTTGTGTTTCCAACAGAGGAATTGACAGTCAATCATCGGTCCTGATGAAGCTAACATGGTTAGCAAAACGCGCGTCGAGTGCAAAAATAAAGTGTTTGGTGTAGTGGCGATATATACTGAGTAGTATTAGTTTACAAGTTACAGTAGTTTTAGTGGCGCTACTTTTGATATTTTCAAAATAATGGAAAAAATCGAATTTCGTGTTTTGATTAAACACTGTTTTTTGATGGGAAAAAATATCTGTCAAGTAAAGCAATGGCTTGATAAGTATTACCAAGACTCTGCCCCTAGAAAATCACTCATTATTTACGGGTATGCTGAATTTAAACGCGGTCGCACCGATACAAAGAATGCTGAACGCTCTGGACGCCCAAATGAGGTGGTTACACCGAAAAACGTAAAAAAAAATCCACAAAATTGCTTTGGATAACCATAAGGTGAAATTGCATGAGATAGCTAACACCCTAAAGCTATCACAAGAACATGTTGGTCATATTTTACATGAACCTTTCGGCATGAGAAAGCTCTATACGAAATGGGTACCGCGTTTGCTCACAGTGGACCAAAAACAACAACGTATTGATGATTCTGAGTACTGTTTAGACCTGTTTAAGCGAAATAAAGAGGATTTTTTTCATGCAATATGTGACAATGGATGAAACATGAATCTACCACTACACACCGGAATCAAACCGGCATCGGCAGTCAGCTGAGTGGACAGCAGCCGGTAAAAGCCGCTCGAAGCCACCAAAGACACAACAGTCGCCTGGAAAGGTTTTGGTCTCTGTATTTTGGGATGCGTGTGGAATAATTTTCATCGACTGTGCTGAGAAAGGAAAAAACTAGCAATAGCGAATATTATATAAAGTGTGGAAGTTCGAATTGCTTCTTCACCCTCTTCAGACCTCAAAAAATTGCTCGCGGGAAAGGGATTTGTATCCAGTAAAGAAGTTATCGCCGAAACTGTGGTCTATTTTGAAGGCAAAGACAAATCCTTCTCCAAGAAAGATATAGAATTGTTAGAAAGCGTTAGACTGATTGTATCGCTCTTGAAGGAGACTATGTTGATGAATAAAGTCGAATTTTGCAAAAAAAATATGTTTTAAGTAGCCAGACCAAAAACTTTTCAGCTTACGTGTTATTTGTGATCTTCGCGATTGTGGTGAATCTGATGTAAAATCAGATTAATAAATACCTGTATAAACTACAGTAAATGATAATAGGATTATTGCAAATCCCAATCAAATAAATTTAACTTTATACATATAGTTAATATTCAATAATTATTATTGGTAACAAAATAGTTACAGTGCTACTTTCTTCTTACGAAGTATAATTTATAATATCTATATTAATTAAAAAAAAAAAAGTAAAGTGATTTATCCAGTACTGTCCTTGCAAATACGTAGAAATATATTACGATATATACGTAATCACTCTTCTAACCCCCTACCTCACCCCTTTCACACCATAAATATTTTAATAAAAAAAATCATTTTGTAATAAATATCCAATATCCCAATCAAGGACCAGAAAAAAATTCTCATAATATTATTAAAACGATACAAGATTGTCCCATCGCCTTCAGACCTTTCCCCTATTAAAACTGAAAGTAATAAAGAGAAACCGGATTATATGCATTTGCATATTTTCATATGCATTTGCATATTTAGATCATTCTCACCCATTATTGCATATTTTACCCAAAATCTAGTAATGATGCATATTTTCCCTATATTTACAATATTTCTCGGTATTACTAGGCAATTGAATTGCTCCGGGTATTGTTAATGTCTCCGTCTGGAACCGATCTTATCGCCGGGACATTACCTGCAATAATCTAAACATCGATTAGGTTATAGTGCCAAGGGAATACCCAAAATTACGACGGTATTTTATTCCTTTGTTTCTTGGTAGGGATATTAAGTCATGAGTAGTTAGTTTCTAAGAATATTTGTTTGAGCGTGGATCAAATAAACAATTTTCTCGAAGACGAATTTTTATTTTAAAACAAGATATCAGTTTTAACATGATTGTTGACGCTCTTGCACCTAAGCAAGGACTATTTGCCGCAGGACAATTAAGACACTACAATTCAGCGCTAAGACAATTAACATCCTGCGTTCAGTTCAAGATGCGACTCATTGAGCGCAGGATTATCCAATAAAATTGGATGATTCAGCGCCGAGATAATTGAACAGAATATTTCAGTGTTGCTATAAATAAATGAATAATAAATAATCATCGAAATAATTGAACATGTTTAGGTATTAGCCCTTTTTAAGCCCATATTAAGTTTTTTTATTTTTTAGGACTAAAGCCAAAAAGGGAAGATTCTTTTTCGGCTTGGACAAAATGTGTGTATTTTTTTATAAACGTTTCAGATATAGTAAAGATCAAGGAGTTTCTAATAGAACGTGGCATAGATGTTTGAAAAGCGGATATAAAGGCCAGGAGCATAGATTAGGGGAAAAAAAATAACTGAACATAGTCGTGCTCCCCCAACGCTGATACAACGTAGACGTAGCTAAACAAAAAATGAACAACTGTGTTCTGTAGGTGAAAGAGAAAAATAGAATTTTAATAATTGGTAACCTACAAATCGTCCCGTTTTGATCGAATCTAAATGCTGCTCCGTTAATAAAACGTGCGATTTTTTTATCAACCGCTTGCCATCATGCATTTATTAATAGAAAGGCTAACTCCAGCGATATGTATATATTCTGTACAAAATTAACTCAATAATGTAAAAAAAAACAAGGCAAACATTTGCAAAGATCCATCTCAATTTCGAGAGAGCATTGGAAAATACACAACGAAAATACAACAAACAAAAATAATCAATACTAATATGAGCGAATAGATTTTTTCAATATTGAAAATCAAGTTCTGATAAGTGAATTTCATGAAATATGTCAGAGAAAATAAATTTTTATTTTTAGATATACGAGGGTCATCTTTTAAGTTTTTACAAAGGACAACTAGATGGCGCTATTGAGATTTGACATTACCATTGTTATAAAATTTGACATTTATTATTGTTAAAACAATAGCATCTCAGAAATTGGCCGAGCAGTTTGTTTACAGTGAGTGTTTAAAAAAAAACGAAAGTTCCCGTAAAGGTTTTCTTTGGATGCTTTTTTTACGATTTTAGTAAAGACCTAACTCAACAACAATGTCTCGAATTTGGTAATGAATCATCATCAGAAAAGACTGTTTACAATTGGTTTGCAGAATTTTTGTCACGGTCGTACTTCCGTCAGCGATGAATTTCGTGAAGGTCAACCAAAATCGGTTGTCGTTTCAAAAAACATCGATGGTGTGCGCAACATGATTGAAGAGGATCGGCACGTGACTTACCGCGAGGTAGGGGCATTCTTAGGCATATTGAAGACTGCAGTACATTCGATTTTGCATGAACATTTAGCTGTGAAAAAGATCTGTTCCCGATGGATTCTGCATAATTTAACCGAAACTCAAAAACAGGCTCGTGTCAATTGGTGTAAGGCAATGCTCAAAAAATTCGACCGAAAACATGCAAAATCCGTATATAACAACGTAACAGGAAACCAAATATACGAGTCGGAAACTTATAACAGCAGCAAGTAGCAGTGATTCCACTTCTATAGGCAAACCAAAAAATCACTTTAGCATGGATTTATGTGAAGCATTGCTTATAAGTAATATTCCTCTCCACAAACTTACAAATCCTACATTCAAAGATTTTCTGCGAAAATATTGCTTGAATCAAAAAATACCAGACGAATCAACACTGCGTAAAAATTACATACCAACAATTTACGAATATGTTCTGGAAGAAATACGTAATGAACTTAAGAATGACATTATTTGGATTTCAGCTGATGAAACTACCGACAGTTGTGGTGGCGAATTTAATTGCGGGTGCATTAAGATTAGAGCCTTCTTCTTCCTATTTGATGGCCTGCAAAGAACTTGACAAGACAAATCATTCTACGATCGCCAGATTTGTGAATCAGGGTATTAAAAAAATATTTCCTGAATCTTCTGCAGATGAAAGAATGTTTATATTTCTCTCAGATGCTGCTCCCTATATGATCAAGGCAGCCAAAGTCCTCCAAGTATTTTATCCAAATTTAATTCATGTGACGTGCTTTGCTCACGGAATCCATCGACTCGGTGAAGAAGTACGATCCACGTTTGGAAATGTAAATAAACTGATTTCATCAGCAAAGAAAGTGTTTCTTAAGGCATCTGCTCGCAATAACGCCTATAAAGAAAAACTGCCAAATGTGCCTTTACCTCCCGAACCAGTGGTAACTCGATGGGGAATATGGATTGAAGCTGCACTATTTTACAATGAACATTTCGAGGCCATCAAAGGTGTAGTAAATAACTTCGATAGTGCAGCGGTATGGCAGTTCGTCAATCCAAGGAAGCATTAACTATTCTGATATTAAAAAAAAAAACATAGCTTTGATTAGCACTCACTTTTCACACATACCTGCGGGTATTAAAAAGCTTGAAACTAGAGGTTTGGCGTTGACCGAATCAATTCAGTTAATGAATAAAATCCGTTAAAAAACTCCACATTGCCAGATGTATTCCCACGTAGAGTTAAAGAAAAGTTTAAAAACATTTTGTGCAATAACCCAGGATTTGAACCTTTGTGTCAAATTGATAGTTTATTAATGGGACGGGTGAACTTTTGCCAGAAACAATAAGTGCTAACATAGCACCCAAATTCAAATACTGCCCAATTACCTCAGTAGATGTGGAACGGTCTTTTTCTACTTATAAAAATATTTTAAGTGATCGAAGACACAATCTTACTACCCAACATTTGGAACAATACCTTATTGTTTACGTGTACAAGAATACAAATGTTAAATAATTTTAAAAAAATGTTAAACAATTGTTAATTAAATTTAAACATCGTCGATAACTTAATTTTATGCTGATTTTGAAATAAAAAACTAAAAATTACTACCTTTATTATTATTTAATATTGCATATTTTGACCCTTTTCATGCATATTTTATGCATTTTTCATGCATATTTCAAGATTTTTATGTTGCATATAATCCGGTCTCTAGTAATAAAATTACTACCAATAATTTTAAAATATCTACAGTCCAAGAATTATGAAAACCCTACATAAACCAAGTTTGAAATTGGGATTCCATTCGTTCGAGAGTTACCGTTCCAACAATCAGACAGACCGAAATCAGTGGCTATGTTTTTCGTGATTTAAGAATCATAAAACACGAAGAAACTCAAAAATCTCGGAGGGTGATTTTTTCACGAA
Organism: Pachyrhynchus sulphureomaculatus; assembly: GCA_019049505.1. NCBI lineage: Eukaryota > Metazoa > Arthropoda > Insecta > Coleoptera > Curculionidae > Pachyrhynchus > Pachyrhynchus sulphureomaculatus. Next base: position 250,553,200 of record CM032447.1, read on the forward strand.
TACAATACATTGCTTTGGCAAGGAAAGTGATCTATACAAAATGTATTAAAATTATTTGTCTGGATTGAAAAATATAATTTTATATTTTTATATTTAACATTATAAATTAATAAAATATATTAAAAGGTATATCATCTATACGAGGCTGGTTTGAAAAGTCCGTGCAAAAATAAAAACTACTTATGTGTTTGGGGTAAACCTTTTTTATTTTTCGACATAGTCTCCTTTTAGGCTTATACACTTCGTCCAACGATGTTCTAGTTTGTTGATCCCTACCGAATAATAGGATTTGTCCAAGTCTGCAAAATATCCATTAGTGTCTGCAATCACCTCCTCGTTTGAATAAAATCTTTGTCCCGCCAGCCATTTCTTCAAATTGGGGAACAAATAGTAGTCCGAGGGAGCCAAGTCTGGAGAATAGGGGGGATGTGAAACGAGTTGGAATCCTCTTTCCATTAATTTTGCGACCACAACTGCTGAGGTGTGTGCTGGTGCGTTGTCGTGATGGAAAAGGACTTTCTTGTGGGCCAATCGCGGGCGTTCTTCTTGCAGCTCGGTTTTCAAACGGTCCAATAACGATGAATAATATTCACCTGTAATAGTTTTACCCTTTTCCAGATAGTTGATGAGGATTATCCCTTGCGAATCCCAAAAGACAGTCGCCATAACCTTTCCGGTCGAAGGAACGGTCTTCGCCTTTTTGGGTGCAGATTCCCCCTTGGTAACCCATTGTTTAGATTGTTGTTTGGTCTCAGGAGTATAGTAATGAATCCATGTTTCATCCACAGTGACGAAACGACGCTTAAAGTCCTCCGGATTCTTCTGGAAGAGCTGCAAACCATCCTTGCAACACTTCACACGATTCCGTTTTTTGTCAAGCGTGAGCAATCGCGGCATCCATCTTGCGGATAGCTTTCTCATGTCCAAATGTTTATGCAAAATATTATGTATCCGTTCAGTCGAGATGCCCACAGCACTAGCAATCTCACGCACCTTAACTCTTCTGTCATCCATCACCATATCATGGATTTGACCAATGATTTCTGGAGTCGTAACCTCCACAGGCCGTCCAGAACGTTCAGCGTCACTTGTGCCCATATGGCCAGTCCGAAAATTTTGAAACCACTTATAAACTGTTCTAATCGAAGGTGCAGAGTCACCATAATGTTTATCAAGCTTCTCTTTAGTCTCCTGAGGCGTTTTGCCTTTCATAAAGTAATGTTTAATCACCACACGAAATTCTTTTTCGTCCATTTCTTGAAAAATCACTCGACTTCCTTGATTCACACGAATGCCAAACACAAAGAAATAGACCAATATGGCTGAAACTTGGTGTGCGTTCATTCAAGAGATGCTACTAACTAAACATGAACTCGATACGCGCCGGTGGTGCCATCTCTCGGACTTTGCACGGACTTTTCAAACCAGCCTCGTATAATAAGCAATAACAGCCAAATTTACTAAAGGCATCTAAAAATTAGACTCGGTCTAATTGGAATGAAAATTGAAAACACTAGCTATCCAATTGGAATTGAAATATACTATGTTATAAATTTTACCAAATAAATAAGAAAATGTCAAATAACAATCGAGAGTAAGACCTCCCAAATAGGGGAGGAAAGATAACATTTTCTGTAATTTTAACACACTACTAACTGAAAACTCGGATAATCCGGATTTGTTTTTTTATTCATTCAAAAAATAAACACCAATACTTTAAACCGATGTATTAACGTTTTTAACGTATAAATAGGTACATACATTATAAAACAGTGAAATAGGTATCTATCTCGCTGTCAAAATTTGAACAGGACATTTTTCCATGGCTTCTCAATTTCAAAGCTAATTCATTTAATGGAGTATCATCTTCACTGTCGTTATAGTCCTCAAAATCAATAACTTTTGACCAAGATGTTTGAATAGGGGTAGTACGCACAAATTTCCAAGTTTGACTTACCCAGTAAATGACATTTTTCAGTGTAACCTTTCTCATCCCATTGATAATATCCTCCTTTTCTGTGTATTTTAACAGATATTCAAGATAAAAACGCCTATAATTTTTTTTTATGTTGCCTTGATCCATTGGTTGCATTATGCTGGTTACATTTGGAGGAAAAAATTTTACAATTTCGCCTACATGAAGTCCTTCTCCAGGGTGAGAGGGGGCATTATCCATTAACAAAATTGCTTTAATAGGAAGACGATTTCTGTTCAAAAATTTAGGTAAATAAGGTCGCATCCATAGGGCTTTGGATGAGACGTCTTTTAAAGCTCTTGGACGTGCAGACTTGCCAATCACCATCAGTGGGATTTTGGGCTTGCCAGATGCATTGGAACATACCATTATAGTTAATCTTTCCTTACTTCGTTTGCACCCAGGAGCTGATTTTTCCTGTCGAGATGCCAATGTTTTTGATGGAAGCATTTTATAATTCAGACCAGTTTCGTCACAGTTGTAAATTTGATCACATGTGTATCCACAATCTTCGATTTGCTTTTTAAAGTTCTGCTTAAAAAGTTTTTCACCACATACAGTCAGTTGTCGTACACCGTACCGTTTTTCCAGCGGTCAACCCATCCAGAACTGGCGGTAAACTGATCTATCTCTGGGAATTGCCTACTAATCATTATTGCTTTCTGTTGTAAAATTGGACCTGACAGAGGCACACCTTTTGATCTCTGTTGGGTTAAACCACATGAATAAAGCTTCGTTAACATTTTCATAGTCGCCGGTTTTCATTGATTTTCTTCCTGAGGACGAGAAGGCTTGATTTATATACCACTCTTCTATTTTTGTACGGTTTCTTTTCCAATCTCCAACTGTTACCTGACCTACTCCATAATTTCGTGCAACAACTTTAATTGTCTCTCCTGCTTCAATTCTTCTGATGGCTTTTAATTTTTCTTCAATAGGAACGACGATTCTTTTACGCTTGTTTTGCTCCATTATAATACGACAAACAAAAATTCAAACAAAGCAGTTAGTATTAATTACACTTAACTACCAGAACTCCAACCAAATAAATTATGTGAGTATACTCGTACTTCTCCGTAGTAAACGCTATAACGCACTGCATTCACGCAAATTTACATGCTGAAAGAGTTCAAAAACATAAATAGCGGAACTCCTCACACGGGCCAAGGGGATTCCCCGAAGGCCCCGACGATTTTAAATGGAAATATGTACATACATATTTTAGAAGCTCGGTTATTACGCAGCATAGACGCGCGTACCTCAGATAATCAGGTTCTTAGATAGGCTCGGTTAATCTGGAGCTCGGATAATCACGACTCGGTTAATCGGGGTTCTACTGTATTTCATTTTTATTGGCTTAATCATAATTGAGAACAAATTGTCTAGTGTAGAACTGCACCGTAGCCTAACTTTACTTGACATGCTATGCTATTGTTAATTTAAACTCTTAACTGACAAACTAGAACAATTTTAAAGTTAGACCTCTTTAGTGAATCAGACACTGTATGGTTTTTGATTAAGAATTTATGACGTTATTAAATACACACCTACCACCAGACGTATCTCAAAGCATTATCAAAACATATTCAAGATGGTAAAGCATATGGATCCATTAAGCTCCCTCCCTCTCGATCCTAGCACCTAGCTGCTCCACGATTTTGAATATAGATTTTATAACTAAATGTAGAGTAGATAGTAATTATTCATGCAATATATTCTTTAATAATATATAGATATATTTATCTCACAGTAAAGCAATGGATATATTAATTACTAGAGACCGGATTACATGCAACATAAAAATCTTGAAATATGCATGCAAATATACATGGAAAATACTTAAAATATGCATGAAAAGGGTCAAAATATGCAATATTAAATAATAATAAAAGTAGTAATTTTTAGTTTTTTTATTTCAAAATCAGCAATTAACAAGTTATCAACGATGTTTAAATTTAATTAGCAATTATTTAACATTTTTTAAAATTATTTAACATTTGTATTCTTGTACACGTAAACAATAAGGTATTGCTCCAAATGTTGGGTAGTAAGATTGTGTCTTCGATCACTTAAAATATTTTTATAAGTGGAAAAAAGACCGTTCCACATCCACTGAGGTAACTGGGCAGTATTTGAATTTGGGTGCTATGTTAGCACTTATTGTTTCTGGCAAAAGTTCACCCAGTGGATCGTACTTCTTCAGCGAGTCGATGGACTCCGTGAGCAAAGCACGTCACATGAATGAAATTTGGATAAAATACTTGGAGGACTTTGGCTGCCTTAATCATATAGGGAGCAGCATCTGCGAGAAATATAAACACTCTTTCATATGCAGAAGATTCAGGAAATATTTTTTTTAATACCCTCATTCCCAAATCTGGGGATCGTAGAATGATTTGTCTTGTCAAGTTCTTTGCAGGCCACCAAATAGGAAGAAGAAGGCTCTAATCTTAATGCACCCACAATTAAATTCGCAATATAGCGACCACAACTGTCGGTAGTTTCATCAGCATCCAGAACATGTTGGTAAATTGTTGGTATGTAATTTTTACGCAGGGTTGATTCGTCTGGTATTTTTTGATTCAAGCAATATTTTCGCAGAAAATCTTTGAATGTAGGATTTGTAAGTTTGTGGAAAGGAATATTACTTGCTTCACATAAATCCATGCTAAAGTGTTTTTTTTGTTTACCTATAGAAGTGGAATCACTGCTACTTGCTGCTGTTATAAGTTGCCGTGGGCCTTTTTTTGCAATCCTGCGATATGAAGACTTGTCTTGACATGCTGGTCAGTTTGAAACTTTTTTGTGCACGAAACATTTTTCTCGCAAACTCGACAATATAAAACATTTCCGTCGTATGTAAATGTTCCAGGATAGTCAGCTACCCACGAAGAGACACTTTTTTTTGCGGATGGCATGGTACACGTTACACTTTAACACAACACGTTAAAAATTGCAAAAAGACTACACTGATGCAAGCGCGTCAACAATAATGTTAAAACTGATATCTTGTTTAAAAATAAAAATCCGTCTTCGAGAAAATTGTTTATTTGATCCACGCTCTAACAAATATTCTTAGAAACTAACTACTTATCACTTAATATCCCGACCAAGAAACAAAGGAATAAAATACCGTCGTAATTTTGGGTATTCCCTTGGCACTATAACCTAATCGATGTTTAGACTATTGCAGGTAATGTTCCGGCGATAAGATCAGTTCCAGACGACGACATTAACAATACCCTGAGCAATTCAATTGCCTAGTAATACCGAGAAATATTGTAAATATAGGGAAAATATGCATCATTACTAGATTTTGGGTAAAATATGCAATAATCGGTGAGAATGGTCTAAATATGCAAATGCATATGAAAATATGCAAATGCATATAATCCGGTCTCTATTAATTACCATTAAAAATATCTTTAATTTAGAAAATATTATTTACAAAACGCACAATTATCAATAAAAAGAAGCTTTTTCTGTTAGTATTACACTTTTTGCCGATCACTGTAAGTTACATATATACGTATGATATTTCCCTTGCAACTTAGGAGCCATAAAAGTTTGATTGAAGTCACATCCCTGTATAATATACTTCTACAGAGTATAGAGGATTCTATAGAATCCCAAATTATTTAAAAATAGCCATATTAAATGTTTGATAATCTTCCGCAGACCGCTGGCCCTTCTTTTGTAGGGTAAAATTATTAGGGGTTGGAATTCTTCAGTACGAAGTTATAGGTACCTGTTATTTTTCTAAGAAGTCTAGCCATTAATTCAGTTAAGAATTTATTTGACATGAGAACTAGCCTGTTAATCTTTCATAATTTTAAGAGCCTATGCTTTATTTTTTCTTTCCTAAAAAAAGATATTCATCCAATGGTTTCTTTGCAAGTACAGTTGTAAAGTCGAAATATTGTTTTCAATATCACTCTTTAATTACATCTTCTTACATATTATTGCTGTGATGATTAGCAGTATTAAAAAAATGACATTTTCAAATTTCAAGAGGTATGACATGATTTATTCAGTCACCAACCAAATCCCTCGCCTAGTTAATCCCTTAAAAAAATAATTTTATTTATGGTTTGTTCATTATCCAAACAAAAACCACGAAAAATTCTCATAACACCACCGAAATTACACAAAATCTATTGACCTTGATGTAACGAACATGAAACGTGAAAAAATTCCAAAAACTCGGAGGATTATTTTTTCATGAATCGTACTTCTTATTACCAACGGAGGTAAAAGAGCGGACAAGCTTATGGGTGAAACTGACTGTAATACTGTGTACCAAAATCGGTATCTCATTTAAGAGACTGACGGAAATTGGAAAATATATGTTTCATGTCCTATTTGGAGTTGATAGCACACAACATGGTCATAAACCATAAGCGTCCGAAATTTCTCTACCCATTGTTTGCATTTTTAGTTTTAATCACCTTTATTTTCTATCTCTATACAACAGTGCGACCTTTTTCTAAAAACTACTTTACTACGTGCCTTCTAAATTTTAAAGCTATATAACTTAGTTTACTTTAATAAGTAAAGGATGAAACTAAAAATCTTATTTGTATGATAAAGACCCAAACGAGTACAATTAACAATTAAGAACTAGAAACCTAATGTTACTCTACCCGTTTTTGTAGGATATTTTCTCAAAAAAGTACTTGCTGACACTAAAGCTAAGAAGATGGCACCCTTAGTCCGCCAGAAAGAAAAATGTTTATCTACTCAGCGCATGAAATGAATATAGCGGCAACTTTACTGTCCTTAGAAGCCTTAAAGTTGGATCATATTCCAAAATACGGATCTAATATTCTTTTTGAAGTGCACAATATCAATGGAGTACATGGAATTAAGGTAAATATAATTAAGGGCGTAAATTCTTAACAGAAATATACTGCTTGTTTCAAAACGGCACTATAAGCTTCGTTCATTTTCGGAGATTGTTTACTCTAGATTTTCACAGCTGAAATCTTTTTGTAGCAACAAAAACTCAGGGGGTATTACGGAGAGAAAAAAATAACGCATTCACAATTTATTTTTTAATTGAACTAATATTATTTTATTTATCTTCCAGCTTTTCTACCAAAATTACGAGCAACGCGATCCTGTACCTCTGAAAATACAAGGATGCGGCTACTTTTGTCCCTATGACGACTTTTACAGCCTAGTTGAAGAAATCTTACCAACTAGTGACGACGAATGTTTTGGAACCTCCTAATAAAGCTACCTTCCAGCGACCTTCTAGGGCAAACAAGACTTCCTTTAATGTAGGCCAAGTTGGAATGTATATTTTATGATCTGATAAAGCAATGTGATAACATAATAGGTACAATAAAATTAATTAGGATTTTAGCAGTTATTGGAATATAATTAACCAAAGTAATGGGTGTTTTTTATAGAGGTATAGAACTTTGAAATGGAATAAAACAAAGATGAATTTTTTAAATTGACCTGAAATTTACTTATTCGAAAGATAATCTTCTGGCATTATAATTTAAATATGACTTCTGGCATATGACCGCCACGGCTGGCTCGGACGTAGTCTATTCTGGAGGTCCAATTTTCGATGACTTTTTCCAACATTTGTGGCCGTATATCGGCAATAACGCGGCGAATGTTGTCCTCCAAGTGGTCAATCGTTTCGGGCTTATCGGCGTAGACTAGCGACTTCACATATCCCCACAGAAAATAGTCTAGCGGCGTTAAATCGCACGATCTTGGAGGCCAATTCACGGGTCCGAAACGTGAAACTATGGGGTTACCAAACGTTTCCTTCAATAAATCAATTGTGGCACGAGCTGTGTGACATCTTGCGCCGTCTTGTTGAAACCACAGCTCCTGCACATCATGGTTGTTCAATTGATGAACGAAAAAGTCAGTAATCATGGCTCTATAGCGGTCACCATTGACTGTAACGTTCTGACCAGCATCGTTTTTAAAGAAATACGGACCGATGATTCCACCAGCCCATAAAGCACACCAAACAGTCAGTTTTTCTGGATGTAACGGTGTCTCAACATACACTTGAGGATTATCATCACTCCAAATACGGCAGTTTTGTTTATTGACGTATCCATTCATCAAAAGTGAGCTTCATCGCTAAACAAAATTCGTTTATGAAAATCGGGATCAACGGCAATCTTGTTTTGGGCCCATTCACCGAATCTACGCCTTGCTAGGTGATCGTGTGGCTTCAATTGTTGCACGAGTTGGATTTTCTAAGCAAGCAAACCAAGATCTTTCCGCAAAATCTTCCATAAAGTGGATGGACACATATCCAATTCCTGTGCACGATGGCGGATAGACTGATTCGGGTCTTCCTCTACGCTAGGCTCTACAGCAGCAATGACTTCTTCTGTACGCACTGTACGACGTCTCTGTGGATGCGTATTATCATTTAGAGTAAACGTGATGCGAAAACGTTCCATAGTTAATCGAATTAATTGCTCTGATGGACGATTATGTTGACCGTAAAATGGACGTAGTGCGCGATACGTATTTCGAACAGAACCATGATTTTCAAAATAAATTTGCACAATTTGGAAGCGTTGTTCAGGCGTCAGTCTATTCATGTTGAAATGCCAAACCAAACTAAACATAAATCACTTGACAGCTGACAAAATGGCAGCCAGTTAAAAAAGTGTTGCCAACTTAAAGTTTTATACCTCTATAAAAAACACCCTTTACTTATCGGTAGGTGGGTGCCTAAGTATAAAATAAAAATATTCTGTGTAAGTATAAAAATAAAGCAAAAACCTATAATACGCTTCGTTCAAATCAGAACAGCGATGGCTTCAACTTTCAGTTTTGCCACGGTCAAACTAAAGATTACCATGAGGAGATGACGGCCGGTGTTTTTGATGAGTACTTCCAACAAATGATTGAATATATACCAGCAGAATAAGTTATAGTATGCCCCATACCATTCTCGATTATTAGAACCACTCCCGACAAATTCATGGAAGAAAGCGGATATTCTTCAATGGATAAGAGACAAAAACCTCAAGCGGGAGTAGGCGCATCATACATCATTGGTAACAACATCAAAACCTTTAAATTTCCTCCTCACACCTCCATTTTTGCCTTCGAGTTGTTAGCCATCAAAGAAAGCCTCAGGCACATACTCAACTCAAACTTGGGCAGAAAGTTCATCATTGTGTCTGATTCTCAAAGTGCTTTGCTCTCCATCTTCGCCCGCAAGCAGAACTATTCCTTCATTAGACAAATAATGGACTTATTGTATATAGCAGATAAGTTGGGAATGTGGAATCTTGGCACAATGATACTACTCAGTATATATCACCACTACGCCAAACACTTTATTTTTGCACTCGACGCGCGTTTCGCTAACCATGTTAGCTTCATCAGGAGCGATGATTGACTAAAGCTAAACTACAAATCTACCTATTTATACTTAGCCTAACCCTTGAATTACTCAAGCGGAACTAATGACATAGGCAAGGCCGTCAGTTCCGGTCAAGTAACCAGTAGAGGGGACTATAAGGAATAGGCCCTCTGTCTTTATTTAAACTACTTTTACATTTTATGATTTCCATACTTTCGTATGCGTTCAACAATCTCCTATCAGATACATCCTTTATTAATCTTAGATTATCTAATGTTACAATATGATTAGCTTCAAGGGCATGTTCGGCAATGCTAGACTTTTCTGTTCTATTGTATTTTAAGTGTGCTAAGTGTTCTTTAAATCTTGTTTTAATTGACCTTTTAGTTTGCCCAACATACTTTTTGTCACAATCATTACAACTAATTTCATAAATTCCACTTTTCTCACAATTAGGAATCTTATCTTTGGGATTTCCTAAGATATTCCTCAGATTTTCTGATGACTTATAGACTAAGGTGAGGCCTACCTTATTAAATACCTTATTGAGTCCCTTGCTATATTTCGGATTATATGGTATGGAGATATACTTGGTGTTATTTTCTTCGCGTGTAAAAAAGGTGGAATTCTGAATATTAAACCTAAACTTATGTCTATTTATTAGCTTATTTACTAAGTCATCGTCATAACCATTAACTCTAGTTATATTTCTAATACGATTCCTTTCTTTATTAAAGTTTACTCTATTCAGAGGGAAAGTGACCAAACGATGAACTAAAAAATGTAATGAGGCTAATTTATGTTGTTTGTAATGAAATGAATCATTAGGAATATATCTATCTGTTACTGTGTCCTTCCTATAGATATCAAATTCTAATCTATTATTATTTTTAATAATTAAAATATCTAGAAAAGGCAATTGTCCTTATCAAAAAGAACTTGAGAAGTTACCGTTAAATACTTTCGCAGTGAAGAATTCCTTAGAATTCATTAATAAAACAAAAAAATCTAGTTCTTAATGAAGGTGAAGTCTTAATTTCTTTTGATGTTAGTTCTTTGTTCCCAAGTGTGCCAATTCCACAAACTTTACAATATCTCGAAGAATTACTTAGAATGAATGACTTTGAAGACGAAATTATTCGTGAATACTTAACATTATCTAAACTTTGTATGGAACAAAATTATTTCCAATATAACAATCAATTTTATGTTCAGAAAGAAGGAACAGCTATGGGTAATTGCTTATCACCTTTCATAGCCAATTTATTCATGAGTAAGTTTGAAATCGAAGCCAGTCTAGAATTCGAATATTTCCCAAGGGTATGGTATAGGTATGTGGATGACATTTTCGCGATTTTTGATACAAAGAAAGCAAATATTGATCATTTTGTTTCTAAATTAAATAGCCGGTATGATTCCATTAAATTCACTTACGAAGTTGAGAACAAAGGACAATTGCCTTTTCTAGATATTTTAATTATTAAAAATAATAATAGATTAGAATTTGATATCTATAGGAAGGACACAGTAATAGATAGATATATTCCTAATGATTCATTTCATTGCACACAACATAAATTAGCCTCATTACATTTTTTAGTTCATCGTTTGGTCACTTTCCCTCTGAATAGAGTAAACTTTAATAAAGAAAGGAATCGTATTAGAAATATAACTAGAGTTAATGGTTATGACGATGACTTAGTAAATAAGCTAATAAATAGACATAAGTTTAGGTTTAATATTCAGAATTCCACCTTTTTTTACACGCGAAGAAAATAACACCAAGTATATCTCCATACCATATAATCCGAAATATAGCAAGGGACTCAATAAGGTATTTAATAAGGTAGGCCTCACCTTAGTCTATAAGTCATCAGAAAATCTGAGGAATATCTTAGGAAATCCCAAAGATAAGATTCCTAATTGTGAGAAAAGTGGAATTTATGAAATTAATTGTAATGATTGTGACCAAAAGTATGTTGGGCAAACTAAAAGGTCAATTAAAACAAGATTTAAAGAACACTTAGCACACTTAAAATACAATAGAACAGAAAAGTCTAGCATTGCCGAACATGCCCTTGAAGCTAATCATATTGTAACATTAGATAATCTAAGATTAATAAAGGATGTATCTGATAGGACATTGTTGAACGCATACGAAAGTATGGAAATCATAAAATGTAAAAGTAGTTTAAATAAAGACAGAGGGCCTATTCCTTATAGTCCCCTCTACTGGTTACTTGACCGGAACTGACGGCCTTGCCTATGTCATTAGTTCCGCTTGAGTAATTCAAGGGTTAGGCTAAGTATAAATAGGTAGATTTGTAGTTTAGCTTTAGTCAATCATCGCTCCTGATGAAGCTAATATGGTTAGCGAAACGCGCGTCGAGTGCAAAAATAAAGTGTTTGGTGTAGTGGTGATATATACTGAGTATATAGCAGATATCAGAAATGTCAAATTGTTTTTCTATGGATTCCAGGCCGTGCTGGGATTAAGAGGTAACGATTTAGCTGACTCCCATGCTAGCTGCAACATCTGGCCAATCTACAGTAAGTGAAAACCACCCGAAGGATTACTTCAACCTCCTCAAAGAAACCTACAACAAAGTCTTCCAACTTCAATGGGACCTGGAGGAAAACCCTAATAAGCTCTGGGAAGTGAAACCCCTCGTATTTCCCCTATTCCACAATTTTGAAATGACTAGAAAGGAAAACACGGTCTGGAGAAGACTTGCTGTGGGACATACATATCTCACTCATATCCACTTATGTCACATTTGCAACAATCAGCTCTCCATTAAGCACATATTTGAATCTCCAAACTATCATCAAATCAGAACTAATCATGACATTCCTCGCCAACTATGCCAATTACTTTTACCTAATCAAATTAATGTCAACATCAACAAAATCATCTCATTTCTCAAGAAAATTAACATGTATAACATAATTTAATACATTTCTATATGCGGCGCAAAATGACCACTGCAATCGATGCGCCAGACACCTATAAAATCAATCAATCAATCAAAAACCTCAAACATAAAGATGGTATGTTAAAAGGGGAACTTCCCCAAATTGCGAAACAAAATAAGGCACAGTTCAAGAAATATGCAGTTGATGAGATGGCAAAGGAACGGAATATCACAGTGCTTAGATTACCTCAATATCATTGTGAATTGAATCCTATAGAGCTAATTTGGGCACAAATAAAAGGTTTCGTTGCAAGGGAAAACACCACGTTCAAACTTCAAGACGTAGGGCAATTATTACTCGCAGGAATAGAGAGGATCAAAGAGGATTGGATGCCATTCGACATGTTAGAGAATAAAATGTGGAAACTTCACGAATATGAGGCTGGTTTGAAAAGTCCGTGCAAAGTCCGAGAGATGGCACCACCGGCGCGTATCGAGGTCATGTTTAGTTAGTAGCATCTCTTGAATGAACGCACACCAAGTTTCAACCATATTGGTCTATTTCTTTGTGTTTGGCATTCGTGTGAATCAAGGAAGTCGAGTGATTTTCAAGAAAAGGACGAAAAAGAATTTAGTGTGGTGATTAAACATTACTTTATGAAAGGCAAAACGCCTCAGGAGACTAAAGAGAAGCTTGATAAACATTATGGTGACTCTGTACCTTCGATTAGAACAGTTTATAAGTGGTTTCAAAATTTTCAGACTGGCCATATGGGCACAAGTGACGCTGAATGTTCTGGACGGCCTGTGGAGGTTACGACTCCAGAAATCATTGATCAAATCCATGATATGGTGATGGATGACAGAAGAGTTAAGGTGCGTGAGATTGCTAGTGCTGTGGGCATCTCGACTGAATGGGTACATAATATTTTGCATAAACATTTGGACATGAGAAAGCTATCCGCAAGATGGGTGCCGCGATTGCTTACGCTTAACTAAAAACGGAATCGTGTGATGTGTTGCAAGGATGGTTTGCAGCTGTTCCAGAAGAATCCGGAGGACTTTAAGCGTCGTTTCGTCACTGTGGATGAAACATGGATACATTACTATACTCCTGAGACCAAACAACAATCTAAACAATGGGTTACCAAGGGGGAATCTGCACTAAAAAAGGCGAAGACCGTTCCTTCGGCCGGAAAGGTTATGGCGACTGTCTTTTGGGATTCGCAAGGGATAATCCTCATCGACTATCTGGAAAAGGGTAAAATTATTACAGGTGAATATTATTCATCGTTATTGGACCGTTTGAAAACCGAGCTGTAAGAAAAACGCCCGCGATTGGCCCACAAGAAAGTCCTTTTCCATCACGACAACGCACCAGCACACACCTCAGCAGTTGTGGTCGCAAAATTAATGGAAATAGGATTCCAACTCGTTTCACATCCCCCCTATTCTCCAGACTTGGCTCCCTCGGACTACTATTTGTTCCCCAATTTGAAGAAATGGCTGGCGGGACAAAGATTTTATTCAAACGAGGAGGTGATTGCAGACACTAATGGATATTTTGCAGACTTGGACAAATCCTATTATTCGGAAGGGATCAACAAACTAGAACATCGTTGGACGAAGTGTATAAGCCTAAAAGGAGACTACGTCGAAACATAAAAAAGGTTTACCCCAAACACATAAGTAGTTTTTATTTTTGCACGGACTTTTCAAACCAGCCTCGTACATCGAAGAAACTGTGGAAATAGAACCCTTAATTATCAATTTAAGAGAAGTTGAGTGTTTAGATTTTGAAGATGATGATTGTTTTTGATTCTAATTAAAGTACTTATATATGAATTGTGAATTTGTATATATATATATATATATATATATATATATATATATATATATATATATATATATATATATATATATATATTCATAGATCTACAGATTAAAAAATTTTTAGTAATAAATCTTATATTTCTATAACTTTATTTTTAAGATAATTTTATTAAAAAAACACAAAAGCAGGTTACGCTCGAACGGCTATGCTACCGATGAGCCCTCATTTTGTGGCTCTATTGTATAGCAAAGGTTTTCTGCTTAAAATAGGGTAAACCCTTAAAAATAATTCAAAAAACAGGTGACAAAATCCACTAAAATGCATAAGAAATCTCTTTTTTTTGGGCGCACTCCCGCGCATTTACAATGAGAGAATTCTGCTATCAACTCCAAACAAATATACTTTAGGTAATCTGCATTATTTTGTATATTATAAAGATTTCGGATAGTTGCTGATGGTCGTCTTGACTCTATCTAAACTTTTGATAGGATTTTACGTCTATAAACCCTTGCTAATTCAAAGAACATTTGACAGAATAATGTAAAATTACAGAAGAATATAACAAAGTTTTTTGCCATTTATTGATACTACCAGATATAAAGATTCCACCTAAACACATTTCTCCTCCTTGCATAGTTTGGTAAGAAACAGCTTAATTAAGCCACTATGATATAAGTGACATTTTTTTACATTTTGACACGATGATAAGTCAGTCTCTTATGAAAACGTTTTTGCAGAAATTTCTTTCGGTGAGCTTTCAAATCTTTACCCGAACCGATCTGCCTTGCAAAAAAATAAAGCTATGACCAAAAAATCAATAAAGTGATTTACCATGTATTACCCTTCCAATATGCACTTCTAAAATAAAGAAAATATTTGACTTCCTCAATAAAAAAATAGATTAAAACTCGATATTTCGATTGTGTTGGGGTAGGGCTTCAGAAAAACGCGACTTTTCTTCTACATACTAGTTCTGTTATCAGTAAAAATAATAAAAAACAACATAATTTTAAGTTCAAAAACCCTGAATAGGATTTATAACACGAAGCAACCCGTCTAACATCCTATCCTACCTCTCAAACCCCGTATATGTTAAATTATATTTATATTTAAAATAGTCGACACTGTTTATAGTGAAACTCTATATAGTGAAAAACTCTTTATACTGCAATTTTTTCAAGACCTAGAATATTTTAATGAAATTTCATGTAAAAAGCCGTGCATATAGTGAATCTGTAAAATAGTAAATAAAATTTTTACCGGAATTTTATGTATAAATTTTTATGCATTTATTGAGATCTTGGCCATTTCGGGTTTCCCATTTTTATCCAACATTAGCACGAATTCCATTTTTATGACGCATTCTTTTGAAAAGGTTCTTAACGCGTTTATAATGCCTAATGGTTGGCAATAAATCAAGTAGATTTCTGTGAGAAACCCGGGGAATAACCCATTTTATAGAAACCCGGGGAAAAACCCATTTTATAGTCGAGGCCTAGTAATTCGCAAATTCAGGTTCAGTATCTTTTTGTTTAAAAATCAAGTAAGATGTCCAAGCGAGTGTGTTTAAGTTTAGCTGAGAAAATTAAAGTTTTGGAGGAAGTTGATAAAGGCTGCAAAAAAATTGATGTTGCTGCAAAATTTGGTGTTTCTCCAAGTTGCGTCTCTCTGATAATAAAAAGTAGCGACAGTATCATCAAGAAACCTAGTGTTCCAAGCAGTCGAAAACGAGTACGGGTGAGTACTTACGAGGATCTAAATGAAGCAGTGTTACGATGGTTTCAAGTGGCCCGTATGCATCAAAACGTACCAATATCGGGAAATTTAATAAAGCAAAAGGCTCTACAATTTGCTAAAGAATTTAACTGCGTTAATTTTCAAGCTAGTGAAGGGTGGTTGAGTGCCTGGAAGACTCGCAATTCAATTGTTTTCAAGACGGTGACTGGCGAGAATGCAAGCGTTAGTCAGGAGGACTGTGACATTTGGACTGGAACTGTTTTAAAAAGTACATTGAAAAAGTACGAGCCAAAAAACGTTTTCAATTGTGATGAAACCGGTTTGTTTTTTAAATGTTTGCCAAATAAAACTTTTGCTTTTAAAAGTGATAAATGTTTTGGTGTTAAAACAAGTAAAGAAAGGGTGACACTTATGGTTGGAGCAAACATGGATGGCTCAGAAAAACTGAAATTACTGCTCATAGGTAAAAGCAAAAATCCCCGTTGTTTAAAAGGAGTTAAATCTCTGCAATTAGATTACGCCAATATAAAAAGGCATGGATGACTTCTGAGATTTTCGAAAGATGGATCAAAGAACTGGACACGAAAATGAAAAGCCAAAAGCGAAAGATTGGGATGTTTTATAGACAATTGTCCTGCACATCCAGTTACTGTAAGTAAAAAATTAAGGAATATTGAATTGATCTTTTTTCCACCAAACATGACCTCCAAATTGCAACCTATGGACCAGGGTATTATAAAAAACATAAAACATCATTACCGAAACAGAATTGTTCACAAAATTGTTAATGCGATTGATAACAACCTTCCGGTCCAAAAATTGATTACCCTTAAAGAGTGTATAACCGAAGTCGCTAAAGTATGGAGTGAAAATGTTTCTCAGAAAACTATCAAAAACTGCTTTTCTGAAGCAGGTTTTACTGAAAAAATTGACGAATGGGTAGAAGAAAACGAAATGGATCTCGCTACCTTAAAAAGGCAATGGGGTATTCTACAAAAAACTGCTACCGTCGACGCAGATTTTTTACTTGAAGATTTCTTAGAAATCGACAATGATGTTGGCACGACAGATCTCTCAACTGACCAAGACATAATTGACGATATAAAAAGTAAAGATCATGAAGAAGAAACTGAAACCGGGGAATGTCCTGCTAAATTTAGTGAAAATGAAATAAGAAATGCATTTGACATTGTGCGAACTACTCTCAGGGGCCAGGAAAGTGTACCTGATCAAATCTTTATGCATTTCAATAAATGCGAGAATTTTGTTGAGCAACAATTATTTTTCAAAAGTAATGTTCAAAAGAAAATAACTGATTATTTTTCCTAGTACGTATGTACGTAGTATGTACATATGTATTAACAGATTTTGTATTATTCTTTTTATTTCGTATGTAGTACATACATACATAAAGTCCGTACGTTATATCTTTACACGTGCGTCATAGTTTTCAGGCAATATCCCAGACGAATATTATATTTTTTGTCTCTTTTTACCAATACTTACGATTTATTGGTGAAAAGAGACAAATAATATAATAGTCGTCTGTTATATGGCCTGAAAACTATGACGCACGGGTAAAGATATAACGTACGGATTTTATGTATGTATTTAGCCCTGTACATGGTATGTACTATTTAAACTTTCAAATGTTTAATAAAATCTTTTCTAATAATTCAATTTTGCAATTTTTTTTGTTGCTTGTACCTTATAAAATACAAGTAAATGATTACCAATATAAAATACATACATAGCAATATATACGGATTTTTTCTTTATATAGTGAAAAACTTCCTATAGTTAAATTATATATATATATATATATATATATATATATATATATATATATATATATATATATATATATATATATATGTATATATATATATATATATATATATATATATATATATATATATATATATATATATATATATATTGTATTGTTCGTCTAACAATGAATTTGCATGATGTTTCACCAAAATTAGTAAGAAATTACACAACTCATTAGGGCCCTTAAGCAAAATGAATATAAAGATCACTCCATACAGCGCCTTCCACAGACAAGGAGAGAAGAACGGAACCTCAACCAAAGTAGAGGCCTATTACCGTATGTGAAAGGAGTTGCAGATAGGATTGAAAGAGTCCTAAGAAAACACAACATAGGCATATAACCCCAAGGACAAGAAAAAACTGGAAAACCGTGGAGTTTACAGCATCCGATGCCACTGCCACAAATTGTAAATAGGACAAACAAACAGAAGAATCTCCATCCGGGTGCAAGAACATAAAATAAGTATCAAAAACAAACAAACAACTTCAGTCAGCCTCGATTTCACATTATAACGCAACACACATAGTCAGAGAATCCTTGGAAATCGAACAGAATGGACAACTAAATAAGCGGGATGATGCACTGAATATCTCCACTACATGGAAGGGTCTACTAGCTAAACCAAGCAATAACCAAAACATCGAGAAGGCAACAGTCAGCATAGCGCCGGAACCCATAATTGCCACTGAAACGAGCACCCAACCGGCAAACACCGATGGTCGGACGAACACTTCCGATCCCCCCCCCTTACAATCTGCGTAGACGCTGACCTATAAAAGACGCACTTTGGTTTCTCAGTTAGCTTCGAGCGGCAGCAACAGCAAGATCACAGTATCGAGTAGCAGCGGCAGCAAGAGCAGTTGAAATGCCAAATGAGATTTTGGCGAAACGTCGTGCGAATTCACTGTTAGACGAACGGATTGAAACCCGGAATTTTAATGTATTTATATATATATATATATATATATATATATATATATATATATATATATATATATATATATATATATATATATCAATAATTATCGACTATTGATAGGTAAAATTAACGTAGTATCAAATAAAAAATTGATTAAATGAGGGATCCAAAAACATGTAGTTTTTAAAACAAAATCGGTAAGCTATAAAATCTAGAGTAAAGGGTTATGAGGTTTAACAGGCGATATGGAACACTCAGTTTTTCAGTTTATATTTTCATGTTTATGTAATATCGGCAACGTTGGATTGCAACGTATTCTCTAGCGCAATTCTGGAGAAAAGCTCGCCGGTTGTCCTGTCAACCTGTTTTTTTTTTTTTGGATGCATGGATATTAAATGGAAAAACCTCAATTCTTCTAACAAATATCTCTTTATTTTTCATAATTTTCACTTACCTAAGTTCGAGACTATAATATTGTTCACTTCCAGAGTTAAATCCCAATTTAAGTAGCAAATAAAACGTGAAACTGTGATTTTTCTGACTGATTAGAACAAAATAAAGTCGTACAGAATTAAAGTTAAACAGTGGCGCCGGTTTTCTGTAAAATATTGCCCGTTTTCTGATATAATAATATAAAATTACT
This sequence comes from Pachyrhynchus sulphureomaculatus, assembly GCA_019049505.1. Lineage (NCBI taxonomy): Eukaryota > Metazoa > Arthropoda > Insecta > Coleoptera > Curculionidae > Pachyrhynchus > Pachyrhynchus sulphureomaculatus. Next base: position 250,572,417 of record CM032447.1, read on the forward strand.
TATACATCGGCTTTATTTTATAATAGCACCGTTAAAATTATTGCACACAATTAGTGTTTTTAATAACCAGATGAAACGTAGTTATTCTTATTAAATATATAACCAATTATTAGCTTGATTTGTTATTCTTATAAGTAAGATAATGGGATTCTGGGTAAAATTAAATATCTATGATTCCAACAAGTAGAAAGTAAAAGGTTTTTTTTAGAATTTTAATCCCATATTTCATTTTTATTGGAAAAAGCTCGAATTTTTCATATTCTGCTACATAACATCATAACTTTAGTTGCCTTAATAATGCTTTTGTCAATTTAAACCATTATTTGTCCAAATAAACCCGTTTTAGTGAATCAGACAGTAAATGATTTAATTTGATTTTACGAGGTTTGGCAACGTTTTGTAAAAGGAGAGAGACATGCTATAGAAATATTCATAGAAAATATGTGGTAATGTGATGTAGTATTCTTTTTGGAGACAAAATACGCAATGTCACATTTCCTATTAATAGAAATTCGTTTTTAACTACAGGTAATTTTATACTTCTTTTCTAGAGAGTAACTTATTACATTGAGACTGAGGCCTCGTTTTCTACAATAACTGATCACCCTTGTATAACCGATGGTGGGTAAAATACCTACCTGGATATCTTCAAACGAAAACTATGATAGCAAGGACAAAAGTCCTTCCTACGGACTAAATAAAAAAGCAGTCGGCAAGTATGTATTTTTACAAAATGAATCGACTTAATAAAATGTGCAAACACTCGATAAAAGTAGCTTACATTATTCAGTAACTCGTAATTAATTTTTCTTTCCTTCGTTCAAAGGTAAGACATTTTTACTTACAGTAGTACCTTACCTGGACTATATACCATAGAGATATTAGAATAGAGGAGGTAACTTCTTGCGAAAAGCGTGGTGGTCATAGAAAGAGAAAGAAATAATATGAAAATCATTCTGTCTCTCTTACTCGGCGCCGGAAGTCAGCGCTCAAGCGCAGAGTAAGAGAGACAGAATTGTCTCATATTATTTCCTTCTCTTTTTAACGCTTCGCTTACAGCATGCTATATACTTTCTCTCCTCTATTCTAATTTCTCTATCATAGACATGCAGAGGTGTCAAACTCAATTTTGCAGAGGGCCATATATTAAATTTAGAATGTGTAGGCGGGCCAGATTCAAATAAAAAAAAATGTACTGAATTATAACATTTTATTTATTTAATTATATCAAAGTTATAAAAGAGCGATCGCGAGCCTTATTGATACGTCCCGGGGGCCGGATGCGGCCCGCGGGCCGTATCTTTGACATCCCTGGACTGAGTGTTCCGTATCCGGCTGTGAAGTAAATATGGACGCGAAAGTGAGAGAGACAAGGCGAATGAACGGCCAGTAGCTAAGCTACACTATTTCTAAGTGTTCTATTTGAACTAAAATCGGGTGGGGGCATTTCTCGCCTTGAATTCCGTCTCGGGGTACTGCGCTTTGTTTATTACAAGCCTACAGAAAAGAGGTATTGGCCGCACAGTCGCTTTGTCTCTTTCTAAAGAGAGGTCAATTTTGTGAGAGTAATGCACAGTCCATCCTCTATGTCTATGGTCTCTATACTATATACATAGGTCGGCCATTTTAAACTAGAGCTTCTCTACCAATCTTTTTTTTAATCTGCCATTTGAACCGATATCTAGGAATATTTTTTAGGTGAATATTGTATCGATTGAAGTCTAATCTGAACTGAAATAGGAGTTTCTAGGACTGAATTTCAGTTACTCATAGTGGGTAGTATTGGAAAATTAATTGCTTTACCTTCTTAGATAAATAATTGCGAAAGTTGTAAAGAAATTACTGAACTATCTGTTGGTGACATAGACACAAAAGAGATTAGACAGAGTATGCCATTCATAACATCGTTTCGAGTCATATCAATGATTCATCAGAAATGGCAACGAGTGCGGTAAGGACAAGTAGAAAAAAGAAAACCGATTTCTAATCTGTCTTATGGAAAAAAATATCGTATTCTGCGTCCGTGCAGCGCCGCCAAAAATCTGTGGATAAGTACCGGTGTTGTCACTTAATTTAATAGCAGGTTATATGTGGTTATATATGACTTATTAAAGTGCAAATTTAGACAATATTCCGCAATTTCTTATAAACTTAATATTATTTACTTACTTCTAAATTAACTAAAACTACGCACGATGATTTTACTTCATTAGATTAGACTTTCAACAACCACCGTTAATCTTGAGATGTACTTAGATGTAAATAAGCGGAGCTTTGGTTGGTGAACTGTGCACTACACGTCAACTCGGCAAAAATCTTCTTAAGCAGTGTGTTACAATTGTAAGATTTTAGTGTACTTTTATGTTCAAAGAAAAAATAAATTGTTTTTATTCTGGGTTTGTCTCTATCCTGTTAATACCAAAATAATCCCATTCTCCGGAAGCCTGGTCGTATTCCCAAGTGGCTGCTTGACCAGACCTACGTAACGATTAAAAACAGCACACAAAACGCAATAATAACGCACACAGCCACTAGAAACAACTTTTTTATATAGGTTTTATACATCGAAATACATGTCACATTTGTCAGTCAGTTCATGCATCGGTGTCATTAAGAAAACATCAATCGCAGTTTTTAATTATGGCTCCGCTTGTTCACATTAAAACTCGATCCAAGATTAACAGTGGACTCAAGGAAAGGTAACTGGAAACGATGCGTTACGATTTGGTTGAATATAAGTGTTGCCAGACTTCTAAAATTTAAAAGATTCAATGGTTCGCCAGCTTGTTGTGTATAGTTTTAGTTAATAGAGAAGAAAGTAAGTAACGTTATAAGAAAAAAAAAACCGGTCAAGTGCAAGTTGAACTTGCACAATTAGTGTTCCGTACGTTGATTGTTTTTAAAATAAAAATTTTTGTTAGGGTGGTATTAAATGATCAGTGACTTCACAAAACACACCCCAAATGAGTTTTCAACAAAGTTTGTTTCCAATCTTTACTGAAAACTGGTGACCTTGAAATTTTGTTTTTTTTTCTTATATACCAAATAAATTATTAAAGGTAATGCACTCGTGATAATTTTCGTTCAATCTATACCCCGTGGAGAATATTCCAGAATTTTTTCAAAATTTTTTGATCAGTACTTTTCGAGATAAGGTAGGGGACAGCGATTTTTTAAAAGTAATACGAAAAAAAGTGTGCGCAAGTATTACATTATATATATATATATTTTTTACTCGTGTTTTCACAAGCTTTCATTTGACACCACACTCGATGACCTAGTAAAAAAAATTTTTTTTTCACTTCACGATTTCACCCCTCAAAACGAACCCCTTAAGTCAAAATTTATGTTACGGTGGTATAAAATGATTAGTGACTTCACAAAACACACCCCAAATGAGTTTTCAACAAAGTTTGTTTCCAATCTTTACTGAAATCTGATGACCTTGAAATTTTGTTTTTTTTTATATACCATATAAATTATTATAATAGTGATAATTTTCGTTCAATCTACACCCCGTGGAGAATATTCCAGAATTTTTTCGAAATTTTTTGATAAGTACTTTTCGAGATAAGGCCCGGGACAGCGATTTTTCGCGAATTTTTAAAAATAATACAAAGAAAAGTGCGCGCAAGTATAATATTATATATATTTTTTACTCGTGTTTTCACAAGCTTTCATTTGATACCACACTCGATGACCTAGTAAAAAAAATTTTTTTTCACTTCCGATTTCACCCCCCAAAACTAACCCCTTAATTCAAAATTTAATTCCCAAAACTACATGGCTCTGATGAGGCCATCAATTCCTATATTATTACCAAATTTCACCTTTCTATGTCAAATAGTTTCGGAGAAAATCGGGTGTGACAGACAGACAGACAGACAGACAGACACCGAAGTGATCTTATAAGTGTTCCGCACGGAACACTAACAAGAGTATTTTTAAAATGTGTCAGTTTTACTAGCAGAATGCGTGCGATCATTCCAGTTTTTAGCTGCGCTACACGGACGCGAGACACCAAATTTTTTCAATAAGACTAAGTTGGAAAACGGCCTAGTGTTTTCTACTTGTCCTTACCACACTCATTGAAGTTTCTTATGGATTTGGTGGGAAACGATAGTAGGGATGACATACCAGGTGTACAAGTATGAAATGCGGATTTTTTTTTCTAAAAAAAAAACATGTTAAATTCGGAAGAATGATAAAAAGTGCTTTATTCAAAGTATGCTCCATTGCTTGTTATACATTTTTCCCATCTTTCGGGCAATTTGTGAATACCACGCCAGTAAACATCTTCCCCTTTTGCTGCGAACCATTTTTTTCACATCCTTGTACGAACCAAAGCACTGCTCAGCAAGCGCGTGACCCATCCATGCAAACAAGTGGTAATCGGAAGGAGCCAAGTCTGGTGAGTAAGCCGCATGGAACTTCCCAGCTGAGTGCTTCCAACGTATCGCGAACTGGTTTTGCCGTATGTGATTGAGCATTGTCATGAAGAAAAATGACTTTGTGTTGCCTGCTTTGTGTTCGGTATTCTGGCCTTTTTTCAAGCAGCGAACGGTTCAAATCGGTCAATTGTTGTTGGTATTAGTATTAACCGTTTCCCCAGGTTTTAACAGCTCATAATAGACGCCCTTCTGATCCCACCAAACACAGAGCATTGTCTTTCTGCCAAAGTGATTCGGTCTTGCGGTCGATATGGATGATGCGCCTGGATCTACCCATGATTTTTTGTGCTTGGAATTCTCAAAAGAAATCCACTTTTCATCCCCTGTAACTATACGATGCAAAAACGACTTCCTTTTGTTCCGAGCGAGCAAAATGTCACACGTGTTTTTGCGCTTTTCCATTTGCCTGAACGACTCATGTGGTACCCATCTACCCGCTTCTGAATCCTTCCCATCCCTCGTAGCCGATTGAAAACAGCTTGTTGACTAACGCCCAATTGCTCGGCGAGTTGTTTTTTGTGTTTGCGAATCATCTTCGTCCAATAATGCTTGTAATTCCACATCTTCGTAGTTTTTTGGAGGTTTTCCATGTTCCTTGTCTGCAACATCGAAGTCACAACTTTTGAAATGCCGAAACCATCGTTCACACGTATCTTGCGATGGAGCATGTTCACCATAAGCTTCTCGAAGTAATCGGTATGATTCAACAGCAGTTTTCTTCTAATGGAAACAAAAAATTAATGCTGTCCGCGAATGCTCTTTGTTCGGTATAAATTTCGACATATTGAACACAACAACACAACACTATGCACACACTTTTCCAATTTATCACTCGTGCGCGTCTGACACTTGTCGATGACACAACAAAATGGCGTAGTGTCAAATCTTTATAGCACAAACTGCATTGGTGCACCATCTGTTGTCTGAAATCCGGATTTCATACTTGTACACCTGGTACTCTGCATACTTTTTTGTGTCTGGGTGTTTAACCATTTAATACACCAAATGCCATTTACTATATCTACAAATTTATTTTTTGCTAGAATATAACGTACCTAAAGTATATTAGGTCAGGAAAAAAGACGCAGGAAATAATTTTTATTTATTTTATTTATTTATTAATTATATACTACCGTGGTAAAAAATAATAAAATCGAAATACATTATCATACATATTGATTGATATCCTAATGAATAAACTAGCATGCATCAATATAACTAAATTTACACTCATGGAACAGATACATTTATCGCAATATAATAAATAAAGAGCAATCAGAAAGTTTTTTTTTTAATTTATGTTTTATTGTTTGGTAGGTTTGATATCAACTCACATCATAATTCTTAAAAAAAACCTTCGTTTTAGTACTCAGGAAAAATAAATTTCAAAAAAAACCCTGCCAAATAGCGGAATGTTTTCTAATTCGTTAATTGAACTTTTGAAAAATCTATTTCGGATGCAGAAATATGTAATATACAATTTACCTAATTATTTTTAGTTCGGTAGGAAGTACTGACAACACCAGTGTAATAATGCAATACTTATCAAACCAAAAACAATAAAGTAAAGTGTACATTATCCCACGGTTGTAAAAATAAAGTTTTTCATGTAAAAATACAGTCTTAACGATTAATCGCGGTTTGTAAACATATATTTTCAAAAAAATTTAAAATGGCAAAATAGAAAAACTATGACAAAAAACGTGTCTTTTTTTGCGCAACGCCATTTTTTTAAATCAATGCGTCCCGTATTTTTTTGAAAATTATTAATTCAGAGTATTATTGTAGCAAACTAAAATCATCAATTCTAACTATAGCTCAATAAAAGAACCTCCAGACGAGATTCCGAGCTTCAAGATTCCTAAATAATATTTTAAAACCTACCAAGACTCAATATTAAAAAACTTTCCGATCACGTGGTTATAATATACAGCCGTAGATTCGCAGAGAGCCATATTTGTGTGAAAATAAGTGATCCCCATCCAGCTACCCTAAAATAAGCGGAGCGTCCTCCCCTCTTAACGACCCCCTTTAGAAAGGGGACGCGATAGTCAGGGGAGGTTTTCACCCCTTAACAAAGGAAACAAAAAGATAGAAGAGTAATCAGATTTTGAATTTCGTTTTCGTGTATTGTAGAAACAAAAAATTGAGCAATGTGAATAGTGAATACAACAGTGTGCTTTTTGCGCTGCTAAAAGTAAAATTTTTGCCTAAATACAAAACTCCTATCACGTTTTTAGAAAAAATCTTCACAACTTTAACAATTCACTTACGGAGATATTGGTACCATTAAATAAAGTTGCCAAACTGACAAGCGCCAAGCCCTAAACAGTGAGACTTTTAACTAAAATTTTTGCACACTCACTTGGGTACAACCGGAACTGAAAAGAATTCGCCTTTCCAATTAAAACGGAAACATAGGGGCAGATGATTTTTTTAAATGAAAAGTTTTTATTTTGACCGGGATTTGAACCCGGATCTTGGACTATCTAGGCCGTTGTGTGTGTTAACAAACCCCGTGATAATGTTACCAGGCGAAAGGACGAAATGACATTCACGAATATTAGCTCTTTAAAATTTATCTCTCATCCGGCCATGTCTCCAACATTTAGCGGCATCAGTTAGGAATCGGAAGCAGATTTAAAACTAATAACTCAGGACGACAAAATTGGACGAAACTCCAGACCCTGAGACCAGCGTATACTTTTCCAACCGTTTTTGGTGCGCTTAATCCGAATCCGACCTCAGGATTGCTCCATTACATCAGGCTTTCAAGATATTCTAACCTAAAAATGCAAAAAGCACGGTTTTTTCGCTATATTCGGGATTACATTACCCTGCGAATTAGTTTTTCACCACAAATCTCGTTGCGGCATATGAAAATACTACTCTTCCCCATCAAAATACGTTTGAAATTTTTCAGATATCTTATTTCTTCTCTAGTTACAACATTATTTAATTGTTGTTATACATGGTGTCCCATTTTCTTAATGTTTTTGTCAATTTTTAGTTAGTAAAAAAGTTTCATACAAAAGTTGAAGGGTTTTGAAGGAGCAATAAAATGATATAATTGTGATGACCTTGGAAGATCATTTTGTAGATCATTTCAAGGTCAACTTTGATAAAGGCAAATGAACAACCTAACATACCCTCAGGCGTCGAGTGAAAATTGGTATAAAAAATGTTACATTCTCATATCCTAAAAGAATCAAAATTTAACACAACAGAAAGGCAAATGTAACAAACTCTTAACTAAATTGGTATGATTGTAACGAGAATGCCGAACTAGTTAATTTCAACGGACGATTTCTCCGAGAAGAAATAAAATATCTGAAAAATTCTAATTACATTCTGAAGGGAAAGAGTACTTTCAGATGCCATAACGACTTTTGTAGAGAAAAATTAATTCGCAGGGTAATATAATCCTGAATACTGCGAGAAACCGTGTTTCTTGCATTTTTAGATTAGGATATCTCGAAAATCTGATGTGAAGGAGCAATTCTGAAGTCGAATTTGGATTCAGTACACTAAAAACCAAGTATAGTACAATCTCTAGAGTTTGAAAAATGTTGGCTTGTGTAATTTAGGCCAAATATGAAACATAAGAGAATAGTAAAGTAAATAATAAAATTAAAAGCATTGCCTAGGAAGTCTAAGGGCAAGGTTCGAATTCTGGTCGAGGCAAGAATTTCTCTGTTTTTAAAAAAATCGCTTGTTATGATTACAAACTCTCTTGAAAGAAAAATTATTAATTTAAAAGGCTTAAAAACGAAAAAAACAAAATCTGACTTTCTCTTTCACTTCAAGAAAAACTAAAAACTGAAAATAAAAAAAGAGACCGCCTTTTAAAAATTTAAAAAATACAATAGTTTACAATTTTTTCTTCATTAAAAATACAGTTACAGTATGGTAATGCTGTTATTCAACGGCTCATTTTACAGATTTATATTTTTACACATGTATTATACAGTAATATTAGGGTGATTTAATTTAAACCAAAAAACATAAAAAGGAAATTTACAATTTACAATAACTTGATTCTTTTTTTTTAGTATCTTTACATCAGTCTGACATATTTAAATTAACATTATGGTGGCCGATTCTTGCCTATATAGTAGTTTTTGTCTCCCCGCCGCTGTTTTTTGTCTTCGAGATTTTTTTAGTTTATTGATGTTAGGTAGAACATTTTCAAATTATTTTTTGTCGAATGCGGTATTTTCTAATCATTTACTTCATTACATGAGATTTTCTTAAGAGGAATGCAATAGTTTCGAAAAAAGGTATTTGGAGAAACTTAAAGTTTTATCGTTGAGTTGTTATTAATTTTTAAACGTTAATTTTGCACACATCTACTATGTAAATTATCAGTTTTTTGACTGCCGTTAAGAGTGGTTACTATTAAATTTATTTTAACAGAAATTGCATTAATGTAAACTTATTTTTACTCGAGTTGTTAACAAGTAATACTATTACACCAGCAAAACTGCAAACATCCGTACTTGTGGACGGCTAGCTTAAAACATGTCATCTTAGCTCGATATTTCGACCGTAATTGTAATGTAGAAGTATCTGAAGATACTTTGTAATCGTAAACCAACAAGGTCAAACGATCTCAAAAACCATAATTTCCAATCTAACCAAAACTATGAAAGCTCCGATTCCAGGTTAGTAACAACGGAGGTTACAATTTCTTTAAAATATGTGCCCGTTTAATTTAATTTAATATACTATAAGTTTTTTCCGACTTGGTCGGTTTTGAAGTTAACCTAATTCGAATACCTTCTACCTTACATAAAAAACTAACAGTACAAAGTATTAAAATATAATCACAATAAAGTAAAAAATTTTACTTAAAAATATAACGTCCTAAGTACAAAAAAAGTTATATATAATACAATTATTTTTAATTATACACTATGCAAATACGGCTTTAATTATTAATTACATATTTGAGATACACAAAATAATGATTATAATCATTTAATCAACGAACTTAACGGATCAAATATATACAAACATAGTTTTTTACTAGCGGAAGGGGAGCTAAAATATTTTATTTTTCTTATGGATCGTATGTCTTGATGTGTGTCTTGTGTATGACTGTTTTCCTAGAAAATGTTAACAGAAATTAATATACTCGGTATTGGGTTCAATATTATAATACACAAAATGTGAAAATTTATAATTTAGAGAAATACAAAAATGCTAGTGCGAATCCAATAACATTTCTTCGTATAACTAAGACAATTTTAGCGGAAAACTCGATTGTTTTTCGGTTTTTGGGGCTTAGTTATGTAATAACTATACTTGCATTATTACACTTTCCTTCTTATATTTTTTTTCTCTTTTCCGTAATTTTTTGGGTCTCAAAACATTTTACGTAGCAATTTTTAACAAGTATTTGTGAAATTTTGAAACAAAATTGTTTACTTTGAATCAACAAAGGTTGGTGAAACTCGTAAGTTGACAATACAATTATTCTCTGCAATTCTTTTTCAATATTTTCAAGAAAAACAGCCTTTATGGAAATCTTTTTTAAAACCTGCACCACAATCTTTCGAGTGTGAAATTGGCAATTTTTAAAAAAAAAGTTAATAAAAATTCAACGAAACTATATTACATATAATACAGATTGTATATAACTATTACTGCAGGTTTTAAAAATAACTTTGTTTGATAAAAGGTATGAAAAAAAAATAGAGCTTTTACTTTTGCCTTTACATATGATCATATTTATGTCATACCAAAACTATTTTTTTTTATAACAGTGCTGAATGTCAGTCAAAATAATACAAAACGTTCATTTACGTTAAATAAAAACGTAATATACAGTCATAGGTAATGCTTTTTACTTTTTGCACTTTTACCAGTTGATATCTGACTTCTTATATTTAAATAAAACAGATCCCGTAGATCAGTCAGAAGTATAAAAAAATAATAAAAAGACATTTTGACTACATTACTCGGATAAATAGAATGTTATTTTCACGTTTTCTGACATTCATAATAATGTTATAGATATATTAATTAAACATTTAACCTCGTTAATTCTAAAAAGTAGGGTTGTATTATTTATTGTTATCTAAGAAGTAAATATATACACCACTGTACAAAAGTAGAAACAAAAATGACAGGATGAGAATGAATAGAAAAATAATAAATAAATGTTTGGTATATTTTACAAAAAAGTGTACGGTGATCGTAAATGGAGGTGAATTTTCTGATGAATTGGAATGGTTTTTTTTTCTAAGGTGATATTTTGATTTATCAATTGACACGTTGTCATATAAATAGTTGATATAAGTTGTTATGGGGTAAGTGAGGAACTGAAGAAAGGCGAGTTTAACAAAAAGTTTAAATTTATTGGTACAAACAAGTTAGTGAGGTAATTCATTTGTCTAAAATTTGTACAGTTATTTTAAGTTTCTTTAAAAGTCCAAAATTTTAAAACTTCAATTATAAAGCATTTAGAAACAAATTAATCGGTATTAATACTACTGCCTGTATTATTATCTTAATATACAGTACTTAATCCCATAACAACCGTTTGCCCTATACTTTTCGATAAGCAGGGTAAAGGGGGGGGGGGTCTGTTCTCCTATGGAAAATGTGGTAATTCAGACCTTTTTTTTATTAGGCAACATTTTGCTGAATTACATAGTGCCCTATCAGAGATAAATTCATAACATTAACCAACATAGAATATTTTCTTCATATAAGTTTTAAAAATGTTGCTTTTTTACTAAGGAAAAATTGTACAGTCCAAAAATTATAACTGGATTTTTTTTAAATCCATTATCAGATATAAAAAATTATAATAAAAATTATTAGTTTAGATTTTTCATTTTCATTTAAAATTTAAAAAATTACGATATTCCATTATACCTCAGTTTTTCAATGATTATGTTACTTGAAGCACAAACCTATGTTT